>CM072820.1:34073914-34662588 GCA_036937905.1 Salvia rosmarinus | reverse complement strand
TGCGTTATGATGATAACATATCGCTCATCATAAATAAAATTTGAAAGTTGGAAAGAAGTCTTATTTGAAAATTTTGAAATATGATTTCAAAAGACAATCATGATCAACTCATATACATATCAAATGGATCCATTCGTCCTTGATCATTCAACTCGATACTACCATACACTTCCATCTCAATACTTGAGTATTGCATAGTTCATTCAAAATATTTGGAAAATTTTCGCTCAACTTCAAAAATTTTCATAATCATAAATTCTTCAAAAGTTCCTCAATGCTCATCATGCGTAAATTTTCCATTTCACGTGGTTTGAGAAAGAGAAGCAGCTACCTTTTCCGGTTGAGCTCGATGGATGGAGTGTTGAGAGAGTCGAGGTTCTAGAAGTCCAAAGGACTCGATCTAGACTTAGAATAAAAGTTTGGGTTTACAAAGAGCAAAAGCTGTACTCGATATCATCACGACCCATCGACCAACCCGATGGAGGTGACTATACTAGGAGTAGTATTTAGGGGTTACATGGTAAAATAGAGATGCTGAAAATAACTAACATGCTCTGACGAGAATACGAGATGATGTTATATTGTTTTGAAAAGGTTTGAGCCTCGGACCCCAAAACTTGGCCCGATCCATGGACCTCAATAGTTTGTAACTAAAGCATAAATAAAGGAGTTGTAGAGTATAGCGCAAGTGTGTGAATACATATGACGATATGCATTCGATATAACCACAAATTGAGGTCATCGAGGACACTGGACTCAACACTCCCCATCATCACTCATCAGCTCAACCGCACATTTAAAACAAACATGCGGGGCTAAGTAAATACTTAGGGACTCATGCGAAAACATTTGATAATATTTGGATTACGTTCCAATTCGAGTAAGTCGCAAGTTTTAGTTAAAATGCTGCTACCAAATCATTCGGTTGTAAACATACTCGCGGCTTTTCTTGGTTTGTATGGTCCGTATCTCATAGTCACAATACATAATAATAATAAATAATAAGCGTCGAGAGGAGGCCTCCATCTACGACGCCGTGACGCAATATCCGTCGCTACACGATCCTCTCTGCGGCTATGTTAAACAAAGAGTATAGTTCCAACCTTCACGCCATCCTAGCGGGCATTTATCATCAAGCCGAGGACCCGACATTAAAAGGTTGGGTGCTACCACAACAATTGATATAATAGTTCACCATCTCCAAGCCCACCGGGCATAACGATAGGATCCAGTACACAAAGCGAAATATTTTGGCGGTAATCATAAAACATTTGATAACAGTTGTAGATAAGTCTGTAAATAAATCATTTGTAACAGTAAAGTCGTATTTGAAGATAAAGCCCATTTTGAGATAAGAAAGGAAGCCCACGGACTATGGTTGTTGTAAAAGTCCAGTTGTTGTTCGTCAAAATCCCATCTGCGTTTGCGTCCACACCTTACGAAAAAGCGAGGTTTAGATCGCGTTCAAGTCTTCGAGACTTTCAAAAGCTAGATAAACTTGATATTTCTATCGATGTAGTGAATTCTAGTGAATTATACGTCTCTAACTCGTATCGATTGACTTGTTCTCGTCGAGATCTTCAACGTATAAATCGTTTTCGATATATGGTTTCATTTGTGAAATTTTCTTACTAATAGGTATCATACTCAATTAGATATCTTGCGCTCTTGACGTTTATAACGTATAATCGACGTTTGACTTGAAAAGTCGAAGTCAACTGATCGACAAAGTCAAGCGATTTGACTTTAATAATAGAACTACTTACTATTTTGTTTTAAATCGAATTTGATCGATTTGAAAAGCGTAAAGTCCTATTTATTTATCTGTAAATCAGGACTTATACATTATTTCGCATTTATAATACCTTCTTTATAAATAAAATCGTATTTTGGTTTTAAACGTTATAAAGAACCGTTCGTCTCAAACATAGCAATCTATGTTTATAAAATTTTGTAAAATTTAAACCGTCCAGAATATTATTTTAGAAATATTTCATTAATAAACTGCTTTTAAAAAGATTTAAAATCCTTATTAATTATCGAATCGATAATTAATTAAAAATTAAATGACTTTTGAAATTTTTCTAAATTATATAGTGATTATTATACACTATGGTCCAGAATATGAATTTATAAATTCATATAATTTATTTGCTATTTATTTTATATATACATATATATTCACGGTAATTCAAATAATTAGGAATAAATCATCAAAATTCCCAAAATTGATATATACTTATATAAATCCCAACATCAATATATAATATATATAACCATAGTTCATCATAACATTATTTAAAAATTATACAATTATTACGGTATACTATGATAATTCAAATAAATAAAAATTTCTAAAAATTCTAAATAAATTCCAACATAATTAAACATTATATTATAACATTGTAACATATAAATCAACAAAAAATTTGATACTCACCATATGAGCTACAAGCTCTCGCTTTTCGATTCAATATGTTTATTTGTTTTCAAAATTCAAAATTATATACTATGTTTATACACTATAGTATTTAATATAACATCATATATATATCAAAACTAATTAAATCATCACCTAAGAGCAAAGCTCGGTTATTTGATTTAAAATAGTATTGATTTCCAAAATTCTAATTAATTCACACAATGCATAAATAATATACTAAAGCATTAAAACACCATTACATGTCAAAAATAAAATCATCACAACATAATTTAAATGCTCACGGTATTAATTAAAAATATGCTTTGATTTTCAAAATTCTAATTAAATCATAAACATATAATCAAGGTCTTAAAGCATTAATATGTATTATATGATTAAAAAAAATTTATACACTAAGGTATTACATAATGCTCACGATATTATAAATATTAGCTAGGGTTTTCAAAAATTGTTAAATCAACATACTATAGTCTTAAATCATAACATAGATCGATAATACATGCTTAGAAATTATGGCATTCGTCTCTCATATGTATTTTAACATTTTCAAAATTATTTCAAACATATATATGGTTAAAATAATAGCATGGAGATCCATTCAAAAATCAAATGAACAACAACATATGATTATCTATAGCATACATTTCATATATTTTCAAATAAGTCTCAAAACAACATTCTCATGCTCAAGAACATTAAAACTAATAACATACATAACATTCAACACAACAATATATATATAAAAGCAGTTCGAAAATTTCGAATAAATGGAAATAAATCGGTGCAAGGTCTATTTACCTTGGAATGGTGGGATTAACAAGAACAGGTATGTTCAATTGGTGGAGAAGAAATGAGAAGAAGAAGGTGAAAGCTATTCGAAAATGGAGGGAAGGCTCGGTGTTTGCAAGATTTTGGAAGAAAATGGAGATGGAGAGATGTTTTGGTGTTGAAATGTAATAATGGTGTGGGTGAATGAGAAGATCTCTCTCCTTACTCTCTCTCTCTCGTAACACAAACATAGGGTGAATGGGAATGATGTGGGTGTAGTGATGATTAAGAGGTAGTAAGGTGTTCATGCATTGGTCCAAAAATATGGAGTCATGCTGGTTAGTGATGATGGGGCGGTTTAGGGTGTGTAGGGGTGGTTTAATTTTTTTACACTAATACATTATTAATCATAGTAATAGATCATAGATATATAATACATGTCATTAAAATAATTAAACATCACTAAGTAAAGTTTGAAATCATAATAATAGAAAAAAAAATAGGAATAAAATAAATTTACACCTATTATTGATACTCATGCACATTTCGATCAATAACATATATATATCATATATATGATTTAGATATTAAATAATACATAGGATAAAATTATAGCATTCATCATAAAACCCTAATTTGAAAATTTCGAAATTTATAAAAATCTATCGATTTTATGATCTAAAACGATTTCATAGCTTAATAACATCATATATTCATATTATAAAGTTTAGATACCATAGGATAATTTAATGGTATCATTTCATGATAAAACCATAGTTTATAAATTAGGGTTTTAAATTTGATTGAAATAATCGGTTTAATCTCAATATTGATTTTAATAATCATTAATACTGTAATTATATAAAATAATAATGATAATTATTATAATTTCGAGCATTAAACTTCTTTTACAAAGCGTCTCTGAGCGTTGACGTTCAACGTCTCAAAGCTTCAAAATCGACTCATCTCAAAATGGTGGATGGTTTACTTACTAAATAAATATATTCCTTTTATAAAGGAATTAAGATGGAAATTAATTCCAAGCTTCGCTCGAAAATTTCATGAAAAGCGCTCGTGCGCTTGACGTTAAAATATATCGACGAATCATTTCGTAATATTTCATTCCTTAATTCACAATCCTTAGGAATTGTTATAACGATATCGTATCGAAATCACAATTCGATGTCGTAAAAAGATAATATCGGCAAAACTAATTACGGGTTTAGAAACGTAATCGTATATTCGTTTCTTTGGAATATTACATTCCACCCCACGAAAAATTTAGTCCGAAATTTGTATACCTTTAGAAAAAATAGGCGGGGTATTTTCTCTCATTGTTCTTCAAGCTCCCGTGGCTTCTTCTTCGTGGTGTCTCCGCAACACTGACTAACGGAATCGACTTTCCGTAGTTCTTGGACTTTGTGGTCAGTATGGTGCGGGTTCTTCCTTATAGCTCATGTAAACAAGGGATCACGTCGTCTTGATGAATCACGTGCTTGGGTGCGTGACGTATTTTCGTAATTGCGAGGCGTGAAAAACATTATGGACATTCCAGGTTTTGGCGGAAGAGCGACTATAAATGGACCTATCCTTTCTAGGATCTCATAGGTCTATGAAGCGAGGTCTAAGCTTTCCTTCGGGCGAACGACAATCCCTTCGATGGAGACCTTAAAATACTTTGTCTCCATCTCAAATTGTAGCTTCGGATCTGGCGTATCGGTATAAGATTTCATCATCCGAGCCTCTTTTATCCTCGTTCTAATTTGTTGAGCGATTTCGATCATTTACGTCACGCATCAGGCCTATGACTTTCTCTCACAGACTTCATCCATAAAGTGGTGATCTACTCTTGCCATAGGAAGCCGTATGGGGCCATGCCGATCGTCAGCTTGATAATATCGACGGCCCATCGTCCCAAATACGGATTAACGGGGACTATAACCCTAGCAGGATAATTATAAAGGGAGATTCTTTTAACAATAAAACGATAAAACATATGTCACAGTATATTCTTTGACTTTTAGTACATAAATTTAGGTTCTTCACGTGGAAGAACATGTGATAAGTACATATGACGATGTCTATCAAGGTATAAACTTTTAGCGACAATAATCTTGCTCAACATGCTCTCCATCATCTTGCTCGACTCGCACGTTTTAAAACAAACATGCGGTGAGTACAAGAATACACTGGTGGACTCATGCGAAATATTTTATCATTTGAAGATTACCTTTGCCACATCATGGTAAGACACAAGGTTTTAGTTGAAAATGCGCTGTCTTACTAACATTTATCGAGTTCATAAAAATCATTGCCTGGCCGGCATTTTCTTGGTGTGTATGATCCGTATCCTTATCATCATTCATCATATCATCATAGTCGAAAGTCGTGAGGCCTCCTCTACGACCCCGTGTGACCGTGAATTGTCCCACGCGGTCACCATCGGTGTACATGTTAATCTAGCGGTATAAGCCTTGGCATAGGATCCGATATCGATTTCATTCATAAGTTGGGTGACCAACATTCGTATCATTCATGTCTTATATCAATCTCATGGATAGGATACATACAAAACATAAACATTTTGGCGGTAATCTTGTAAACATTTAGCAGGTTGAAATAAGCATCGTAAATAAATATTTGAAGCATTTTATTCTTGAGTAGAGTAAAGCCCACAGTGTGGATTGCCAATCCCATTTCTTGGTGTAAGTCCTAGCTTTAACCTATCTATTCTTGACCTTGAGGTTTGGGTGGAAAAATCCATTGGGTCTTAGAACCCATATTTCTACTTTAGTGTATATCATGGTATGATATACACTTAATTAACCGTGTGGTAGCACTAGTCGAATATTTCACGTTAAGGTATGCTTTGTAAAATATCGTATCATGATGTTTTATCATAATTCGTACATCTTATAATGCTCTATCGTACCTTGCGACATAACATAATGAATGCATCGATTAATAGCATGTTAGTCACATAAGGCATACTTCACATGGGGTTTCCAACACTTAGTCAATTTCAAGTGTTTAATTTCAGCAAAAACAGCTTGAAACAACTCAAGTGACGTGCTTTGACGATCCATAACTCTCGATTCAGAATACGTATGGTACACAAAGATACATTCTGAAACCTCTAAACATGTACTACAAGTTCTAAGAAGAATTAAATCGAAAAGAGTCGTGGTTCTGAAGATATAGGGTCTCAAAGTGGGCAACTCAAACTGACTTCTATACTTAGAATTTTTCTAGAATTTCCAGTTTTAGCTTGACGAGGGGTTTCGAGGCTCGTAACTTTTGACTCACAATACCAAAATGGCTGCAGGCTACCAATTTAGAAACCTAACAAGTACTACATATGTCATGAAGACCATACTAAAAATATCTCTCATGAAATACATAAGTCCAAAGTGGACTAGTTGGAAATGGACAGTTCCAGTAGGTGACTTTGAGTCGATGAAAAATATACCTATAAAACTTGGTTTGGGATCAAACTTTCCAGATCATAACTAGACATGGTGAGGAACATTTCTTGTAAAGTAACCCAAGTCCAAATCGGACTACAAATGGCTTGCACGTAAAGTCATACTCGAACAGCCTATTATATGAAAGATTTACTAAGGCAGTTTGTCCAAATCAACTTACTGTAATGTATCAACTTTAAAAATTCACCGTGAGTTCATTATAAGGAATCTGAAATGAAACCAATCATATTGAAAAGCACTTAAGTCTAGTTTATCCAGAAAAGCCTCACTCAATGATTCACCATAGATTGGGAGATAAAAATGTTTTACCACAAGCTATCAATCCCGTGACAGTTTTGTGCAGTTAACTTGTAAAATCTGGAATAAATAGTAAAGATTTTAGAAAATTCTGAAAATTTACAGGAATCTTTCAGACATGTTGAATTATGTTTCTGCCAAATTTTATAGTTTTATCATTATCCAAACTTAAAACGAAAGCCACACTATGGGTGATAAACACGGAGATTTCGCAGATTTGTGCAGTGTTTTGATAAATACAATTAAAATATCAAATCAAGTTGGATGGACTTGAAATTTTACAGAGGCATACTAGACACATATAATTTCAACATATCAAAATTCACAATCATCGGACCACTGAAACTTAGTCAAATAAATTCGTGAAGTTTCTGTCGTCCAGGAAATCAACATGCAATGATCAAAGTATTGAATCTACCTATTAAATCAACATGCAATCACTTTAAGCATAGACCCAACACATTCAAGCATATTGATGAACATGTGTATATCTTGATCATCCCTAGGATCTAAGGAATGGAATCTACCTTAGCCATGAAATCGAGAGGGATGAAGAGGAAGAGGATGACTGTCCATCTTGAGCTAGGAGCTTGTCCTTTTTTGATGGTGTAGTGGCTGATCTTGGAGCTGTTCTTGGAGGAAATGGATGAAAATGGGAAAATAGAGAGAGGATGAGGGAGAGAGTGGCTGAAATGGTGTAGGTGGTGGGGTGTTTATGGTGGTGACACCTAAGGGGCATGTGTCTTCTACACATGCACCACTACACACTACACTCACATACATCTCGAAAACACTATATATTGTATATATATATATATATATATATCAGATTTTAATAGTGTAGTTAGGTTATAATTAATCCAATGTCACTTAGATACATGTAATAGGTAAATCAACAAATAAGTGCTTAGTATATATGTGTATATAGCTCTGGCTATTACACTATGCCAAAGGTCCAAATTTTATTTTCCATGCCAAACATTGATATATGTTATGACATATAGTTTAGATGATAAATAATATCATAGGATAAATTAATGGCATCATTTTATGCAACAAAATCGAGTTCGAAAATTAGGGTTTCTAGCGTTTGAAAATTTGCTCTCGAATCTTGATGATCTAGCATTGATTTAATGTTAAATCATACTGTAATTATATATACCAATCATGGAAATTAATTCCTATAATTTCTTGATCGATTAAAGCAGCTTTTCGTTTCGTCTCAAAGCGTTAACGTTTGAAAGCGTTGCAAAGCGTTCATTATCGACTCATCTCGAAATGGTCGATGTTACTTTATTACATTATTCGATTAATAATGGAATTTAATTCTAACTAATTGCTTAAAAATATCATGAATTTTAACTATCGATCGTGATCGCGTTAAAATATCTGTCGATATACTTCATATACTTTTATTTCTTAATTCACATTCTCCGTGAATATAAAATAGAATTCATTCCTCGTAAATAATCGAAATCATTATTGATATCTTATGGATTGAATCATCTCGTGAATTTCTAATTCACGGTTTTTAAATACGTAATTGGGCTCTAATCGGGGTATTACAATAGCATTGTTGTAAGCAAATTCAACTCAGAGGTAAAATATCTTCCCATCTCTGCTCCGCGATCCAAATTACGTCTAAGCATATCTTGCTGCTTGGATCGCTTCTCTCCGATGTCCCATTTTGTAGGGTGGAATCGTCGAAGTTTAACTCGTACCGCTTCGCGCAACTAATCCAACTGGATGTAACTGAGTCTCGATCGAGGTAATGATTTGGCACCCATGTAGTCGTACAATTTCCTTAACATACCTGGCCAGACTTATCGCATCCATGTTGCTTCTAATAGGTAGAAAGTGAGCACTTTTGGTAAGTATCCACAATTACCCATATGGGTCAGTGTTTCCTCTTCTCGATTGGGTAAGTTGTAGAAATCCATCGTTATATCGTCCCACTTCACTGGGATTTCTAACGGTTGTAACTTCCCAGTAGGGTCGTATGTGAGGCCTTCACTGTCGACAAACAAGACATACTTCAATAGCTATGTCTCGTTCACTGCCTTCCCACCAAAATTTTCCCAGATCGGTACATCTTAGTCGTCTTGCGGGTGCGGTGTAGGGGATCGGAGCCTCACTCATGATTTCGTTTCAAGCTCTGCGTCGTCGAGACGCATATCCTACCTTAAACAATAAGGCGTTATCCCGGCCTTTGAAATTCTCAACATTCGGACCTTAGTCTTTCTGATCTTTTCCAACTTTCCTCAATCTTTTTTCGCACAATTTCTTTCTAGATCGAGGTCAGCGAGTGACTCATGACAATCATTGTTTGGTGGTTCCACAAGTTCAATCTTATCCCGTACCAAACTCTTCAACGAGTTTTTCCTCTCATGACAAAGAGACATCCTAACTCGGTATGGCTCTTCGACTCAAGGCGTCGCTACTACATTCGCCTCTGCCGTGGTGATAGTTAATACCACGATAAGAATCTTTACCGCGTCAGCTCTTCTCTTCTGTCTCTCGGATCTCTTGTTAAGAAATTACAAACTTTTACTGGATCGTGAAGATCTCACATCTCACACATTAGAGTGGTGTCTCCAAATTTTAGGTACATGAACTACCCTGTCTAATTCCAAATCGGGGTCAGGGATAGTTCGGAGGTCGAAGTCACGAGCTTGCTCGATATGTATCCTTTCCTTTCTTGCATCAAAACACAACCCGCCGTCTTAGATGCGTCGTACAGACACATACGTCCCTGTCTTCGCTCAGGACCGCTAGAACGTGGCACGTCATTTTCTGAGTATTTGCTCGTCTCGCACTCGCCGTCGAACGAACTGATTCCTCTTCGGGAGTGGTCACGGGTTATCGCTTGCAATTGGAGAATCCTTCGATGAATCTCATAGTAGCCTACTAATCTTAGGCTTCTAATTCTCGTCGTGCCAGTTCTTAGGTGATTTCCATTCTTGCTGCGGCCTCACCTTGGTGGATCTACTTTTATACCTTATGAGACACATGTGTCCAAGGAACATAACTTCCTTCAGCCAAAACTCGATTTGCTAAACCTAGCAAAGAGTCTTTCATTTCTCAAGGTTCGCAAAAGCCGCGTCTTAGATGTTCCTATATGATCCTCTTCATTCTTCGAGTAAATAAGGATGATCATCTATGAAGACCAAAGCAAACTTTATCCAAAATGGATGAAATACTCTGTCATGAGGTCCATGAACTACGGCTTGGTCATGTTAATCCGAATGGCATAACTATGAACTCATAGTGGCCATCATCTGGTTCTGAATGCGTCTTAGGTACATCTCGTCGGACGATTTTCACTGTGGTATCCCCGACTTAAGATCATCTTCGAGAATACACCTCCTCGCAATTGATCAACTGTCATCAATTTCGGTAAAGGTATTTGTTCTTGTGTCATCTTATTTAGTTCTCTAATCGATGCACATCCTCAAAGAACCATCTTTTTAAACAAAGTAGCGAGCTCCCAAGGTAAACACTACGCTATGAATCCTGAATCCGAAAAGCTCTCGATTGGATCTTGAATAGTTCTAGCCTTCGAGGCCATCCTATAGGCCTTCGACACGGGGCTGATCCCGGCTCCAAGTCGATGGTAAACCTCTACCGTCATTACGGAGGTAGTCCTGCAGATTCTCTGGAAATACGTCGAAAACTCTGACAACTTCATGTTCCCAGTGCGGTTTATATCCCTCTTCAAATAAGCAAGGAATGCATGAGACATCCTTTCGGTTCATCATCCTCCCTGGTGTAGTGCGAACTAATGGGCATCTCTCTTCCCATCCTGATCCCATGAAAATGCGTGTTTTCGTCCGGAAAGTGAAACGAAATTTTCCTTTCCTTCAGAGAATCGTGAGTGATTCTTAGCTAACCACGCATTCCTAGATTATGTCTACATCATCCATGGGTATTATGTTTAGAGTCGTAGCCGTAACCTTTGATCCTAATGTCAACCTGGTTCGAGCAAAAGTGGGTAACTGAGCTCATAATCCCTCCTATAGGCATGAGATTCTCATATCCCGCTTGATTTTTCGACCTAAGGCCCAGATGTTCTCGGCATGATTTTGCAAAAAGGAATGCAGCACCACGTGTCGACAGATCTATAAGTGGGTTGGGAAGAACTCCCAACCCGCCAAGTTTCCTTGGTTCCTCAGATTCGCCTCTGCCGGCGTAGTAGCTCGCCCACTCGGCCCTGACGGGTGCGGTCCGTCTGGCGATTGGCGGTTGTTGCACTCGCGTGTTCTTTGCCCGCGCTTGGCGCAGGCTGTGGTTGTCAGACTCTATGTTGTGGGCGCGCATCGTTCCACTGTTGGGATTTGTTGTGGCGTGCGCCCGCGTTGCGTGTTGAGTTGTTGTTGGGCGGTACCACTTGAAGTTCGAGGGGTTCGGAACAGGCTCGGTGGCCGGGTGTTAAAGTCAAATAGCCTAAGGTCGAGCATTCGCCGGTTGGTTCGTCTCATCCAACGCGTACACGGGCAATGTCATGGAATGCCCGTCCCCGTTTTAACAAGCACTTACCACACTTGCTGCACACACCCTTGGTAGTCTATGGCATCTGAGGGCATTGAGGTGCTCATCTGTCTATGGTCCCTATGATGGAGCATGAGCGCTCTCTTCCGACCTTTTGTCCTCCACTGCGCGGTTCTTGCTCCTGCGGGCTTGCACTTCGTCCCAGCTGTCCGAGTTGTTATTTCGCTGCTTGGGCTCTCCGCCCTCCTCTATCCTCTTATGCGAACCCCATTGGTCAGGCCCCTTAGCGCAGACTTCGAAGCAGCTCCAGGCGAGACATATTCATTCTCGTCATGTCGACTTTCAATATTCAAGTCGGCTGAGTCGCACAGATAGCAGTCTCCAGACCCGGCAGAGTCGATCATATGTCGATCTCCTTCTTTTGCGGAATCACTCCCCTATACTTTTGGGATATACTCCCATGACATCTTGAAATCCTCCACGAACTTCTTCGGTACTTGTCACCAGAAGGTTTTCTTCCGCCTCCCACGTGTCACCTCCTGGATCGAGCCTGGAAAGTAACCACAACCTTTCCTGTGCCTGCTACAGAAGGAAAATCCGTTCATCCTAATCACCATTGTTCGGACTTAGGTTGCCCTTTCCCGTTAAAGAAGGAGGTTTCTCTAAAATATTCTTCGATCCGCGATCGGGCCTGGGTGAGGCTGTGGTGGGGATATCTTACGGCTCTTGTTCGTGATCTACCCTCTTCCCATTGGCCTTCCCGACCTCGACCTCGGGTTCCGCTCGTTCTCTCGGGGTTCTCTTCTAGGCATTCTTAGCTACTTATAATCTATCCATCGTATTTAACTACAACTTAACAACAATAAGGTTCATTATGCTGGCTCTTAACGAAAAGATACAACGAAATTCATCATTAAATAACATATTGTCATAAATAAAGCCTCACTCATCTAGGGTCATGTGATATACCGGTTTCAAAACTCACCATGGGGGTGTCTATCATGTTAAGTCATGAAAATGAATAATAGGTAACATATCGGGCCCATCATGGCCAAAAAAATCCTAAGTCTTGCTAATGGTTCCACATAAAGGATAAAGCATACAAATGCTGCATAAACAACATGATTCTATTAAACACGCCAAGAAAAAATCTCCATTTAGTCCTTCGCCGACTCCGTCCTCCGTCGTGCTTCCTACTCTGAGTCGCTCTCCGGATCCGTTCGCTCCTCACGAGGTCGTCCCATGATGGTCCCGCACCTTCATCATCGTCATGTACGCTAGCCTGAGGTGCTCCAATTGTTATCCGACCATGTAAGTCGAGTTGGGGTTAGCGGTCGGCCGTAATGCATCTCGTCGTGCCGTGTGGTTCATGATCCTGCGATCAATGACTCTCTCCGGCTTGTCCAGGAAGAGCTCTTCAGCTCGGTGTGGATCGGGCTGGGACATAGGTGGTGTAGGTGTCGGTACGACGTGTCAAATCGTGCACGTAGGTGCAACATCGGCCTCCCAGGCTCGTAGGCGCCCTACACCTCGCAGACTCCTATCCTCGCCCAGCAAGTGAGGTCACGTCATCACGACCTTGGAACCTCAAGACCAGCCACCGGCGACTATCACGCCAATGTATCACTCTCGAGTGGATAGGTCCATCGCGGCTCCGAATCTATCGTAATGGGATCACGACACAGACCCACAGTCGTGTGCCATAGCGCCCCATCAAATATAACCGGATCGAGTTAGTCTCGACCTCCTGCATAATCCATCCGTACAGGGGAGTATGCTAGAAGTTGCTGGCGATGCATCATTGTCCGATTCCGCCGTAGCTGGACTCTCCAAACGCGGGTAGTACGCGAGAACTCACCCAGAGTCTTCCCCAGACATCCAACCCGCTATAATAGACTCAGCCCCTCCGGGGGGTGGGCATAGTCCCCTCTCGAGACTCCTCACCGCGATAGCGACTCATCGTCGCTTAAAGAAAGAAAACTAACAAGCTCAGACTATCGCCATCTTAATTAAAAACGAGATAGTCTAAGCGAGATGAAACTATATGCGTCAACAATTCTATAAGGTAGGTATCATCATATGTACAATATATATCACAACTTACCTTCTTAGTCTTATCCAAACATATACATATAGCTAATGATATCTTAACATACACTACTGAGATCCTTGTCTTATATCTCACACTTCAACTAGAGTTTAACGACTTATCGTATTCTGGAGACAGAATTAGGATTCTGTTCTTCATAACAAATGAAGATCAGTGCGTTAGGAACGTAGGTGCAAACCATGCGTACGTGGTCCCAACGAGATCTAGCTAAAACATATCTACTGCGGCAGGAAATTTGCGCGATCGTGCTAAATTGCAATCGAGACGTATGTCGCGTAAGCCTATCATCTTCGGTTCTTTAAGTCGAGGCTGAACATTCGAAGCCGTAAGTGACGCATCATTTGTGTTGCTGCTCACCGTGTCGATGATGATGGCAGTCGACGGCTCATTCGCTTAAAGGTTGAGGTCGCTCGTCATCCTTCTCGCTCGTCTTCCAGTCGTCGTGCCGGGTATCGTTACTTTCATTCTTCCTATCGCTTCTTTGTTCGCATAGGAAAGAAGTTCGATTTCTATGTTCTTTCACGATCGTGCATGCTCTAGAGTCTAAGTTCGTCTATGATAACATATCGTTCATCATAAATAAATTTCGAAAGTCGGAAAGTAAATGTTTATTTGAAAATTTTGGAAATAGATTTCAAAAGACAATCATGATCAACTCATATACATATCAAAATGGATCATTCTCCCGTGTTGATCATTCGACTATACCATACACTTCCATCTCAATACTGAGAAATTGCATAGTTCAATCAAAAGTATTTGAAAAATTTTCTGCTCAACTTCAAAATTTTCATAATAATAATTTCTCAAAGTTCCTCGATGTCATCATGTAAATTTCCATTTCATGAGTTTGAGAAAGAAATGCGTACCTTTTCCTGGTTGAGCTCGATGATGGAGTGTCGAGAGTCAGAGGTTGTCTAGAAGTCCGTGACTCGATCTAGACTTAGAATAAAAGGTTGGTTTTGAGCAAAGCGCCTCGATACCACTCATTACGACCCGTTCCAACGCCGTGGAGGGCTACTAATACTAGAGTAGTATTTAGGGTTACAGGTAAAATAAAGATGCATAAGAAAATACAACATGCTTGAGACGTAATAAGATGTTATAATTTTTTGAAAGGTTTGAGCCATCGGACCCCAAAACTGCCTCGATCCGAGGGGACCTCGATAGTTTGTAAAATAAAGCATAATTAAAGGAGTTTAGAGTATAGTGATGAAAGTGGGAATACATATACGACTGATATGTATTCAAGGTATAACCCACAAATTCAAGTAAATCGGTCGGGACACCGACTCTCAACACATCCCCATCATCACCATCGAGCTCAACCGCACATTTAAAAAAACATGCGGCTAGACAAGAAATTGCACTAGTGGACTCGTCGAAAACATTTGATAATATTTGATTACATCGCCAATATCGAGTAAGTCACGTGGTTTTAGTTAAAATGCCTCAGCTTACCAAATCATTTTCGTCAGAACATAGCCGGCCGTGCATTTTCGTGTATGGTCCGATCTCATAGTCACAATACATAATAATAACATAAATAAACGCGCGAGAGGAGGCCTCCCAGACGCCGTGACCGCCGTAATCCCGCATCAAAATACCTCCTGCAGTATGTTAAACACAGATGGTTCCAACCTTCACGCCAATCCTAGCTGTGCATTTATCATCCGCAGACCCGACATTAAAAGTGGTGCACCAACAATTGATATAATAGTTCCAACTATCTCCACACTACCCGGCATAACAGATAGATCCATACACAAACGAAATATTTTTGCGGTGTGATGCGAAACATTTGAATAACAGTATATAATGTCAGAATAAATTCATTTTAGAGAAAGTCATATTTTGAAGATAAGAAGCCATTTTGAGATAAGAAAGGAAGCCCACCGACTATGGTTCGTGTAAAGTCCCAGTTGATTCGTCGTCAAAATCCCGTCATGCGTTTGCTCACACCTTTACTAGCGGCTTTATACGCTCGCCGTCTTCGAGACTTTCGAAACTTAAGATAAACTTCGATATTTCATATCGATGTGAGACTAATTCCTTAGTGAATTCAATCGCTCTCAATACGTATCGATCGACTTTTCTCGCTTCGAGATACGCTCAACGATAAGCACGTTTATATATGGATTTCATTTAGTGAAATTTTCTTACTAATGAGGTATATACCAATTAGTATATCTTACGTCAGACGTGTTTACAACCGTATAATCGCCGCTTGACTTGAAAGTCAATAAGTCAACAGTCAACAAAGTCAACGATTTTGACTTTAAATAGTATTTACTATTTTGCTTTTATAAATCGAATTTAATCGATTTGAAACGAAAGTCCTATTTCGATTTATCTTGTAAATCAGGACTTATAAATATTTTCGCATTTTAATAACCTTCTTTATAAAAAAATCGATTTTGGTTTTAAAACGTTATAAAATGAAGCGTCTCAAACATAGCAATCTATGTTTATAAAATTTTGTAAAATTTAAACTTCCAGAATATTATTTTACAAGAAATTTCATTAATTAAACTGTTTAAAAAGATTTTAAATCCTTATTAATTATCGATAATTTCGATAATTAATTAAAATATAAATGACTTTGAAAATTTTTCTAAATTAATATAGTGTATTATTACACTATGGTCCAGAATATGAATTTATGAAATTATATAAACTTTTTGCTATTTATTTATATATATACATATATATATTCAGGTAATTCAAATAAATAGGAATAATTATCCAAAATTCCCAAAATTGATATATACTATATATAACATCCCAACATCAGTATATAATATTCTATATAACCCATAGTTCATCATAACTATTTATTTCAAAATATAACAATATTACGTAATATGTAATTACCAATAAATAGAAACAATTTCTAAAAATTCTAAATAAATTCCATCAATAAACATTATATTATAACATTGTAATCATAATATCAACCAAAAAATTTGAATCATCACCATATGGAGCTTCAAGCTCTGGTTTTCGATGTTATTTGATTTTCAAAATTCCAACAATTATATACTATGTTTATACACTATAGTATACTAATATAACATCATAATATTATCATCAAACTAATTAAATCATCACCTATAAGAACATAGCTTTCGGTTTGATTTAAAATAGTATTTGATTTCCAAAATTCTAATTAATTCACACAATGCATAAATAATATACTAAAGCATTAAAACACCATTGCATGCTCAAAATAAAATCATACACTCAACCTATATTATAATGCTCACGTATTTATAAAAAAATAGCAATTGATTTTCAAAATTTAATTAAATCATAGAACATATAATCAAGGTTCTAAAGCATTAATATGTTATTACAAGTTTAAATAAAAATTTATACACTAAGGTACATACACGAATGCTCACTAGATAATAATTAGCTGGGTTTTCCAAAAATTGTTAAATCAATTTATAGTCTTAAATCATAACATAGATCAATAATACATGCTTAGAAATTATATGGGAAGCATTCATTCATCTCCATATGTATTTTAACATTTTCAAAATTAACTTCCAAACATATGGTTCGAGAAAATATATATTCAAGATCCGTTTCAAAAATCAAATGAACAACAACATATGATTATCTAAGCATACACTTTCATATATTTTCAAATAAGTCATCCAAAACATTCTCATGCTCAAAGAACATGGTTGAGCTAAGCGACTCGGAAAGCAGAATCGGAGGGTGTCGTCGGATACTTCTTCCTTTGGGCGCCTCACGGCCATCCTCGTGGCCGCGAGTGCGGTCGCTAGGTATCTGGGCTGCTTGATGTCTTCGCAGCCGTGCTCGTGATCGCGGGCTCGGGCCGCCGGCTCTTACCACAGAGCTCATCGCCGATTTCGCGTCGCTTCATTCTTCCTAGCGACGGTGTCACCGCGAGCCCTCCTAATACCATCGCCTCGATGTCTCGCGGTCACGAGCTCGATCGCGAGGTGCTCTTCTTTTCATCGTCTTCTTCTTTTCGCCCCGGGTAGTTCTAGTAAGCTCGTCCACTCCTCAACTGGATAGCAAAGCACTGATTCTTTGGATTCACTTCCGTATTACTCGGAAATTGGCCCGCCTTTTGTGCAGGCATTTGTGCAGACTATCGGACCGATTTGATTCTCCATCATCTTCATGTGTTTGCCATGGCTGCTACAATGGATTCCAACCGTTATCCTCCGCCGATGAGTACTTGATGAACGAATTACGCTGAGATGCCGCTTGTTGGTTGCTCACAACCAATCGCGCATCATATCTTCTAGCTCGCTTCTTCGGTTCTTAAATCATACCATTCGCACGGTGAAGCTCACGAGGCTCGTGGAAGTTATTGGGGTTGGCATATGACAAATTTGGATAATTCCTGTTGTTAGGATTGTATGCCGGATTTCGCCCCCGGTTTCTCTGATTGATATAAATGACATCCTCTATCTCAATCTGGCTCTTCAAAAGCGTGAACTTCTTCATAAGATCGTCGTACTTCAAGTCAACCTCTACAACAACTGCTTTAACCACTGGCATTTTTTCCATCGGCCATTGATAACTATTGGCCGCCATCTCTTCTATGATTTGGCTGGCCTCCTCTACTCGACGATTCAATAGGCATCCCCCTGCCGACGCATCTACTATGCTCCTCGTGTGAAGCATCAATCCACTGTAGAATTGCATGATCTGTTGCTCTTTGGAGAATCCATGTTGTGGGTAATTTCTTAATAGACCTATGAATCTCTCCCATGCCTCGAATAATGACTGCCTCCTTGTTGGCGTAAATGGAGATTTCGCTATTATCTTCTCAAGGCCGGGCGGAAAATATTTCGAAAGAAACCTCTCGCAAAGTTTTTCCCAACTGTCTATCCCAGTACGGTCCAGGCTCTTGAACTAATCCTTCGCATGACTGCGCAGAGAGAATCCAAACATGCGCATACGGATCGTATCTTATGGCATCCCATTCTTCTTGATGGTGTCACATATATCGAGGTATGTCTCGAGATGGGCATTCGAATCCTCTGTGACTCCTCCTCCGAACTGTTCCCCTTGAACCATGCTGATCAAGGCCGGCTTCAACTCAAAGTTAATCGCATTCACCTCCGGGCCCCATCTACCTCCTTCGAACTGTTCAGTAGGAGGTCGGTACATATAGTTTAGCGATCGCCTCTGGAGCAGGGACAAGGAGTTCCATGTTCGCCATTTGGCGCTGCATCTCTGTAAACTCTGCCAGCAGACGTGCAGCTTGCTCGGGAGGAATACCCCCATTGGGAGGAACACCCCCGTTGTTCGGATTTGCTGCCATCTCTTGCCTTCTTCTTTCTCGTCTTCTTCTCCTTTTATTGTTTTCGATTTCTGGATCTAAAAGTAGTTCGGGAGGTCCCTGGGACCTTGTGATCATAAACTACCTGGAGAAAAAGAGAGAAATCAGCTCTGGCAAGAAATAAAAATAAAATAAAAATACAACTTGAATTAATAATTCCAAATTGTCAAGTTATTCCTATATAATCTTAATAATCCCGAACGGCCAAAATTTGATCGCCACTTTTAAACACGAAACGCAAGTATAAAGGTAAGTCGAGTATCGTATCAACAGGATCAGATCACTAAAACACGTAAGCTAGCTCAACAACAATTCATCATTATCCAAGAACGATTTAGTTTATAACGGTTTTTAGGTTTCGAATATTAAATCCAAAGCAAAGGGTAACAACTTCAAAATAAATGAAAACAATAAACACACAAAGATGAATATAAGAAAGAAAGACTAACCCTAGGGATGCATTAATCCTACCCACAACGTATGTTTATTGTAACAGCCCGCCAAACCAAAGGATGGATTAGCAGGGACTGTTTGTATTAACCCAAAAAATCTTTAGTATTAATTAGAGATTAATTAAGGATAATTAGGGGCTTAGAAAGTATTTATTTCTTAAAAATTTAAAAAGTAGTGCATAAAGGATTATTAATCGATAGAAATTCGATTAAATCTTAATCGAAGGAATCGAAATTAGAAAACGTAGAGATTAATTGAAAATGAGTTTTTGCTATGATAAAATGCGAATTATGTGAATATTTATGTGTGTTTTAATGATAAATGTTATTTAATAGAAATTTTGCTATGAAATGCATTAATTATTTTTTGCATGTTATTTTTCTTATAAAATGAGATGAAATATTATTTAAATTATTAAATGTCTTGAATAAAATTTTTATTAATATTTAGTGATAAAAGAATTAATTGGTATAATTTTTGAAAAATTTAGAAGCATGATTATAATTAGTTGAATTTTAATTTATGAAAGAATTTAAAATTATGTTACATGAATTTAATTTCCAACATGGATATAAATTGTATTAGGTTTCATTAATTATTAGAAATATAGTTCTAGTAATTAAAATATGCTAAGGTATGATTTTAGTAAAATTAGAGGTGTGGTTATAAATTTATTGAAATTTGTGTTTAATGTTAATGAAATGTAAATTAAATGAACATTTAAATTGTACATACATACTTCTAGAATTATAATACATAGAATATATCTTCCCCAACCTCCAAAACTCCCTCCATTTCGGCACCCACACACACATCACACACAAAATTTTATTTTCACTTTTTAATCCATATTTAAGTGGGAATTTAGTGGAAAATCAATCCAAAGAAGGTAATTACTTGATTTAGCCTAAGTTTTTGTGATTTAATTTGATAAACATGATGTTCTATGATCTTATCATTTTCGAAAATTATGAAGTTTTGAGTATGATTGAATTGTTTAATTTTTGTTATGTTTATTGAATTAATTATGTTTATGAAGCTTAATTAACATATGCTATGGTTTAAATTCCTTAAATTCATAAAGTTGAAAAAGTTAAAGTTTGATCATGAACCCTAATTTTGGTATGTGAATCATATGTTATAATTTAATTGAATTGAGCTTAAATACATGCTTAGGAATAATTATAAACATCATATGATCAAAGAAAATAAAAAATTAAATCATGTTTGTTTAATTCTTGAAATTTTCAAAAATTACATGTGACATGATGTAACAGCTGTAATGTCCCGAAGATTTAAATACCTAATTACGATATTAAAAACTCGTAAATTAGGGTTTCGCCGAAATAAGAGAATTAGTAATATATCCAATAATGATTTCGATTATTTACAAAGTAATAAATTCTATTTTATATTCACAAAGGATTGTGAATTAAGGAATAAAGTTTATAATGTGTTTTGGCAAAGATAATTTTAACGTCGATCGAGTATCGGTAGTTAAAATTTCGAGAAATTTTCTAAGCAGAAAGCTTAGAATTTAATTCCATTATTAATGAAATAATTTAATAAAGTGAATACGACTTTATTACGACCATTTTGAGATGAGTCGATAATTAACGTTTGAGACGCTTCAAACGTTAACGCTTAGAGATGAATAGAAAATGAGATTAATGATCAAGGAATTATAATATTTAAATTCCTATGATTATTATATGTAATTAGAGTATTATTTAGCATTAAAATAATGCTAGAGCATTAAGGATTATTTTGAACAAAGTACTAATTTTCGAAACCCTAATTTCAAAATTAGAGTTTTCACACATGAAATAATTCTAATAATTTTTCCTATGATATAATTTATCATCTAAAACATATATTATGATATATATATAATAATAGCATGAAAATCAAAATTTTGGGGCCTTAATAAAATGCCGTGAACAAGTTATTGAGAACAAGTTTACGATGATTTGTATGGCTTTGCTTGTTGATTAAATTGGTGATCCAAGTATAGTGATTGCACATTAACCAAGTAAAATCAAGTAGATTCTTTGAGGATTGATAGGAGCCGTGTATTATTGCTTCCAATTGAGGAAAGATGAATTCACACAACTCTTTGTACATATGGGAATGTGCAAGACTTTCGATACATGATATGAGATATTTTAAAAGGCTCTCCTTGTTAATTGAAAGAGGAACCACGGCTAAGCTCCCCAAATGCAATGAATTGTTTTATCCAAGAAAGAATTTGTGTAAGATCATTAACTAGGTGTAAGACCTTTTCTATAAGTGATGTAATATCATGGTGAGTCGTAAAGTGGAAAGGAAGGCTTGCATTTTGTGGTGGTGTGACCGTGAGTATTAGGGGATAAAGTACTAAGTATTTATTCATTGTGCATAAGTGATAGATATTACAATCAAAAGCAAAACATTTCTTTTCTCCCAAACCATAAACTCGCCGTAGCTTTTGAGAAAAGAAACAAGAGTATTCTTCAATTGTTCTTCACCAAAACCTCGATTTAAATCTCGACATCAAAAATCAAAGCCGTTAACGAGGTTAGATATCGAACGAGCTTCGATTATACCTAAGCTTTTAATAATCCATTGGTTCAAATTATTTTTCAAGCATGTGTATTTAGTGAAAATTATGCTAGCATGTTTATATGCTTAGTGATTATGTTACATATGCTTAGGAGTTGATGTTGATGATTTATTTTAAGATAAGCATGTTTCATTAATTATTTGATTATGATCGATAATTCTAGGGTATGTTTTAAGGTTAGATTAATGATATATATTAGTAGTAGAACACATGGTGATTAATTGGAAATTTTTAAAATCATTTGCTACATGTTTGGAGATTACCAAAATGATGAAAAATTGGTTTGTTGGTGTATAATTTTATTTAAGAAATGTTTTAGCATATTAGTGATCTAGGACATCATCTATGTGTTACATGATTTTATCAAGAATTTGGAAATTTATTTGCTCCAATTTTGTTAAGAACCGTGAGCTTCCAAGCTTAGATACTTGATGAATATGTTGATATTAGTTAAGGTTATAATGTTATATTGCTATACTATAGTATTTAAGCATAGTGTAATTTAATTAGAATTTTATAAAATGTTAGTATATAGTTTGATGAAAATGTAAACCATGAACTTTATACCTTTAATGTAGAAATGATATATGTTGGACTATAGGTTATAAATATGTTATAAATTAATGTTGGGACCTTGTATAAATTAACTAGAATTTTAGAAATTATTTGGACAATTTTGAGACAAAACCGTGAGCCTTAAGTGTAATATAGGTGATGTCCAATTTTCCTATAGTTAATGTTAATACATAATAGTGATCTATGATAATATAGTACACTATATGAATTTGGAAGAATTTTGGGAGATGATTAGAATTTTTAAGCTTAAGGCCGTGAGTCTTGAATATATATATTAAGGATTTTAAATCCTTAATATCAAGAAAATAATACATTATATGTCTAGAAATTAATTTAGACA
Source organism: Salvia rosmarinus (assembly GCA_036937905.1). Taxonomy (NCBI): domain Eukaryota; kingdom Viridiplantae; phylum Streptophyta; class Magnoliopsida; order Lamiales; family Lamiaceae; genus Salvia; species Salvia rosmarinus. The sequence continues at coordinate 34,639,697 of CM072820.1, read as the reverse complement.
TATTAAGAATTTAGAAAATTTTATAAACATAGAATACTATGTTTATGACGAAACGTTATATTAAATAACGTTAGAAATGAAAAATAATGTTTAAGGAATAAGTTAATTAATATTTAAGAAAAATATTAATGAAGTTTATCGATTTACGTGAAAAATCGAGAATTAAGACTTTATGAAAAGAAATCGATTGAGAATCGATTTAACAGGGAATAAGATATTAAAAATATGAGATATTAAAAGAGATTAATAAAGAAAAGTCAAAATATCGACTTTTGAAATCAACGTATGAAATTGTAATATTCCAAAGAAACGAATATACGATTACGGTATTCTAAACCCGTAGTTAGGGTTTTGCCGTATATTATCTTTTTACGACATCGAATCTTGTGATTTCGATACGATATCGTTATAACGAATTCCTTTTATAATTCACTAAGGATTGTGAATTTAAGGATCAAATATTACGAAATGATTCGTCAATATATTTTAACGCCAAACGCAGATCGAACGCCGCCTTTTCATGAAATTTTCCGAGCAAAGGAAGCTTGGAATTAATTTCCATCTTAATTCCTTTATTAAAAGGAATATATTTATTTAGTAAGTATGAACTTCTCGCGACCATTTCGAGACGAGTCGATTTTGAACGCTTTGAGACGTTTTGACGTTAACGCCTAGAGACGTTTTGAAAATGAGTTTAATGCTCGGAAATTATAATAATTAATTTCCTATTATTATTTTATATAATTACAGCATTAATGATTATTAAAATCAATAATTGAGTTATAAAACTCGATAATTCCAACAATGGAATTGAAAACCCTAGTTTTCTAAACTATGGTTTTTGGCATGAAATGATACCATTAAATTATCCTATGGTATCTAAACTTTATAATATGATATATATGGATATTATTAAGCATTAAAATCAATTTTCAAGACCTAGAACTCGATAGTTCAATTTTATATTTCAAAACCCTAATTTTCAAATTAGGGTTTTATATGCTTGAAATGTGTAATAATTTTATCCTATGCTATTATTTAATATCTAAATCATATATTATAATATGTTTGATCGAAATGTGCATGAGTATCAATAATAGGTGTAATTTATATTTTTAATCCTATTTTTCTCATTTTATTTTCGGTAATTTTCAAATGTGCATATATTGTGGTTTAATTATTTTTATGGCATGTATTATATATCTATGACCTATTATATGATTAATAAATGTATTAAGTGTATATTAAAAATTAAAATCAGCCCCTAAACCTTCCCCCCATGCGCCGATTCCCATCTCTTCCCCATGCACAATGATTCCCAATTTTTGAAATTGCCCAATACATGGAAAGCCTCTTTAACACTCTTAATCATCACATCCCACTCCCAAATGCAGCCCTTGTTTTCATTGGGTGAGTGAGAGAGAGAGAGAGAGAGAGAGAGAGAGAGATAGGTATAGGAAGGACTTCTTCACTCTTTAGCCTTCCCCAAACATTTCAAACTCACAAAATACTCTCCATCCTCTCCATTTTCTTGCTGAAAACCGAGAGCCAAAGCTCCCCCATTTCAGATTTTTCTTCTCTTTTCTTCTTCTCCCTTTCGAAAACCACAACACCCTAGCACTAATCTTGGACTCCATAGCCATTCTCAAGGTAAATATGGACCATAGTATCGATTCTTATCCTCCCTTGATATAGGAATTTTCGAAACTGTTTTAGTATATATGTATAGGTTTCGAAAGTTTTATGTATGTTTATATATGTGTTTAAATGTTCATGAGCATGAGCTATGGTTATGTCTATGTTCTTATTGATTTTATTTCCAAAATATAAGCATGAACATGAGATGTTGTATATGAAATGTTTGTAAGGATTTAACTTGATATTCATAATTTTCAAACCATAGTATATGTTATATATGTTTTCGAAAATTTTATAAAATATTCCTATGAGGACCGAATGCTTTTGATAAGTTCTAAGCATGTATTATTGATCTATGTTATGATTTAAGACTATAGAATTGATTTAACAATTTTGGAAAACCCTAGCTAAAATGTTGTTAATACCGTGAGCCATTCATGTATGTACCTTAGTGTATAAATTTTTATTTCAAGCTTGTAATAACATATTAATGCTTTAGAACCTTGATTATATGTTCTATGATTTAATTAGAATTTTTGAAAATCAATTGCTATTTTTTTTATAAATACCGTGAGCATTATAATTTCATAGGTTGGTGTATGATTTTATTTTTGAGCATGCAATGGTGTTTTAATGCTTTAGTATATTATTTATGCATTGTGTGAATTAATTAGAATTTTGGAAATCAAATACTATTTTAAATCAAATAAGTCGTGAGCTTGTTGCTCTTGAAGGTGATGATTTAATTAGTTTTGATAAATATTATGATGTTATATTAGTATACTATAGTGTATAAACATAGTATATAATTGTTGAATTTTGAAAATCAAATAACATATTGAATCAAAGAAGTTCGAGAGCTATTGAGCTCCATATGGTGATGATTCAAATGTTTTTGGTTGATGTTATGATGTTACAATGTTATAATATAATGTTTAATCATGTTGGAATTTATTTAGAATTTTAGAAATTATTTGTTAATTATTCGCAATTATCAAGTATTACCTGAATAATTGCTATATATTATTAAATGAATGGTTATGATGAACTATAGGTTATATTGGTGATTTATATTGATGTTGGGATATTATACTAAGTATATATCAATTTTGGGAATTTTGGATAATTATTCCTAATTATTGAAATTACCGTAAACATATATATGTATATATATAAATAAATAGCAATAATATCATATGAATTTTATAAATTCATATTCTGGACCATAGTGTATAATAATGCACTATATTAATTTAGAAAAATTTTCAAAAGTCATTTAACATTTTTAAATTAATTATCGAGTTTTCGATAATTAATAAGGATTTTTAAATCCTTTTTAAAACAGTTTATTAATGAAATATTTGCTAAATTAATATTCTGGACAGTTTTTAAATTTTACAAAATTTTATAAACATAGATTGCTATGTTTGAGACGAACGTTCATTTTATAACGTTTTAAAAACCAAAATACGCATTTTATTTATAAAGAAGGTTTATTAGAATGCGAAAATATGTATAAGTCCTCGATTTACGAGATAAATCAAAAAATAGGACTTTACGTTTTCAAATCGATCAAATTCGATTTTTAAAACAAAATAGTAAGAAGTTACTATTTTAAAAGTCAAAATCGTTGACTTTGTTGACCAGTGTTGACTTCGTCGACTTTTCAAGTCAAACGATGCGATTATACGCTTATAAATCGTCAAGACGCGTAAGATATACTAATTGAGTATGATACCTCATTAGTAAGAAAATATTTCACAAATGAAACCATATATCGAAAACGCACTATACGTTGAACGATCTCGGCGAATCGAGAACAAGTCAATCGTATACGCAGTTAGAGACGTATCAATTCACTAAGGAATTCAGTCTACATCGATAAGAAATATCAAGTTTATCATAGCTTTGAAAGTCTCGAGACTTGAGCGACGATCAAAGCCTCGCTTTTTCAGTAAAGCGTGTGGGCGCAAACGCAGCGTGATGGGATTTTGACGAACGAATCCAACTGGACTTTTACAACGAACCATAGTCCAAAGGGCTTCTTACCTTTAAATGTGGGCCTTCCTTACCCCACTAAAACTCGACTTTCATCGTTATTTCAAATGAGTTTATTTACAAAGACTTATCCTACAACTGCTTAACAAATGTTTTACCGCATTACCCGCCAAAAATATTTCGCTTTGTGTATGGATCCTATCTCGTTATGCCCGGTAGGCTATGGAGATAGTTGGAACTATTATATCAATTGTTGTGGTAGACCCAACCTTTTAATGTCGGTCCTGTGCTAGGATGATAAATGCCCGCTAGGATTGGCGTGAAGGTTGGAACTATATGCCGTGTTAACATATGCTTGCAGAGAGTGTGTGTTATGACGGATTACGGCGGTCACACGTCGTAGATGGGAGGCCTCTCTCGACGCTTATTTATTTATTATTATGTATCGTGACTATGAGATACGGACCATACACACCAAGAAAATGCCCGCAAAGCTATGTTTATTTAACTGAATGATTTGGTAAGACAAGGCATTTTAACTAAAACCCTCGCGACTTTACTCGATATTGGGCGTAATCCAAATATTATCAAATGTTTTCGGCATGAGTCCTCCGAGTGTAATTTCTTGTACTTAGCCACCGCATGTTTGTTTTAAATGTGCAGGTTGAGCTCGATGGTGATGATGGGGGATGTGTTGAGGAGTCCAAAGGTCCTCGACCGATTTACTTGAATTTGTGGGTTATACCTCAATGCATATCGTCATATATGTATTCACACACTTTCATGCTATACTCAACTCCTTTATTTATGCTTTATGTTTACAAACCATCGAGGTCCATCGGATCGTGCCAAGTTTTGGGGTCCGATGGCCTAAACCTTTTCAAAAACATTATGACATCACCTCATATTCTCGCTCAAGCATGTTAGTTTATTTTATGCATCTTTATTTTACCCATGTAACCCTAAAATACTACTCCTAGTATTAGTAAGCCTCCAACCGGGTTGGTCCGGAGGGGTCGTGATGTAGTGGTATCAGGCGCTTTTGCTCTTTGTAAACCCAAAACCTTTATTCTAAGTCTAGATCGAGTCACCGGACTTCTAGAAACCCATCGACTTCTCTCAACACTCCATCACATCGAGCTCAACCGAATAAGGTAACTGCGTCTCTTTCTCAAACTCATGAAATGGAAAATTTCGCATGACGAGCAAGTTCGAGAACTTTGAGAAATTTTATGATTATGAAAATTTTGAAGTTGAGCAAGAAAATTTTTCCAAATTTTTTTGAATTGAACTAATACAATTTCTCAAGTATTGAGATGGAAGTGTATGGTAGTATCGAGTTGAATGATCAACACGGAACGAATGGATCCATTTTCGATATGTATATGAGTTGATCATGATTGTCTTTTGAAATCATATTTCCCAAAAATTTTCAAATAAGACTTTACTTTCCAACTTTCAAAATTTTATTTATGATGAACGATATGTTATCATGAGACGAACTTAGACTCTAAGGAGCATGCTCACGTATCGTGAAAGAACATAGAAGAACGAACTTCTTTTCCTTACGAACAAAAGAACGATAGGAAGAATGAAAGTGATTTATACCCTTGAGCATGGACGACGAAGACAAGCGAGAAGGATGAGCGAGGACGACCTCAACCTTAAAGGCGAACGACGCCGAGACTTCATCATCACTCGACACGAGTAAGCAACATGAATCACGACATGGGCGCCACTTACGGCTTCGTAATGTTCAGCCTCAACTTAAAACCCGAAGATGATAGACGATTACGCCGACATACGCCTCGATTTACAATTTGGCACGATCGCGCAAATTTCACTGCACGGCACAGGAAAGGTCGTAGGTAGGTTACCTTCCACCTGATCGGACCACCGACTTACGGTGGGAGGCCGAAGAAGACTTTACACCAAACACCGGAAGAATTCTCGTGGGAGGATTTCAAGAGAGAGCTGTATGTAAAGTATATCCCCAAAAGCTATAGGGGGAAAAAGAGGCGTGAGTTTTCCCGCTAAAACAAGAAAATTGTCTCGCGATCGACTATGATCGCACTTTCGCGAGATGTCGAGATATGCACCGAATCCGTGGACACCGACTTGAAAATGTCGGAAAAGTTCGGTCGGGGCTAAGAATGGAGATACGCATGTCTCTTGCCAATCACGGAGACCTATCTTACAATCAAGCTCTCGCACGAGCTTTGATATCGAGGCGCCATGATCGAGAATAAGTCGGTGTCGCTCGCACACACGGTAATTTGGACAAGGGAAAAGGAATCGACCCCAACCGCGGGAATAACAATCGCGGAAACTATGGAGAAGCAAGTCACAAGTGCCCGTGGCAAGGAAACACGCGCAACAGGACAGAGCCGAAGAGAGACTTATGCTCCACCGCAGGGGACCACAGAACAATCAAGGGCACCTCAATGCCCTAGATGCCATAGAGCACACACGGGTGTGTGCAACGGCAAACGTGGTAAGTCATTACAAGTGCGGGCAAACGGGCATTACGCCAACAATTGCCCAATGTCACGCTCGGATATAAGGTCAACCAACCGGCAATGCTCAACCACTAAGGGCTATACTGAACCCCACCCCAAAGAATTCCAACCCCAACCCCCACAACTCCAATGGCAACAACCCCACCTCAACAACAACTCCAGCAACAAGAACAATGGCAGCAACAGCGGCAACAAATCCCACAACGCGAAGGGCAGCCACCGCCTAACAACGGTGAGGCGGCAACCACCGCGCCGGCGTGCCAAAGAAGGCAAAGAACGCCGTGCAACAACCGCCGAATCAGCTGTGACCAGCGCCCTGTCACCATAGCCGGCTCGGGCGAGCTCACGCCTTGCATAGAGGCGGCGATCTAACAAAACCAAGGAAACTTGGCGGTATGGTAGTTCTACTCAACCCACCGTTATAGTGTTGTTCGACACGGTGCTTCGCGATTCTTTATTGCAAAATCATGCGTAGAAATGCTTTGGGCCTTAGGTCCGAGAAGTCAAGCCGAGGATATGAGAATCTCATCGCCTATAGGAGGGATTATGATCGTTACACACTTTTGCTCGAACCTAGAGTTGACATTAGGATCACTTAAGGTTCGCCAACGATCTAAACATAATACCCATGGATGATGTAGACATAATCCTAGGAATGGATCAAGTTAGCTAAGAATCATTCCACGATTCTCTGTAAGGAAAGGAAAATTTCGCTAGGAGGAGGTAGGACCTCATGCCCCACCCGGCGAGCTGATGCCACTTATAGGGAATGTTGGATGTCTTGGGGGAAGACCTAGGTGAGTTTATGCGTACTACCTTGGTTGTGGAGAACACCAGCATATGGCGAATCGACTACGATGGCATCAAGAGACTCCTAGCTATACTCCCTTGTACTGGATGGTTATGCCGAGAGGTATCGGGAGACTACATCTATCGCATCCCCGAGGCTATGATTTGATTGAGGGATCCGCCTGTGTTCGTGAGTCACCGACTTACGTGTATGATTCACGAGCCGCACCTATGGGATCCTATCTCCTCCACGGAGTACACTTGGCGTGACGAGTCACCGGAGTGGTCTGTACTTGAGGTTCCGAGGCAGGTTGATCCAAAGGATACCTCGCACGGGATGGACGAGGCGGGATGTCACGAGGTAGATAGGGCAAGACGCCCAGAGCCTCGGGAGAGCCCGTGTTGCCACCAGCGCTTTTGGACACCCAAGACGTCCGCCACTACCGCCCTACCACCGCGTCCGATCCACCACCACCAAGATGAAGAGCCCTTCCACGGACAAAGGCGGATGAGAGTATTAGATACCTTCCCGGATATGACCCGACCCGAGTATGCTACAACCGATCCGCCACAACTTCGACTTTTACTGCGCGGATAACTTTGGACCCCTACGCGATATACCGATGATGGAAGCCGGTGCAGACCATCCAGTACGACCTCGTGAGGACGATTCGGATGGGGAAGACGACCAAGAGGAGGAAGACCACGAGGAAGACGCGGAGTAGGGAGGAAACTCGTGAAGACGTTAGCGATGTTTTAATTAGGATCTGTTTTGTTATGACTAGCATGTGTGCTAGCTTTCCCTTTATTTCAAGCACCATGATCCTAGGACTTGATTTTCTTTTTGGCCATGTGGCCCGAAACCTTACTATTTCTATTTTCTATGATTCTCGATGTTGGACATCTTGTTTTGACAAACCTCGTTATCTATCCACATATATTTTTGACACAAGTGGGGCTTTTGGTAACAATTGTCTATGTTATGGATGAGTTGTTTTATTTTTATATCGCCTAAGAAGAAGCTATGAAAACCTTATATTGTTAAGTTGTAGCGCTTAGTAATTAACGATGATATGTTTTATATACCGTAATGCCTCCGGAAGAAAACCCGTAAAGAGAACCCGTGAGGTCGAGGAAGACCTGAGGAGGGGTAGAATCCCAGCAAGAACCGTAAGATAATCCCCAACCACCGCCCACCTCATCCCGATCGCAGGATCGAAGAACTATTTTGAGGCAAAACCTCCTGCTTTTAACGGAAGGGGAGCCCGGAGGAAGCTCGACAACGGGTTAGGGGCATCGAACAATTTTACCTTTTAAGATGCACGCAGGAAAGGCGTCGTGTGTTACCTTCCACCGATCGACCACCGACTCGTGGGAGGCCGAAGAAGACTTTACAACAACACCGGAAGAATTTCGGGAGGATTTCAAGAGAGAAATGATGAAAAGTATATCCCCAAAAGCTATAGGGAAAAGAGGCAGGAGTTTTTCCCGCTAAAACAAGAAAAAATTATCCAGAATCGACTATGATCGCACTTTCTGCGAGATGTCGAGATATGCACCAGATCCGTGGACACCGACTAGAAAATGTCGGAAAAGTTCGGTCGTGGCTAAGAATGGAGATACGCATTCTCTTGCCACCACGGAGACCTATCTTACAATCAAGCTCTCGCACGAGCTTTGATATCGAGGCGGCCATGACCGAATAAGTCGGTGTCGCCTCGCACACACGGTAATTGGACAAGGAAAAGGAACCGACCCCAACCGTGGAATAACAACCGCGAAACTATGGAGAAGCAAGTCAAAGCGCCTTGGCAAGGAAAACACGCACCAGGACAGAGCCGGAAGAGAGCGACTTATGCTCCACCGCAAGGGACCACAAGAATACCAAGGGCACCTCAACGCCTAGATGCCATAGAGCACACAAGGTGTGTGCGGCAAACGTGGTAAGTGTTACAAGTGCGGGCAACGGGCATTACACCAACAATCGCCCAATGTCACGCTCGGATATAAGGTCAACCAACCGGCAATGCACAGCACTAAGGGCTATACACTACCAACCCCACCGCCACAAAGAATTCCAACCCCAAATCCATGAACCCAATGGCAACAACCCCACCAACAACAACTCCAACAACCGCCATAATGGCAAGAATCAAAGAAGAATTCAAGAATCGCGGTGGCCCACCGCCTAACAATGTAAGAGGCGGCAACCACTGCGTTAACGCCAAAGAATGCAGCAGAATAGCCAGCAAGGCCGCCAAATCAACAAGGACCGACGCCGTCGACTTCACTGGCAAAGTAGGGCCTACGCCACACATAGGAGGCGAATCTAACAAAACCAAGGAAACTTGGCGGTATGGGAGTTCTACTCAACCCACCGTTATAGTATTGTTCGACACGGTGCTTCATTCTTTTATCAGCAAAATCATGTGTAGAAATGCTGACCTTAGGTCCGAAAAGTCAAGCCGTGATATGAGAATCTCATCGCCTATAGGAGGGATTATGATCACACACTTTTGCTCGAACCTAGAGTCGACATTAGATCACTAAGGTTCTAGCCAACGATCTAAACATAATACCCATGGATGATGTAGACATAATCCTAGAATGGATCGGTTAGCTAAGAATCATTCCACGATTCTCTCAGAAGGAAAGGAAAATTTCGCTTCACTCGACATGAAGCTACGATTTTCTGGATCAACACAAGAAGAGTCCGATAGTATCAGCACTACGAGCTAGGAGGATGATGAACCGTAGGGATGCATGTATTCCTTGTCTATTTGAACGAAGAGGATAAACCCAAACGCTTGGTGAAGACATTGAAGTCATCCAAGAATTTTCTCGACGATTTCGAGAATCTACCAGACTGCCTCCCGATGACAACTAGAGTTTACCAACGACTTGGAGCCGTGGATCAGCCCCAAAGGTCGGGCGAGCTCTATAGGATGGCCCCAAAGGAGCTAGAAGAGCTGAAAATCAAATCCAAGAGCTTTTGGATCTAGGTTTCATTAAAGCCGAGTGTTTCACCTTGGGAGCCTTGCTTTGTTTGTTAAGAAAAGGATGGTTCTTTGAGGATGTGCATCGATTATAGAGAGCTAAATAAGACGACACTAAAGAACAAATACCCTTACCCGCATTGATGACTGCTTGATCAATTGCGAGGAGGCGGGGTATTCTAAAATTGATCTTAAGTCGATACCACCAAATGAAAATACGGCTCAAGATGTACCAAAGACCGCATTTCAACCGTGATATGGCCACTATGAGTTCATAATTATGCCATTGGATTAACCAATGCACCAGCCGATTCATGGACCTCATGAATGTAGTATTTCATCCATTTTGGATAAATTTGTTTTGGTCTTCATAGATGACATCCTTATTTATTCAAAGAATGAAGAGAGCATAAGAATATCTAAGAACGGTTTTGCAAACCTTGAGAATGAAAGAGTCTTTGCTAAGTTTAGCAAATGTGAGTTTTAATGAAGGAAGTTATGTTCCTTAGACACATCGTGTCCACGAAGGTATAAAAGTAGATCCAAATAAAGTAGAGGCCGTGCAAGAATGGAAATCACCAAGAACACAAAGACGAATCAAGTTTCCTAGATTAGTGGTTACTATAGGAGATTCATCAAGGATTCTCCAAAATTGCAAGGCCAATAACCCGCCTACTTGGGAAGGAACCAAGTTCAATCGACGGATGAGTGCGAGATGAGTTTCCAAATACTCAAAGAAAAATTGACCAAAGGCACCAGCCTAGCAAATTCTGTGTCGGATAAGGGGTATGTGGTCCATGTATCGACGATCTAAGACTGGGCTGGGTCAGGTTTTGATGCAAGAAGGAAAAGTGATAGCTTATGCATCCCGACAACTTCAGACCCTACGAAATGAACTACCCAACCCACGATTTGGAATTAGCAAACGTAGTTCATGCCCTAAAATTTGGAACACCATCTCTATGGTGTGAGATGTGAGATCTTCACGACTACAAAGTTTGAAGTACTTCTTCGAACAACGAGATTTGAATATGAGACAGTAGAAGATGGCTAGAATTAGTAAAAGATTACGACCGTGGTATTAACTATCACCCGGCAAAGCTAATGTAGTAGTCGACGCTTGAAATGTAAGAGCCATACCGAGTTAGGATGTCTCTTTATACAAGAGGAAAACTCGTTGAAGAGTTTGGTAGAATAAAGATTGAACTGTTAAACCACCCAGACAATTGTGAGTCAGATCGCTACACTCACACGACATCCGATCTAAGAAAAGAATTGTCGAGAGACAAAGGATGGAGGAAAAGTTGGAAAAGATCCGAGAAAGACTAAGGTCCAAGGATTCAAGAATTTCAAGAGGCACCGGATAACGCCTTATTGTTTGAAGGTAGGATATGCGTTCTGACGACGCTGAGCTCCGAACGAAATCATGAGCGAGGCTCACGACACGCCCTACACCGCCCACCCAGCAAAGATTAAGATGTACCAAGACCCGAAGGAAAATTTTTGGTGGGAGGGCATGAACGAGACATAGCTTCTTTCAGAGAACGGCGTCTTGTTTGTCAACAAGTGAAGGCTCTACACCAACGTCCTTACGGAAGTTTCAACCGCTGAAATCCCGAATGGAGTGTGACGATATAACGATGGATTTCACATGCTTACCCAAATCGAGAAGAGGAAACACCGCCACATGGGTAATTGTGATAGACTTACCAAAAGTGCTCACTTTCACCTATTCAAAGCACTTATGGATCCGATAAGTCGCCCACCAGACGTTAAGGAAATTGTACGACTACATGGAGTGCCAAATCTATTACCTCGATCGAGACTCCAAGTTCACATCCAGATTTTGGATTAGCTTGCAGAGAGAACTGGATACTAGATTAAACTTCAAGACAAAGATTCCACCCAAAACCGATGGACAACGATCGAGAGAACGATCCAAACGCTAGAAGATATGCTTAGAATCGTAATTTTGGATCGAGGTGCAAAATGGGAAGATATTTTACCTCGATTGAATTTGCTTACAACAACAGTTATCAAGCGACGGTCGGCATGGCCCCACACTGAGCCTTGTAGATGGCAAGAAGTGTAGATCACCACTTTATCGGGATGAAGTCGGTGAGAGAAAAGTCATAGGGCTGATGCGAAATAAATGATCAAATCGTCGACAAATTAGGATGAGAATAAAAGAGGCTCGTGATGTATGTAAATCTTACCGATACGCGTGATCCGAGCTACTGCTAGAGGATGGAGACAAAGTATTTCTTAAGGTCTCTCATCGAGAGGATTGTCGGGTTTGGCCCGAAAGGAAAGCTTAGACCTCGCTTTATAGACCTTATGAGATCCTAGAAAGGATAGGTCCAAGAGTATATAGGTTGGCTCTTCCGCCAAACCTAGGGAATGTCCATAATGTTTTCACGCCTCACAATTCGAAAATACGCTCACGACCCAAAGCACGTGATTCACCAAGACAACGTGATCCTCGGGCGGCATATGAGCTATAAGGAAGAACCCGCAGCCATACTTGACCACAAAGTTCAGCAACTACGAGCAAGTCGATTCCGTTAGTCAAAGTGTCAGGAGACACCACGACGAGAAGAAGCCACGTGGGAGCTTGAAGAAGCGATGAGGAAAAATACCCCGATCTATTTTTTCTAGAGGTATACAAATTTCGGACTAAATTTTTCGTGTGGGTGGAATGTAATATTCCAAAGAAACGAATATACGATTACGGTATTCTAAACCCGTAATTAGGTTTTGCCGATATTATCTTTTACGACATCGAATCTTGTGATTTCGATACGATATCGTTATAACGATTCCTTTTATAATTCACTAAGGATTGTGAATTTATGATTGAAATATTACTTAAATGATTCATCAATATATTTTAACGCCAAACGCAGATTGAACGCCGCCTTTTCATGAAATTTTCCGAGCAAAGAAGCTTGGAATTAATTTCCATCTTAATTCCTTTATTAAAAGGAATATATTTATTTAGTAAGTATGAACTTATCACGACCATTTTGAGATGAGTCGATTTTGAACGTTTGAGACGTTAACGTTAACGCCTCAGAGCGTTTTGAAAATGAGTTTAATGCTCGGAAATTATAATAATTAATTTTCTATTATTATTTTATATAATTACAGCATTAATGATTATTAAAATCAATAATTGAGTTATAAAACTCGATAATTCCAACAATGGAATTCAAAACCCTAGTTTTCTAAACTATGGTTTTGGCATGAAATGATACCATTAAATTATCCTATGGTATCTAAACTTTATAATATGATATATATGGATATTATTAAGCATTAAAATCAATTTTCAAGACCTAGAACTCGATAGTTCAATTTATATTTTAAAACCCTAATTTTCAAATTAGGTTTTATATGTCAATGTGTAATAATTTTATCCTATGCTATTATTTAATATCTAAATCATATATTATAATATGTTTGATCGAAATGTGCATGAGTATCAATAATAGGTGTAATTTATATTTTTAATCCTATTTTTCTCATTTTATTTTCGGTAATTTCGAAATGTGCATATATTGTGGTTTAATTATTTTTATGGCATGTATTATATATCTATGACCTATTATATGATTAATAAAATGTATTAAGTGTATATTAAAAATTAAAATCAGCCCCTAAACCTTCCCCCCATGCGCCGATTCCCATCTCTTCCCCATGCACAATGATTCCCACTTTTTGAAATTGCCCAATACATGGAAAGCCTCTTTAACACTCTTAATCATCACATCCCACTCCCAAATGCAGCCCTTGTTTTCATTGGGTGAGTGAGAGAGAGAGAGAGAGGGAGACGGAGAGAGAGAGAGAGATAGGTATAGGAAGGACTTCTTCACTTTAGCCTTCCCAAACATTTCAAACTCACAAAATACTCTCCATCCTCTCCATTTTCTTGCTGAAAACCGAGAGCCAAAGCTCCCCCATTTCAGATTTTTCTTCTCTTTTCTTCTTCTCCCTTTCGAAAACCACAACACCCTAGCACTAATCTTGGACTCCATAGCCATTCTCAAGGTAAATATGGACCATAGTATCGATTCTTATCCTCCCTTGATATAGGAATTTTCGAAACTGTTTTAGTATATATGTATAGGTTTCAAAGTTTTATGTGTTTATATATGTGTTTAAATGTTCATGAGCACGAGCTATGGTTATGTCTATGTTCTTATTGATTTTATTTCCAAAATATAAGCATGAACATGAGATGTTGTATATGAAATGTTTGTAAGAATTTAACTTAGAGATTCATAATTTTCAAACCATAGTATATGTTATATATGTTTTCAAAATTTTATAAAATATTCCTATGAGGACCGAATGCTTCGATAAGTTCTAAATTTGTATTATTGATCTATGTTATGATTTAAGACTATAGCATTGATTTAACAATTTTTGGAAAACCCTAGCTAAAATGTTGTTAATACCGTGAGCCATTCATGTATGTACCTTAGTGTATAAATTTTTATTTCAAGCCTGTAATAACATATTAATGCTTTAGAACCTTGATTATATGTTCTATGATTTAATTAGAACTTTTGAAAATCAATTGCTATTTTTTTTATAAATACCGTGAGCATTATAATTTCATAGGTTGGTGTATGATTTTATTTTTGAGCATGCAATGGTGTTTTAATGCTTTAGTATATTATTTATGCATTGTGTGAATTAATTAGAATTTTTGGAAATCAAATACTATTTTAAATCAAATAAGCCGTGAGCTTGTTGCTCTTGAAGGTGATGATTTAATTAGTTTTGATAAATATTATGATGTTATATTAGTATACTATAGTGTATAAACATAGTATATAATTGTTGGAATTTTTGAAAATCAAATAACATATTGAATCAAAGAAGCCGAGAGCTATTGAGCTCCATATGGTGATGATTCAAATGTTTTTGGTTGATGTTATGATGTTACAATGTTATAATATAATGTTTAATCATGTTGGAATTTATTTAGAATTTTAGAAATTATTTGTTAATTATTCGCAATTATCAAGTATTACCGTGAATAATTGCTATATATTATTAAATGAATGGTTATGATGAACTATAGGTTATATTGGTGATTTATATTGATGTTGGGATATTATACTAAGTATATATCAATTTTGGGAATTTTGGATAATTATTCCTAATTATTGAAATTACCGTAAACATATATATGTATATATATATATAAATAGCAATAATATCATATGAATTTTATAAATTCATATTCTGGACCATAGTGTATAATAATGCACTATATTAATTTAGAAAATTTTTCAAAAGTCATTTAATATTTTTAAATTAATTATCGAAGCTTCGATAATTAATAAGGATTTTAAACTTTTTAAAACAGCTTTATTAATGAAATATTTGCTAAATTAATATTCGGACAGTTTTTAAATTTTACAAAATTTTATAAACATAGATTGCTATGTTTGAGACTTAACGCTCATTTTATAACGCTTTAAAACCAAAATACGATTTTATTTATAAAGAAGGTTTATTAGAATGCTAAAATATGTATAAGTCATCGATTTACTGAGATAAATCAAAAATAGGACTTTACGCTTTCAAATCGATCAAATTCGATTTATAAAACAAAATAGTGTTAAGTTACTATTTTAAAAGTCAAAATCGCCGACTTTGTCGACGAGTTGTCGACTTCGTCGACTTTTCAAGTCAAACGACGATTATACGCTTATAAATACGTCAAGACGCTGTAAGATATACTAATTGAGTATGATAATTCATTAGTAAGAAAAGATTTCACAAATGAAATCCATATATCGAAAACGCTCATACGTTGAACATATCTCGAGCGAATCCAGAACAAGTCAATCAGATACGCAGTTAGAGACGTATTGAATTCACTAAGGAATTCAGTCTACATCGAAAAGAAATATCAAGTTTATCATAGCTTTGAAAGTCTCGAGAGACTTGAGCGACGATACTAAAGCCTCGCCAGTAAGCGTGGACGCAAACGCAAATGACGGGATTTTGATGAACCAATCAACTTGGACTTTTACAACGAACCATAGTCCAGTGGGCTTTACCTTTAAATGCGGGCCTTCCTTACCCCACTAAAACGTGACTTTCATCGTTATTTCAAATGAGTTTATTTACAAAGACTTATCCTACAACCTGTTTAACAAATGTTTTACCGCACACCGCCAAAAAATATTTCGCTTGTGTATGGATCCTATCTGTTATGCTCGGGTAGGGCTATGGAGATGGTTGGAACTATTATATCAATTGTTGTGGTAGCACCCAACCTTTTAATGTCTGTCCCGTGGGATGATAAATGCCTGGCTAGGATTGGCGTGAAGGTTGGAACTATACTGTGTTAACATATGCTTGCGAGAGCGATGTCAGTGTCAGACGGATTACGGCGGTCACGGCGTCGTAGATGGGAGGCCTCCTCTCGGCGTTATTTATTTATTATTATGTATTGTGACTATGAGATACGGACCATACACACCAAGAAAATGCCCGCCGTGCTATGTTTACTGGCCGAAAATGATTAGGTAAGCCAAGGCATTTTAACTAAAACCCTTGCGACTTACTCGATATTGGCAACAGAATCCAAATATTATCAAATGTTTTCGGCATGAGTCCACCGAGTGCAATTTCTTGTACTTAGCCCCGCATGTTTGTTTTAAATGTGTTGAGCTCGATAGTGATGATGAGGGATGTGTTGAGAGTCCAAAGTCCTCGATCGATTTACTTGAATTTGTGGGTTATACCTTGAATGCATATCGTCATATATGTATTCACACACTTTCCACCGCTATACTCGAACTCCTTTATTTATGCTTTATGTTTACAAACCATCGAGGTCCATCGGATCGTGCCAAGTTTTGGGGTCCGATAGCTAAACCTTTTCAAAACATTATGACATCACCTCATATTCTGCTCAAGATGTTAGTTTATTTTATGCATCTTTATTTTACCCATGTAACCCTAAAATACTACTCCTAAGATTAGTCGCCTCCAAATCGGGTTGGTCCCAGAGGGGTCGTGATGTAAATATGTTCGATAAATACACTAATACGTAAAACGATTATTATTATATAAGAAAATCTCATTTGTGAGAAAAGATTTCAAAATTTAAATCTTTATATCGAAAAACGTAGATATCAAGTAAATGTTTAACCTAAAAGGTTAAAATGAAATAAGTGAACATATCTCGAAGTACGAGAAATGTTTAGTTCAAAATACGCGATTGAACGATGTATTGAATTCGTTAAGGAATTCAAATTATATTAGAGTAAGTTATCAAAGTTTATTCTAAACTTTGAAAATCTCGAAAAACGTGACCGACGTACTAAAATAGTTTTTACGTAAAGGTTGGACGTGGACGTGATCAAGCGACGTAGTAAGGAATCGTATTTTGAGAAATCGACAGTCCAGGTGGGCTTTACTATACTCAAAATAGTAACTGATTTATTTATGATGCTTTCTTCGAAATGAACAGTCTTTATTGAGAAATGATGATGAAATTACCTGCCCAAAATGTTTATGTTTTATGTATGTATCCTATCCATGAATGAATGAATGATGAATCAGTTGTTGGGTCGCTCCCAACTTATCAGAAAATCGATATCGGATCCTATGCCGGATGCAGTAATACCGGCCAGATTAACGGTACACCAGTAGGTGACTGTGTGCCGAAAGGAACATCTTCGGCCGGTCATAGCGTCCGTAGAAGGAGACCTACTTCTACGACGCCAGATGAGTTTATGAGCAGTCATATGAGACCGGATATGGATCATACATACGGAGAAAATGCTCACAGCGATGTTTATGAAAATGCGAAAATATTTAGTAAACACGAGCCTTTTAATTAAAACCTTGTGTGTTACTGTGATAGGGCAGTGTAATTTAAATTTGATAAAATATTTCGGCATGAGTTCACCGAGTGTATTCTTGTACTCGACCGCATGTTTGTTTTAAACGTGCGAGTCGAGTTGATGGTGGACGGAGGTGTTGTGAGCGCTGGACCTTTGATAGTGACATGTTAGAAACCTTGAATACACATCGTCATATGTATTCACATGTTTTTCACCTGCGAGAGAACATTAAGTTTATGTTTTGACGATGACAAATGAATACCTTCGATCATTGAAATTGTTTTGGATCTCATAGTTTAAGTCTCACTTGTAAATTATGTGCCTAATGTATATAATGGGTGGAGTTTTAATTTACTTGATGTATGTCCCATAAGCCTTTGATTAATTGTCTTCGTATTCCTTGATTATTGTTCCAAGTATAGTCCTCTTTAACCCGCCCTTGGGATTGAGAGGGTCACATTACAAAGTGGTATCGAGCGGTTCGCTCTTTGTATCCAAACCTTCTTTCTAAGTCAAGTCTAGATCGAGTCACTGCACTTCTAGAGATCACCGACTATGCTCAATACTCCATCACATCAAGCTCAATCGAGACGGGGTAAATGGTTTCTTCCCAAGTTTAAAAGTGAAAGTTGAAAGTGAAAAGAAAGTTGAAATTGAAAGTTTTGAGAAAAGGATTAAATTCATATTTTGAAAAGTAATAAAAGTTGAGAAGAGTTATTTGAGAAGAAAGTTTGAGCAGTTGAGAATGAAAGTTATGAACAACATTTCAAAGAGAGTTTCCTAGTAATATGAGAACAGTTGACATCTATATGTCAAGGGAGATATGAGAACTAGCTAACAGTGATATGAGACAGAGTTTGCAGAGAATGGGAAACAGTTGACATTGAAATGTCAAAATGGATTGTTGAGTTTTTTTAAAGAAAGCATGAGAACAATGAGTTATGTTATGATTAATTGAAATTTTTGTTTAAAGTCTCACAGTTTGTATTGATAATGGATATGCTATCCCAGAAGAACGTAGATGCTATAAGTAGCATGATCACTTTTGCAAAAGAACATAGAAATATGAGTTAGAGGAACTTTATCTCACTACAAGAATTATAGCAAGTAGTGTTTTCAGAACGAAAAAGTCAAAAGAGAACAACTCAAGTTTTCAACAGAAGAATGACGAAATCAAAAGAGGGAACCAAAGGAGCAAGATGTATGGGTGTGATATGGAACATAGAAAGCTAAACAAGAATTTGAACAAAGCACACACGAGGCGGAACATACGTGCATGCCCAACCGGCATGGGCTGCATGCGGCGCGCGGGCGCGCAAACAAAAAACTGCTTTGCGCAGTGTTTTTGTATTAACTCGTTCTCTTTCGTTTGAACTCCGTTTTGTGAACGGTTTTCGCTTACGTACCCCTATCACAACGAACTTTATTTCGTATGAAGGATAAAATACTTAAATCCTTCTCCAAAATTCATGAGAAACAGTTGAGATCAGACTTGAAAATTTGCTTAGAACAAGGACTTTATAGAAGGAAAAGAATTTAGAAAGTTGTTCGAGAGTAAGACTTCCCTAGTAACATAAGTGGTACTATGATGCATGTTGAACATAAGACCCTTCTGTAAACATTTATCCGCTTATCGATATGTTTGTTCTATCCGCTAATGTATATACTCGATTTCTTGTCCGCTACTAGATATGACTAGATTGACTTATGATAGTATTGTTTGTGTTAGATGGCAAGGACTCTATATACGGCAAAGAGAGATTAGGGCGCGTGTTACACCCTAGGAAATTATTCGATCATACCGCACGTATAAGATGTCTTTGGGCGATAGCCCAGGGAGAGTTTTGATGCACTACCTCCGTCCTCGGATGGATGCACACGGCATGGCATGACCGACTTTGATCAAGATAGCGCCTATCGACTCGATTGCCTTGTGGAGGGAGAATTATACAACAGAGATATCGGCGACTACGTCATCGAATAGATGGTAGTTACGACTTGATTGCAGATCTACCGAGAATTATCAGCCATTTAAACTATGTCTACAGCGTATATAGAATTGCACCTGAGGGCGTACTGCCACCATGAAAGTATATAGGGCATGATGTGTTACGTAATGGTTGTATGCGGAAGTTCTACGGAAAGTCGATCTTGTGATGCGAAGATATCCGGAGGATGAAGGACGACCAACACATGTGGAAAGTGGCATCGAGACCAAGAGCATTGGGAATGCCGGATTTTCCTCCTCATCGATTGGACACCCAACGCGAATACCACTTCTGTTCTACCACCGATGTCATCACCGCCACCTTCAAGGAGCCCTATCCTCAAATGACACGTATGATGGTTTATGATCCACGAGAGGATTATGTTCCAAAGACGAGATGTGTTCATTGTTAGAGATGATGGGCGGCACCATCTCGTGTGTGCATGAAAGGAAGACTCGGATGAGAACCCTGAGGAAGGAGGAGGACCAGAACGAAGACGTAAATAAGGATATGGAAAACGGTGATGATGACAGGTTTGACGAATGGTAGGAAGCAAAGAACAACAATAATAATGGAATAACGAATCGTTCAGTAAAAATACGAGTAGTATGTTTAGTAATGTCAAAGTAAGGATAGAAACATAATACTTTGGTAATGCTTGTAACCAAGTAAGATAGTCCAGAAAGGTTAAAGTTAGAGAAATTATCGTTTTATGTACTTAACTTCCTTTTCAGCCTGATGATTTGTACAGAATAGTTCTCTTTGAAACATCTTCTCCATATATGTATGATGACCCTAGATGGGCTTTTGTGACAAATGAGTACGAAAAGGATGAATGGTTTATTAAAGCTGTGTTTTGATAAGATTGCATAAAGATGTTATGTGAGTATAAATTGCGATAAATGTTATACCAATGCTAATTACATCTTTGCAATATCAAAATGCCACCAAGACGTGAACCAGAGCAGGGAATGAGAGGAAGAGGTAGAAGGAGGGGAAGAATACCACGAGCGGAAAGTGAGGAGATACGCGTGCCACCCCCACCTCCACCTGATCGTAGGGTTGAAGAACTCTTCCTTAGGCAGAATCCGCCTACGTTCAATGGAAAGGGAAGCCCTGACGAAGCCGAACAATGGGTAAGGGCAATTGAGAGAATTTTCGATTTTCTTCGCTGCAACACACAAGAACGACTATCTTGTGTTGCCTTTCAACTAAACGGACCTGCCGACTTCTGGTGGGAGGCGAGAAGAAAGACATTAACCCTAGAACAAATGGATTTCTTCACTTGGGATGACTTTAAGGCAATGTATGAAAATACATTCCCAAGAACTATAGGAAGAAGAAGATGCAATTTTTCAATCAAGCGGGAGAAAATGTCGGTGGTCGAGTACGACCGTCTCTTTTGTGATATGTCAAGGTATGCCCGGATCATAATCTTGACATGAAAATGTCGAGAAAAATTTAGATCGGGACTAAGGCACGAGATAAGGATGTCTCTTGCCACCATGGAGATTTGACATATCGGAAGCTCTTAGTCGAGCGCTAGATATTGAGGCGAAGAATGCCGGAAGACAAACCCGCACCGACTCATGTGCAAAATGTTGGGGACAAAGGTAAAGAAAATGGGAAGGAAACCACAATAACAATGTCAACCGAGGAAATTTGAAGAACCAAGCAACAAAAGCCAGCCATAGCAAGGAAGCGGGGGTTCCACAAGGGCAAGTATGGATAAAGCCGTATTTTCCACACCGACGGAGGACCACCAGAGCAAATGAGGATTCCTCCACCCCAAAGTGTAATAAATGGCACATGGGGTATGTCTAGCGGTAATGAGGTTGTTATAAATGTGGCGTTAAAGGTCACTATGCAAATGAATGCCGGATTCCGCCCGGAAACATGGGAAGGCAAAACCAACCAGCCACACCCAACCACCGAGGCTATACAATATCAGCCCCATATCGTTGAAAGAACGTCAACAACTTCTGACGACAAAGCGGCGGTACAGCAATATTAAGCACCCGCACGACCACTACCACTCAAAGGCTAGGCGTATGCTCTACATGGGAAACAAAGCGAACAAAACCGTGGCAACCCGGCGGTATAGGACCCTTTTCAACATACCTATTATACTTTTGTTCGACACGGTGCTCGCATTCTTTCATCGTAAGAGCATGTGTCGATATGTTGGAACTTAGATCCGAGCGAAATAATCCGAAATGAGAATCTCTCCACCCATAGGAGGAATTATGATTGTTATGCATGTTTGCTCGAACTTAGAGTTGAACTTAGGATCACTTAAGGTTCTAGCAAATAACTTGAACCTAATACCTATGGGCAATGAAGATATAATCCTAGAAATGGATTGGTTAGCAGAAAACCATTCCAAGATTCTGTGCAAGGAGGGGAAAACTTAATTTCATTTTCCTGGACAAGAAGCTACGTATTTTCATGGAATCAACATGGGAAAGAAAATCACGATTGTATCAGCGCTGAAGGTAAGAAGAATGATAAACAAAGAAAGGAGGTCGCGCGTTTCTTGTTTACTTAAATGGAGAAAATAAAGTAGAGATAAAAGCTGAAGATGTAGGGATTGTTAGAGATTTTTCCAAGTGTTTTTCCCAAAAATTTACTAGGATTACCCCTGATAGACAGTTGGAATTCACTATCGACCTGGAACCCGGAACAGCACTAGTGTCGAAACCACCTTACCAAATGGCTCCGAAGGAACTGGAAAAGTTGAAAATCCAATCCAAGAGCTTTTGGACCTAGGTTTTATTAGACCTAGCGTTTCATCTTAGGGAGCGCCTGTCTTATTTGTCACGAAAAAAAAAAAAAGTGTCCCTTGAATAAACTGACACTCAAGAATAAGTATCCACTGCCAAAGGATAGTTGACTTATTCGATCGATTCTGCACCAAGATTAGCAATTCGGAAAATGTCTTATTGTTTGAAGAAAGGTGGTGTATTTCCAAACAATGTTGAATTTCGAAATGAAGTCATGAGTGAAACTCATGATACTCCTTATACCGCCACCCAGGAAGCACTAAATGTATCAAGACTTACGAAAAAGGGTCTGGTAGGAAGGCATAAAACGAGATGTAGCCCTTTTGTAGAGTGTTGTCTTGTATGTCGAAAAGTGAAAGCATTGTACCAAAGACCTACGGAAAGTTCTGACCTTTGTAAATACCGAATGGGAATGGAATGATATAACAATAGATTTTATTGCGAGTTACCAAAATCGAAAAGAGGAACACTACTATATGGATAATAGTGGATCGACTTACAAAGTGCGTGTGCGCATTTTACGCAAATCCAATTTACTTATGGATACGATAAATTAGTCGATGATACGTAAAGAAATTATACGCCTTGCATGGGGTACTAAAACCTATCACATCGGATAAGAGATTCCAAAGGCACTTCGAGATTTTGGATTAGCTTAAATGGGCACAAAATTGAATTTCGACAATAAGTTTCATCTATGCACCAATGAACAATCGGGCGGCGATTAATATTGCCCGTCTGAAGCATATATGTAAAGAAAAGTCGATCACGCTTTATTGGGATGAGTTAGGTGAGAGAAGAATTTTAGGGCTTGGCACGTATAAATAAGATGATTGAGATCGTCCATCGATTTAGGCGAGAATAAAAGAAGCTCAAGATAGATAAAGGTCTTACCGACATCGCGTAGATCGAGCTACTTTTGAATGTGGAGATAAAGTCTCTCCATCAAAAGGAATTATAAAGTTTTAAATATAAGGAAAATTGAGATCTCGTTTCTGAGGACTTCATGAGATTCTAAAAGAATAGACCGGTTGCTATGATTGGCTTTTTCGCCAAGTTTGGGGGATATGCGCAATGTTCTTCACGTGTCGCAATTAAGAAAATACATGTACGAAAAAAAAACACGTGATCCATCAAGGCGACGTGATCCTCAACCCGGATATGAGTTATGAAGAAGAACCTACGGCTATCCTGGCCGTAAGGTTCAACAGATTAAGAGACAGTCCATCTACAGTGAGGTGTTGTAGAGGCGTCGTGGACGAGAAGAAGTCACGTGGGAGCTTGAGGATGCTATGAAGGAACGATGCCCCAAATTTTTCTAAGATATGCAAATTTCGGGACGAAATTTCTTTTAAGGGGGGTAGAATGTAATTTCCCGAAGATTTAAATACCTAATTACGATATTAAAAACTCATAAATTAGGGTTTCGCCGAAATAAGAGAATTAGTAATATATCGAATAATGATTTCGATTATTTACAAAGTAATAAATTCCTATTTTATATTCACAAAGGATTGTGAATTAAGGAATAGAAGTTTATAATGTGTTTCGGCAGTATAATTTTAACGTCGATTGAGTATCGGTAGTTAAAATTTCGAGAAATTTTCTAAGCAGCAAAGCTTAGAATTTAATTCCATTATTAATAAAATAATTTAATAAAGTGAATACGACTTTATTACGACCATTTTGAGATGAGTCGATAATTAACGTTTGGAGACGTTTCAAACGTTAACGTTTAGAGATGAATAGAAAAATGAGATTAATGATCAAGGAATTATAATATTTAAATTCCTATGATTATTATATGTAATTAGAGTATTATTTAGCATTAAAATAATGCTCGAGCATTAAGGATTATTTTTGAACAAAGTACTAATTTTCGAAAACCCTAATTTCGAAAATTAGGGTTTTCACACATGAAATAATTCTAATAATTTTTCCTATGATATAATTTATCATCTAAAACATATATTATGATATATATCTAATAATAGCATGAAAATCAAAATTTTGGGGCCTTAAATCATAAAATGCCGTGAACGAGTTATTGAGGAACAAGTTTACGTATGATTTGTATGGCTTTGCTTGTTGATTAAATTGGTGATCCAAGTATATTGATTGCACATTAACCAAGTAAAATCAAGTAGATGCTTTGAGGATTGATAGGAGCCATGTATTATTGCTTCCAATTGAGGAAAGATGAATTCACACAACTCTTTGTACATATGGGAATGTGCAAGACTTTTGATACATGATATGAGATATTTTAAAAGGCTCTCCTTTGTTAATTGAGAGAGGAACCGGCTAAGCTCCCCAAATGCAATGAATTGTTTTATCCAAGAAAGAATTTGTGTAAGATCATTAACTAGGTGTAAGACCTTTTCTATAAGTGATGTAATATCATGGTGAGTCATAAAGTGGAAAGGAAGGCTTGCATTTTGTGTGTGTGTGACCGTGAGTATTAGGGGATAAAGTACTAAGTATTTATTCATTGTGCATAAGTGATAGATATTACAATCAAAAGCAAAACATTTCTCTTTCTCCCAAACCATAAACTGCCGTAGCTTTTGAGAAAAGAAACAAGAGTATTCTTCAATTGTTCTTCACCAAAAACCTTGATTTAAATCCTTGACATCAAAAATCAAAGCCGTTAACGAGGTTAGATATCGAACGAGCTTCGATTATACCTAAGCTTTTTAATAATCCATTGGTTCAAATTATTTTTCCAAGCATGTTTATATGCTTAGTGATTATGTTACATATGCTTAGGAGTTGATGTTGATGATTTATTTTTAAGATAAGCATGTTTCATTAATTATTTGATTATGATCGATAATTCTAGGGTATGTTTTAAGGTTAGATTAATGATATATATTAGTAGTAGAACACATGGTGATTAATTGGAAATTTTTAAAAATCATTTGCTACATGTTTGGAGATTACCGAAAATGATGAAAAATTGGTTTGTTGGTGTATAATTTTTATTTAAGAAATGTTTTAGCATATTAGTGATCTAGGACATCATCTATGTGTTACATGATTTTTATCAAGAATTTGGAAATTTATTTGCTCCAATTTTTGTTAAGAACCGTGAGCTTCCAAGCTTAGATACTTGATGAATATGTTGATTTTAGTTAAGGTTATAATGTTATATTGCTATACTATAGTATTTAAGCTTAGTGTAATTTAATTAGAATTTTATAAAATGTTAGTATATAGTTTGATGAAAACCAAACCATGAACATTATACCTTTAATGTAGAAATGATATATGTTGGACTATAGGTTATAAATATGTTATAAATTAATGTTGGGACCTTGTATAAATTAACTAGAATTTTAGAAATTATTTGGACAATTTTGAGACAAAAACCGTGAGCACTTAAGTGTAATATAGGTGATGTCCAATTTTCCTATAGTTAATGTTAATACATAATAGTGATCTATGATAATATAGTACACTATATGAATTTAGAAGAATTTTGGGAGATGATTAGAATTTTTAAGCTTAAGGCCGTGAGTCTTGAATATATATATTAAGGATTTTAAATCCTTAATATCGAGAAAATAATACATTATATGTCAGAAATTAATTTAGACATATTAAGAATTTAGAAAATTTTATAAACATAGAATACTATGTTTATGATGACGTTATATTAAATAACGTTAGAAATGAAAAATAATGTTTAAGGAATCGGTTAATTAATATTTAAGAAAATATTAATGAATTTTATCGATTTGCGTGAAAATCGAAATTAAGACTTTATGAAAAGAAATCGATTGAGAATCGATTTACAAGGAAATAAGATATTAAAATATGAGATATTAAAAGAGATTAATAAAGAAAAGTCAAAATTTTGACTTTTGATATCAACGTATGAAATACGTTCGATAAATACACTAATACGTGTAAAGCATATTAATTATATAAGAAAATCTCATTTGTGAGAAAAGATTTCAAAATTTAAATCTTTATATCGAAAACGTAGATATCGTTAAATGTTTAACCTAAAGGTTAAAATGAAATAAGTGAACATATCTCGAAATGCGAAATGTTTAGTTCAAAATCTGTGATTGAGCGATGTATTGAATTAGTTAAGGAATTCAAATTATATTAGAGTAAGTTATCAAAGTTTATTCTACACTTTGAAAATCTCGAAAAACGCGACCGACGCACTAAAATAGTTTTTACGTAAAGGTTGGACGTGGGCGTGATCAAGCGGCGTAGTAAGGAATCGTATTTTGAAAAATCGGCGGTCAGTGGGCTTTACTATACTCAAAATAATGGCTCGATTTATTTATGATGCTTTCTTGAAATGAGCAGTCTTTATTGAGAAATGATGATGAAATTACACGCCCAAAATGTTTATGTTTTATGTATGTATCATATCCATGAATGAATGAATGATGAATCGGTTGTTGGGTCGCCCCAACTTATCGGAAAATCGATATCGGATCCTATGCGGATGCGATAATACATGGCTAGGATTAACGTGTACACCAAGAGGTACCGTGTGCGAAAGGAACATCTTGACGGTCGCGGCGTCCGTAGAAGGAGGCCTACTTCTCTGACGCGAGATGAGTTTATGAAAGCGATCATATGAGACCCGATATGGATCATACATACGGAGAAAATGCTGCAAGAGCGATGTTTATGAAAAATGCCGAGAAAATATTTAGTAAACACGAGCCTTTTAATTAAAACCTCGTGTATTCTTGTGATAGGGCGATGTAATTTAAATTTGATAAAATATTTTGGCATGAGTTCATCGAGTGCATTCTTGTACTCGACCGCATGTTTGTTTTAAATGTGCGAGTTGGTGATGGTGGATGGAGGTGTTGTGAGCAGTTGGACCCTTTTGATAGTGACATGTTAGAAACCTTGAATACACATCGTCATATGTATATTCACATGTTTTTCATTGCAAATAGAACATTTAGTTTATGTTTTGATGATGACAGTTGAATACCTTGAGATCATCGGAAATTGTTTTGGATCTGTTAGGTTTAAGTCTCACTTGTAAATTATGTGTGTAATGTATATAATGGGTGGAGTTTCTTAATTTACTTGATGTATGTCCCATAAGCCTTTGATTAATTGTCTTTCAGATTCCTTGATTACTGTTCCAAGTATAGTCCTCTTTAATCCGTCCTTAGGATTAGAGGGCTGTCACATAACAACCCACTAATCCTAATGACGGATTAGCGAGGACTATTACTTGGAACAATAATCAAGAACATGTATGACCATTTATCGAGAACTTATGAAACATATATCAAGCAAACTTTAGAACTTGAACCATTAACGACAAGCACGTATAATGTACATATAGAACTAGACCAACAGATCTTTTAACAAAAGCGATTCAACTGATCCGACGGTACTCAACAATCGACTTCAAACATAACATAGTGTTCTATTTGCAATGAAAACATGTGAATTCATATATGACGATATGAATTCAAGGTTCAAAACATCAAGAACAAAAGATCCGATCGCTCAACACATTCCAATCCATCTTTCACCAACCTCGCACATTTAAAAACAACATGCGTGTCGAGTACAAGAACGCACTCATGGACTCATGCCAAAACATTTTATTAACTTTAAATTACATCGCCTTCAAGTAACACACACGGGTTTTATTTAAATTGCCTTACGTTTACTAAAACAGTTTTATCAATTCATAAACCTTTGTCTGGCCAGACATAATTCCTTTGTATGTATGATCCGTATCCTTACTTACATCATAACATCATTAATATCGTCGTAGAAGTAAGCTCCTTCTACGCCGCCAGACCGGCCGAAATTGTCATTTCAAAGACACAACACCCCTTGTGTACACGTTAACCCTAGCTGTATAATTCTTCCGATAGGATCCGATATCGATTTCATTCATAAGTTGGTAGCGAACCAACACATTCATCAACATTCACGGATACGATACATACATAAAAACATAAATATTTGGGCAGGTAATTAAATAAAACATTTCATAATCATTTCTTGAAATAAAGCATCATAAATAATCATTTGATAAGCATTTTATCATCAGTGAGTTAAGTAAAGCCCACCTGGTACGTATGCTTCCTAATAAGTCTTTCACTAGCGTTAGCAATCAAGTCACGTTCCACCTTTATGTAAAAGCTATTTTAGTACGTCGGTCATGTTTTTCGAGGACATTAAAGTCTAATAAACCTTAATAACCTTCTAAAATAATACGTGCCCTTTCTAATCAATTTAATACGCCCTTTTCATCGAACAACTTATTTATAACCTTTCGTACTTCGATAGAGACGTATTATGACTTACGACCTTATATTGACCATCTAGGTCCAACGTCGGATTTTAATTAGCGTCCTTTGATAAAATGATCTTGATTATGAGATCGTCTCTTATAAAAGAGATATTCTTATATAATTAATACGTCATATACGTATTAATGCATTTATTCAACATATATCATATTCCTATTACATATATAACATAATATTAACAAGTACTAACGATTTACATACGTTTTGACTAAAGTCAACTATTTTGACTTTTATAACATATAGTTTTGAAAATTACTATATGTGTTTAATAAATCGATTTTCAATCGATTTCTTATCATAGTATCATATGTCTCGATTTTTCACGTTAATCAACAACCATACTTGATTTTATTCTTAAATATTATTTAACTTTCATTTTATATAATATTTTCAAATATTATAACACATAACCTAATGTTTGACATACACATATTATTTCTTGTTCTATAAATCACATAAATTCATAACATGTCCAAAACATATCTTTAGAACATTAAATGTGATTATACATGATAATATAATTTTAAAACTTATAAACCTTATAATATAAGGTTTCGGCCCCTTTAATTTCAAGCACCAATATTTTTCAAAAAATTCCTATAAATTCACATTATATATTATTTTAACATGAGATCAATAGTATGTAATAACATTGATCATATAAAATTTGTACATCACCTAATTCATCCATTTTATTTTCGGTCATTTCAAAATATATACCAAACATTTTTTTAAAAATTTCAATTAAATCACATAACACATAATTAATACCATATATCATCACCATAACATAATTTTGATCAATTACAACTCATACACCATTATACGATAGGACATAATTTTTTAAAAATTAGGACTTAGGTAAATTAATTTTTTAAAATATCAATAAATTCATACAACACCATATCATGACTCTACATCACTTATATGCTATAGTATCATTCAAATATCAAACATATATCCACATAATATTTCTTCATTATTTTTGGTATTTTGAAACATTAAGTATATGTTTTCCAAAATTCTACATAAATTCATATAGCATAATCAATATCCTAGATCATTATTCTATGCTCAAATCAACATTTAAAATCATTCACAACAACATATGAACCTTACCTATTTTCGGTTCTTGCATATAAATTTCATACATGCATAACTTTGTTCCAAATTCATATATAAGCTCTACTACAACATATAAACATATTTAGTGAACAACTAAACATCATAACATGTTCTTCAATATTTTCAAAATAACAACATATGAATGTAGCATGAGATTTCATGGATGGATTTCAAAATTTCAAGCATGTATAGAAAGCTTATGAAATTCCTAACCTTTAATCGATTTTGATTTTCAACGATTTAACTTCGTTTGCTCAAGATCTAAGAAAGAAAATAGAAAACCCTAACTCTTTTTTTTTCTTTAAGCTCTCGGCTCTCTCTATTTTTTCAGCCAAATGGGATGAAAAGAGATAATTAAGTGATCTTATCACTTAATAAAAGTTAGACCTTCACTTGTAACAAAAATATCTAATACAATTACAATTATTTCCTATTTTGCCATAGGATTTTTCGATCACTAAGCCTCAAATAATATAAGAATAAATTTAATTACATAATATACTCTTATGTCATGCCTTTACACCTAATAAAGTATATGTCCACTTGTTGTCCCAAAATTCAAAGATAATACACATAAAATCATGGAATTTTACACTTAAAAATCCTCAAGGTTTTCGGTCCACATACAATTAATAGAAAAAAATTTTAATTAATCACATATAGTTTATTAAATCATATTTTATAAATTAATTAACACATAGGTATTTCTTTTAATAATTGTACAATTTATTCCTTAATATATAGCATTATCGCTATATATATATATAATTATACCATACTTATTAAATTTAATAATTCACCTTATTTCATGACATAATATATCATATTATATCATATATGAATTAATTATATGATAATTTCCAAATCTACAATCATTATCATGAAATAATAAAACTTAAGATCTTTGTACATTTATATAACATATTTCGCCATTTTAATAACATAGGATAAAAATTCTATTTTTTCATGCTTCAATACATCATCTTATCTTATAATTAATTTATACTAATTTAATTCTCATAATAATTAAAGGGTTAAAAAGATCACAATTTAATACATATATATACATGTTTTCGGTACTCACATAGCGTAGAGAAAAATTTCATGAGTCTTATACTATATCCATGCATTTTAATTGTCATTATCAAATATAATATATAGTTAACACTTTAGGGAACATCCTTCTTTGAAAAGTCAACAATTATACAATTTGAATTTTCAAACTTTACACTTGTATTTCTTTTAAAAAATTTCGGTCCCCTCCTTTAGACATAGGACAAAATTTTATTCTTTACTCCTAGCTACTTTAATTAATGCATATTATCCTATACATCACTCTCATAATTATATCCTTGATTTTTACACAATTTCTTCCTCAATTATTCAAAATTTCGCCCTCATATGATAAAAATCCTCCCACTTGCACAACTTGATATTACACTCATATTATCCTTAAAATATCTTAATAATATAATTATAACATTATATTATCAATTGATAGCCATTTAATTCATTAACACTTATTAGTGTAATTTTCAAGCTTAAAGGAACAATAATGCTACACATTTTATTTCTCTTGAAATAAATAGCTAATATATAGCTATGTAATATTTCATAAGTCCTAGATGATGAATTAAATCATAGAAAATATTTAAAACATTTTTCAACTCATTAAACCCTAATTTTCAAATTAGGGTTTCAAAACTATACATTTTATTCAATCTCTATTCTTTAATTCTATAGCATTATTTAAATGATAAATAATGCTCTTATAACATAAAATAATTATAGGAATTTAAATAACATAGTTCCATGATCATTTGACCGAGTTCTCAATTCATCTCAAAACGTTAACGTTTGAAACGTCTCAAAACGTTGAGAGTTGTATCATCTCTAAAATGTTCATAATAAAGTGACATTCACTTTATTCATTCATTTCTTTAATAAAGAAAATCGATTCCAAGCTTCGTCGTTTAGAAAAATAATGTATAACTAATTATCGACATTTAATCGATATTAGAATAATACTATCGAAGGAATAATATAAATTATATTCCTTAATTCACTAATCATTAGTGAATATAAGATAGGAATTCTAGTGTCATAAATAATCGAAATTTATCCTTAATAGATTACTATTTTAATTATCGAGACGCTGGATTTGTATAACGAAGCGCTTTAGTAGAGCTTGTATACAATGTTTCCTGTTACCACTATTACAATCTCCTATCCGAATTGATTACTTGATTGCATATATCCGTGTCCCCTTATCACATATATAAATTAGATCATACAAAGGTGTAGAAGATCACAAAGTCCGTATGATTGGTCAAGCTTTAATGAGATATAAAAGTTTCACACCGAGACAACTTGAGGATGAGTTGTCGGTATAGGCTCATGATATAGAAGAAGTGACTTGACTTGGTTGTTTGTCTATGCCGGATGCGTCTTTGACGTATTGATGGATCACGGTGAGATGAGTTCTTCTATCCGACCGTCGTGAAGAACCAAGATCTCGGTGACTTACGATGATCTAAACCTCGATAAGGTATTAGGTGAGTATGAGTTGCGACCATCACTGACTTGTTATGGGTGAGGGTTATATGTTCTAACCCAATATTCTCCGCATCTTGGGTGGTGGCGATGATTGTATGTCATGCTAGTTATCTCAGACGAGTCACCGTATCCGCTAGGATGATGACGTCCCATTAAGGAGCTCAAAGGTTTATTGTACTAAACCCCGCAGTTCGCTAGCTCAAGTACAATAATAAGGTTGAGTGGTACTACTTAAGGAATTAAAGATATTAATTATTTTAGCAATCGTAATGCTCTAAATAATTAATGGACGTGCGATATCTTAAATACGGGATTCGTAATGTCTTAGTGCAAGCCCGACTCACCTTCGTTAATAAAGGGGTAAGTCAAGATTTATTCTCTAGTGGCATGAATGAATGTTTATAAATTAATTTATGTTGGGTTGAACATAAGATAATTAATTTATTTGAGGTCCATCTTTATTCCTTGCATTTGATCCTGGTCGGCCCATCCAAAGGCCGTAAGCGAGATGAAAATCGGCGCCTATGCTCAATATGGTAAGGATTTGATCCTCTTTATCCATAAGGATATTATTATACTTATGGGATCCGCATGGATCCTTTCCTAATGGGATTATGGTAATGCATTATAAATATAAGGTAAGAGATAAGATCAAGGTTAATCCACACATTTATCCTTACACAATTTTCGAGAATCTCTATAATTTTAGAGAGGAATTTTGAAAATTAGTAGAGAGAAATAGGGTGATTTTCTCAGTAGCATTCTCCATAGATCGCCCTCACCGACGCCGGAGATTGGGCAACCGGATACGATCCCGTAAGATCAAAGCACGAGTCTCGATCCGCTCATCCTGCTCATCCCCGATGATTCAAAGGTAAACACGAGAAAACCCCTACGTGTTGCAATTAATTATATAGACGCATGCTAGAAATATAATCAATGTATGGTGAATTAAACATCCAAGATAGATCATCGGGAGAGGGTTAAAATCAGATTTCCCTACAATTGGTATCGAGCTCGATCGTGATTTGGATCTGTTGGATTAATTCACGCTTGATTATAACGTGTGCATTTAATTAATTGTGGATCCGCGTTCATCGTGGCTCGCTTTATTTTTTGTCGGATTTTGTTTTCACCACGAGAAAATCCGTGGTTAGATTAGATTTTTCCCGTAAATCTTATCTCGTAAAGAAGAACGGACGAAAAGCACGAAGAACGAGACGACGAAGACTCGCCAGAGAAACCGGACGCGACAAGCGAAGCGGCGCTTCCGCACCATGCGCGTTTCTCGGTGGCATCGGCGAAACAAGTGCGGCGCGGCGGCAAGAAGCCTCGGCGGGCACGCTGGCAAAGAGCCGGCGGCGCCAGTGCGTCTCGGCGGTTGGCGCACGGCGACCAGCGCCAGGGCGACACGGTCGCGCAGCTCGGCGGCCGGGCGCGGGGGTGCGCGAACCTGCGCAAGGCCTCGGCACGCCTCGGCTCGAGGTGCGGAAACCTCGAGCAGCGCCGCAGCGCCACGCGACCGCGAGCCAATACAGGTGAAGGTGCTGCGCAGCGCAGCGCGCGCGCGCGTGCGGGTTGCGCCGGCGACACTCGGAGCAGGTCGCGGGAGCACACGCGTTCGCGAGGCGGTGCGCTTAGCGCGTGTGAGCGGGCGGATGGGGCGTGCGTTTATCGCACGAGATCCCCGGCGTCCCTCGCGAGCGCCTTCATACCCCAAGTAGCCAGCGGCGGCATACCGATCGGGCGGCGTGGGGCGCAAATTTCGGCGAGGCCTCGGCGGTGCTCGGCGGCCTCCGGTGCTCGGCGGCCTCGGCGAGGAAACCTCAACGCGTGAATTTCTCGGCGCACGCGGGGCTTCGCACGATTATCGCGTGGAAACCTCATCCCCAGGCGATTTTCTCGGCGGCCAGGTAGCGCGAGGATAGGCGGCGGCGTGTCTTGAAGCGCGTGCATGGGCCGTGCCCTAGCTGCCCAACCCATCTTGGGCCGACCCGCCCAAACCTCGCCTGACCCATTTTTCCACTCGAACCTGATTTTTCGCCCAATCAAGTTTTGACGAATCCGGTCCGTGGCCGTGCACGCGAGGCCCATTTTTCGAAGTTGATGAAGATCCGTTCTTTGCATCTCTATGTAATAGATTAGGCAAGAAAGTGCAGTTCCACAGTGGGCCACGATGAAGGTTTTATTTTATTTTTAATCGCTCATTGCATATCGTGGATGTTTAAATTAATGCGAAGCATGCTATGTATGTTTAAATTACGAGACAAACATATTATATGTTTTCGTGATTGGATCGCATAGTAAGCATGCTAGGTTTATCGCGTTTTCAAGCTTATTTTAGAATTTCACGAGCATGTTTTACATGTTGAGTTCTATAGAAAACATGCTAGGATTACGTGATCTCGCATGGACAAACCTTTTGAAACAAAAGACTAAGCAAGTAAACCCGACATATTAATTTTCAAATTAAAATGTCAAGACCTCCACTTTTTGATCTCTAAACAAAGTGACGACCGTGAGTAAACATCCACACGCGGCTTACTTGCAATCGCTTATCATAAGTTTGTTAGATGAGATTTCTAAATAAAACTTTTAAATCTATCGAGAAGTGGGAGTTTCATGTGTAACGCCCACACGCTGGCTTGCATGTGCGATTTTCATAAGTTCTCTAGAGATAGTTTTAAAATGAGATAACAAAGGAATTTGGATTGGAAGCGGTATGGTCCCAGTGAGTATGCCGTTCTAAGAATTCATTTCTATTAAAATTGTGGTCATTGCTTAGACATCACCTCAGTACAACTTCCCGCCAAGTCCTTCGCGATAGTGATGTGGTCTAGTAAGGTCCAATCATTAATTTCATTTGTCATAAGGATAAGTTGACATGGATTGAAATTAAACGACTAAAAGGTATATTTTAGTCTGGTCGAGGGGTTCATGTGTAAATGTCCACACGCGTGGCTTGTATGTGGAATTTCTTGGGATTGGAGGTTTCAATTAATATTGTTTTATCAAAGGTTATAATATTATTATTACGAATTGTGTGCGATCGATGCTTATGTGTTTACATTGTCTTTTCGATATGTCTCTTACAATCGATTATCAATATGCTCGCACAAAATCTCGTATCCGGTTCAATTTTATCAAGTGGAAACGAAACATGGAATATGTTCTTATCGAAGAACACATGTTTGTTCTCACTACTCCTAAACCCGATGCCCTTATCGACGATCGACTAATGAGCAATGAGAGTCAGCGGACTTTGGCATAAGTCAAACAATATGGCCAAATGCTATATGATGACTACTATGTCCAAAGGCTTGCAATGCAGATCACCGATGGTAGACGCGATCGAAATTTGGTCAAGTCTCGAGAGTAAGTTTTAGCAATCGGATCGACGATCCGCTTCCACACAATGAGAGAAATCTTGGCGTGTAAGATGGAAGAAGGAAGTTCGTCCATGAACATGTCTCCCACATAACTCATCTCATGGATAGTCTTGATCAGTTGGGAGGAGGTATTGACGGCTGGCCAAGGTCGATATCATCCTTAACACACCGCCAAAGTCTTTGAGAATTTCGTGAACGCGATCATGAGCAAGACCGAGTATACACTTAGTCGGGCTGTTTAATGATCTCGTGGCAGCGGAAGGAGTCATGGGCAAGGAGCACATGCTCTTGCTAGCACATCTAGGGCCCAAATTTTCCGCTGAAAATGGAAAAGAAAAAGGGCACCAAAGGTGGTAGAGGAGAGGAAATAGTGGGAGAATGGGAATAAGAACATGTTCGCCAACGGAGGCTTAAAGAAGCCAAAGGAGAGGCAGTGCTTCAAGCGCAAGACTGGGCATTGGAAGGCTAAATGCCCTATGCTCAAGGCTCAAGGTACGCCATTTGCTTTAGTAACGGAAACATGTTTAGCAACTTGTTCTACTCATTCATGGATAGTAGATACGGGTGCGACTAATCATGTTTGTTACACCTTGCAGTGGTTCCTGCGGACAAGGGAGCTGCATGATGGCGAGATAACGATCTCCATGGGCAACACGGCAAAAGTCGAGGCCGTTGTAGTCGGAGATGTTTCTTTATGTTTTGATAGAACAGTTTTAGTATTAAATGACGTTTTGTATGTGCAGGAGTTTCGGCGAAACCTTGTTTCAGTTTCGAAACTATTTATTCATGGATATTCTGTTATTTTTGATAGTGGTGTTTCTATCATAAGAAATGACAAAGTTATCTGTGTTGGCACATTATATAATTCGCTTTATACTATTTCTGCTAAACATAATACCTATAACTATGTTGCATCATCTACAAACCCTAAAAAGAGAAAGTTTTCTTCGCAAGACGACACCACATTTCTCTGGCATCTTAGATTAGGTCACATCAATCTAAATAGGATCCAAAGACTGGCTAAGAATGGAGCGTTGGGTAATCTAACAGTTACTCCGTTCCCAGTCTGCGAATCCTGTATAGAAGGTAAGATGTCGACCGCACCCTCAAAGCGAAGGGTTATAGAGCCAAAGAAGTGTTGGAGCTAGTCCATTTCGACTGTGTGGACCGATGTCCACACAAGCTCGTGGAGGGTACGGGTATTTTGTCACTTTCGCTGACGACACTCGAGGTACGGATACGTATACCGCTTCACCGCATAGTCAGAATGCTTTGAAAAATTCAAAGAGTTTAAGGCGGAAGTGGAGCGAAGCTTGGTAAAGTATCAAGTCATCATGCGGTCCGATCGCGGTGGCGAATACCTCAAGAACGAGTTTATGGACTATTTGGTGCGGTGTGGGATTACCTCCCCACCACTACACCGGCACACCACAACAAAACGGTGTGTCGAGCGAAGAAATATGAGTCTTTGAAATGGTTAGATCAATGATGAGTTATGCAAGATTGCCTATTTCATTCGGGGTATGCCTTAGAAACGGCGACATACTTGCTAAATCTAGTACCATCCAAGTCGATCGAAAAGACCCTTTCAAGTTGTGGTTTGGGCGAAGCCTGGTTTAAGCCACATAAGGATATGGGCGATCCGACACGTGTCTTGAACAAGAAGCGCGACAAGTTGGAGGCTAGATCCGACGCAGGTCGTTTATCGCTATCCTAGAGGAACGAAGGTGGTTTATTCTATAGTCCTAAGGATCGGGAAGGTCATTATTAGCATTAATGTCCGATTCTTAGAAGAGGATTATACGACAAACCATAAATCCAAAGTTGAAATCATTCTTCGTGAATTAGAAGATGATCGTATTCCACCACCGATTAGGCTAAAGGTATGAGATGTCGAGTCTAGTGGGAGGATCGACACCGTGATACTTCAAGAAATTGAAGTGGGTCGAGTTCCACTAGAGATATCGACCGCAAGTGGTACCTACCCAAGAAGTTGTGCAAGATGAGAACCACAAGTTTCGCACCCACCGCTGCCATTGTGCCGATGGCGCCTCGTCATAGTGGGAGGGTTGTTCGTCAACCCGAGCGATTTATGCTCGTGGGTGAATCTTCGATTTAGTCCCGGAAACGAGGTGCAATAATCGACCCATGGACATACAATGAGGCGATACAAGACATTGATGCAAGATCATGGCACACCGCTATGGACTTAGAAATTGAGTCCATAACACTATGGATGTATATGAAAGACACTCTACCGGATGGCAAGGAAGTCATAGGTAGTAAGTGGGTATACAAGAGGAAGAGATTCAGATGGAGAGGTTTCGCTTTTAAAGCCGCTTGTGGCGAAAGGGTATACTCAGATTGAGGGCATCGATTTCGATGAGACCTTTCGCCGTAGCAATGCTCAAGTCCATCGTAATTCTTACACACATAGCAGCCCACTCAAACTTGAGGTTTGGCAAATGGATGTGAAAACCGCTTTCTAAACGATTACCTTGAGGAAGGTAGAGACATCTATATGCAAGAACCCAAGGTTATGTGGTGAAGGGTGAAGAGCATCT
Source organism: Salvia rosmarinus (assembly GCA_036937905.1). Lineage (NCBI taxonomy): Eukaryota > Viridiplantae > Streptophyta > Magnoliopsida > Lamiales > Lamiaceae > Salvia > Salvia rosmarinus. Next base: position 34,601,155 of record CM072820.1, on the reverse strand, counting down.
AGTATGGAAGCTTAAGTCCATTTATGGGCTTAAGCAAGCCTCACGATCCTCGGAACTTACGCTGACTAGGTGGTAAAGTCCATGGATTTACCCAGTTGCCTAGCGTAAAGTGTGTGTATCGCTTAGATGTCAACGTGATGTGGTATTTCTTGCACTTTATGTAGATGACATTCTTCTAGTTGGCAACAATGTGAAGTTGTTATCGTATCGTAAGAGTTGGTTATCCGATCGCTTTCAAATGAAAGACTTAGGTAATGCAACGTACATTCTTGGGATCTGGTTTACGAGATCGCAAGAGGAAAATGTTGAGCTTATCTTAGGCGCCTTACATTGATACCGTGATTACTGCTTTTAGTATGCACGCACCACCAAGAAAGGATTGCTACCTTCGGATATGGCGTTCCTTTATTCTGGGCGAGCAGCTCACCCATGACCGCAAAGAGATAGAGAAATGAGACAAGTTCCTTACGCTTCCGCCGTGGGAAGTCTCATGTACGCAATGCTATGTACGAGGCCGATATCTCGCTACGCGGTAGGCATAGTAGCAAGATATCGCCTAACCTCGACAAGCTCATTGATCGCAAGAAGCATATACTCAAGCACCGAAAAGGACTCGAGATTATAGCCGGTTTACCATGCAGATAGTCTAATGCCTTTGGGTTACAGCACTCGATTTCAAGCCGACCGTGATGAGAAAAAGTCTACCTCAGTGCTATCTCGCTTACCTTGGGAGGTGGAGCCGTATCTGGCAGAGTGCAAAGCGGCGATGCATGCGGACTCTACCATGGAAGCGAATATGTAACCGCCTTGGAGGCTACTAAGAGGCTGTATGAGTTGAAGAACCACCTCATGGATCTAGGTGTGGTACCGGTTTGCCCAAGAGTATCATAGTTCTTCGTGATAACTCGTCGGTGCGATGCAAACTCAAGGAACCACGGACCCACAAGCGACCAAACACATAGAGAGAAAGTACCATGTCATACGAGAAATCGTGGAGGCGAGGGACGTCTGATTGAAAAGATTGATACGACGGATAACCCAGCGGATCCATTCACAAAGAGCTGCCGCAAAAGTCTACGGTGCACGTTCGAGGACTTGATTGCGCTTGATGGCACCCACTTAGAAAGGAAACTTTGTATAAGTGGGAGAAGCAAAGTGATGGTTTTGTTTGTAATAGCTAGTAGAGACACATTGTATACTAAAAGTTTGCTTTAGTATAAGTGGGAGATTGTTGATTTATCTACCAAAGCGGTTTTGGTTGAGCTTGTATACAATGTTTCGCTACCACTATTACAATCTCCTATCCGAATTGATTACTTGATTGCATATATATGTGTCCCCTTATCTCATATATAAGTTAGATCATAAAGGTGTAGAAGATCACAAAAGTCCGTATGATTGGTCGCTTAATGAGATATAAAAGTTTCACAAATTGAGAAAACTTGAGGACGAGTTGTCGGTATAGGCTGCGGTATAGATAAGAAGTGACTTGACTTGGTTGCTTGTCTATGCCGGGCACGCTCGACGTATTGATGGATCACAGTGAGACGAGTTCTTCTATCCGACCGTCGTGAAGAACCAAGATCTCGGTGACTTACGATGATCTAAACCTCGATAAGGTATTAGGTGAGTATGAGTTCTTGACCATCACTGACTTGTTATGGGTGAGGTTATATGTTCTAAACCCAATATTCTCCGCATCTTGGGTGGTGGCGGTGCTTGTATGTCATGCTAGTTATCTCAGACGAGTCACCGTATCCGCTAGGATGATGACGCCCCCAAGGAGCTCAAAGGTTTATTGTACTAAACCCTACAGTTCATTAGCTCAAGTACAATAATAAGGTTGAGTGGTACTACTTAAGGAATTAAAGATATTAATTATTTTAAGCAATGAATGCTCTAAATAATTAATGGACGCATGATATCTTAAATATGTGGATTCAGAATGTCTAAGTGCAAGTCCGACTAGCCTTCTGTAATAAAGGGGTAAGTCAAGATTTATTCTCTAGTGGCATGAATGAATGTTTATAAATTAATTTATGTTCGGGTGAACATAAGATAATTAATTTATTTGAGGCCCATCTTATTCCTTGCATTTGATCCTCAGGTGGCCCATCCAGGCCCATAAGCAGATGAAAATCGGCGCCCCTGCTCAATATGGTAAGGATTTGATCCTCTTTATCCATAAGGATATTATTATATTTATAGGATCTGCATGGATCCTTTCCTTATGGGATTATGGTAATGCATTATAAATATAAGGTAAGAGATAAGATCAAGTTTAATCCACACATTTATCCTTACACAATTTTCGAGAATCTCTATAATTCTTAGAGAGGAATTTTCAAAATTAGTAGTAGAGAAATAGGGTGATTTTCTATAGCATTCTCCATAGATCGCCCTCACTCGACGTTGGAGATTGGGCAACCGGATACGATCCGAAAGATCAAAGCACCAGTCTCGATCCGCTCATCCCGTTCATCCCCGACAGTTTCAAAGGTAAACACGAGAAACCCCTACGTGTTGCAATTAATTATATAGGCGCGTGCTGGAATATAATCAATGTATGGTGAATTAAACATCCAAGATAGATCATCGGGAGTGGGTTAAAATCAGATTTCCCTACAGACGCAACCCTAATTTATGATTTTTATTATCGTAATTAAGCATTAAATATGCGGGATATTACATTCTACCCCCCTTAAAGAAATTTCGTCCCGAAATTTACTTACCTTAAAAGAGATATGGATATCGCTCCTTCATAGCATCTTCAAGTTCCCACGTGGCCTCTTCTTGTCCATGGTATCTCCACAACACTTTCACTAGAGATATGGATTTGTTTCTCAATTGTTGAACTTTTCGATCTAAGATTGCCGTGGGTTCTTCTTCATAGCTTATGTCGGGGTTGAGGCTCATGTCATCGTGATGGATTACATGTTTTGGATCATAAACATACTTTCTTAATTGTGACACGTGAAACACATTATATACGTTTCCCAAACTTGGCGGAAGTGCGATCTATAGGCAATCGAGCCTATTCTTTCTAGGATCTCGTGATGTCCTATGAAACGTGGTCTCAATTTGCCTTTTACCCCAAATCGTATAATTCCTTTAGATGGAGAAACTTTGAGAAAAACTTTATCTCCATTTTCAAAATGTAGCTCGGATCTCGCGTATCGGTAAAGACTTTGTCTATCCCGAGCTTCTTTTATTCTTTGTCAATTTGGCGAACAATTTCAATCATCTCACTTACTGTGTGAGGCCCTAAGATTCTCCTTTCACCGACTTCATCCCAATAAAGCGGTGATCTACATTTCTTACCATACAAAGCTTCATATGGGGCCATATCAATTGTTGCTTGATAGCTATTGTTGTAAGCAAACTCAATGAGTGGTAAAACATATTCCCAATTTGTACCTTGATCCAACACTACTGTTCTTAGCATATCCTCAAGTGTTTGAATCGTTCTTTCCGATTGTCCATCAGTCTGAGGATGAAAAGCGGTGATGAAATTCAACTTTGTACCTAATTCTTTTTGTAAGCTAACCCAAAATCTAGAGGTGAATTTGGAATCTCTATCAGAAGTGATAGATTTTGGTACTCCATGAAGGTGTACAATTTTCTTTACATATAATTGGGCTAACTTATCAGATCCATGAGTGATTTGAATTGGTAGAAAATGTGCACATTTGGTGAGTCGGCCGACTACTACCCATATGGCGGTATTCCCTCTTTTTGACTTTGGCAAACCCGTAACAAAATCCATTGCTATATCATCCCATTTCCATTCGGGTATATCCAAAGGCTGTAATTTTCCATTGGGTCGTTGATGCAATGTCTTCACTTGTTGACAAACAAGACAGCGTTCTACAAAAGAAGCAATGTCCGTTTCATGCCTTCCCACCAAAACTTTTCTCGCAAGTCTTGATACATCTTAGTGCTGCCAGGGTGGGCAGTATAAGGAGTATCATGAGCTTCACTCATAATTTCATTTTGCAGCTCATTATTTTTGGGAATACACAATCTATCCTTAAACAAGATGGCATTGTCAGGTGCTTCTCTGAAATCTTTTAGCCCTTCAGATCTAATTTTGACCCTTGTCTTTTCCAATTTCTCGTCTTTCCTTTGTTCGTTAATTATTCTTTTTCTCAAATCAGGTGTCAAGGTGAGCGCAGCAATACGACTCATAATTGTCTCTGGCGGTTCAACCATTTCTATCTTCATCCTGTCAAACTCTTCAATGAGTTTTTCTTTCTCTGTAAAGAGACTTCCCAATTTGGATTGATTCTTACGACTCAAGGCATCAGCTACCACATTTGCCTCGCTCGGATGGTAATTTATACCACGATCGTGATCCTTCACTAATTCGAGCCATCTCGCTTGTCTCATGTTCGGATCTCTTGCTCAAGAAATATTTCAGACTTTTGTGATCTGTAAAGATCTCACACCTTACTCCATAGAGATGGTGTCTCCATATCTTCAATGCATGTACTACATCTGCTAACTCCAAATCATGAGTTGTATAGTTCAATTCATGTGGCCTAAGTTGTCGTGATGCATAGGCTATTACCTTTCCATCTTGCATTAATACACAGCCTAATCCATTCTTGGAAGCATCAGTATAGATCACATATTCTTTGTCCGCTTCTGGAACTGCTAGTACAAGGGCACTAGTTAATTTTTCCTTGAGTGTTTGGAAACTTGCTTCACATTCATCTGTCCAAGTGAATTTAATTCCTTTTCGGAGTAGCTGTGTCATTGGCATTGCTATCTTAGAGAATCCTTCAATGAATCTCTGATAGTAACCAGCTAGTCCTAAGAAACTTCTAATTTTATTTTGAGTCCTTGGCGATTTCCATTCTTGAACTGCTTCCACCTTTGCAGGGTCCACTTTAATTCCATCTGCTGACACGATGTGTCCAAGAAACATCACTTCCTTGAGCCAAAACTCACATTTACTGAACTTGGCATAGAGTCGTTCGGACCTTAAGGTTTGTAAGACCGTCCTTAAGTGTTCTTTATGTTCATCCTCGTTCTTTGAATAGATTAGAATATCATCTATAAAAACTAAGACAAATTTGTCTAAGTACGGATGGAACACTCTATTCATGAGATCCATAAATACGGTGGGTGCATTGGTTAGTCAAAATGGCACAACTACAAACTCGTAGTGGCCATACCTTGTCCGGAACGCCGTTTTGGATATATCTTCAGGTCGCACCTTAAGTTGATGATAACCTGATTTCAGGTCAATCTTCGAGAACACGCTTTCTCCTCGGAGCTGATCGAACAAATCGTCAATCCTTGGCAGTGGATATTTGTTCTTAAGCGTCAGTTTATTCAGTTCTCGATAATCAATGCACATTCTCAAGGAACCATCTTTCTTTTTGACAAAAAGAACAGGTGCTCCCCAAGGTGATACACTCGGTCTGATAAAACCTAAATCCAACAACTCTTGAATCTGGATTTTCAATTCCTCAAGTTCCTTCGGAGTCATTCGATAAGGCGCCTTTGATACTGGAGCTGATCCAGGTTCCAAATCAATGGTAAACTCTAACTGTCGGTTTGGGGGTAGTCCTGGTAAACTTTCTGGAAAAACGTCTGGAAATTCTCAAACAATTTCTACGTCCTGAACCTTTTTCTCCGTTTTATCTGCTCCATTTAGATAAACAAGGAATGCTCGACTTCCTTCCTTGTCTATCATTCTTCTTGCCTTTAGTGCAGATATGATCGGGATCTTCTTTCCAATGTTGATTCCATAAAAGCTCGTAGCTTTTTGTCCAGGAAAATTAAACGAAATTTTCCTCTCCTTACATCGAATCGTGGAATAGTTTTCCGCTAACCAATCCATTCCTAAGATTATATCTACATCGCCCATAGGTATTATGTTCAAGTTATTCGCTAGAACCTTAAGATATCCTAAGTTCAGTTCTAGGTTCGAGCAAATATGAGTGACAGTCATAATCCCTCCTATGGGTGAAGATATTCTCATTTCCTGATTTGCTTGTTCAGTTCTAAGTTTCAACATATCAACACATGCTCTTGCAATAAATGAATGCGAAGCACCAGTATCGAACAAAAGTATAACAGGTATATCGAGAAGTTTTCCCATACCTGCCAGGTTTCCCTGGTTTTGTTCATTCTGTCTCCGGTGCAGAGCATAAGCTCTTGCTTGCGCCGGTTGTGGTTGACGGGGTGCTTGGCGCTCGACATCTTGTTGTTCTTTGCCGCCGGTCTTCTTCTTTGCCGCCGCCGTTGTGGTCATTCTTTGTGTGGTACATTCTTCTTGATCTCGCTATGGTTGAGGTTGATACTGGATAGCCCTGAGTGGTTGGGCACGGCCTGGCTAGTTATGTCTCCCCGTTATTGCTGGGCGTACCCTTGGACAATCGTAAGCAAAGTGGCCCTTCAGACCACATCTGAAACAACTGCCGGTACCCGCTAAGCACGTTCCTTTGTGCAACTTATTATGTTTCGGGCAAGGAAGAGCCCTCAGTTGCTCTTGTGGCCTCAGATGGGAGGGAAAAGATGGCCTTCCATCCCCGCCTCGTGGTGCCATTTCGCCATGGTCGCTTGTTCGCATTCCCAAAATTTCCTCGATTATTTCCACTGAAGTTTCCTTCCCATTTCCTCTTACCCTTGTTAACAGTAGTATGTGTCTGCGTCTGTGTTTGCTTGTCTTCTGCCATGGCTGCCTCAATGTCCAAAGCTCGGCTAAGAGCTTCAGTGTATGTCAAGTTGTCATGACTGGCGAGAGACATTCTTATCTCTGGCCTCAGTCCAGATCTAAACTTCTCGGACATTTTCATATCTGTGCTCACTTGATCGGGAGCGTACCTTGACATATCACAGAAAATGCAGTCATACTCTGTTACCGACATCTTTTCTTGTTTCAAATTAAAGAATTCATGCTCCTTTCTCTTCCGATAACTTTTGGGGATGTACTTCTCGTACATTTCCCTCTTAAAATCCTCCCATGTAAACTCATCCATTTGTTCTGGGGTTAAAGTTTTCCAACGCGCTTCCCACCAGAAGTCCACATGTCCGGTGAGTTGAAAAGTGATACAAGACAACCTTTCTTGTACCGTACAACGGAGAAAATCAAAGATTCTTTCTATGGACCTGATCCATTGTTCAGCATCATCTGGGCTCCCTTTTACATTAAAGGCAGGAGGATTCTGCCTCAAAAATAATTCCTCGATCCTACGATCAGGTGGAGGTGGAGGTGGTTGTGGTATAACTTCTTCTTCCTCATGTTGGGGAACTCCGCCCCTACTCCTACCTCTTCCTCTAGTTTCTGGTCCAGGTGCACGTCTAGGTGGCATTCTGATACGTAAGAATAAATTAGTAATCATATTTAAGATCATAATTAACACGCAGAATATCCTCATAAAATTTTACAATGAAACAGCTTTAGTAAAACTATTCATCGTTGTCATGCTTATCTTTATCGCAAAAGCCCATTTCAAGGTCATCATGTATATACATATGGAAAATTTGCCTCTGAGAGGACTGTTACAACAAGTCATCAACACATAGAAAGTCAAAATCATGTTGTGGCACTTCTTCTAACTTAACTATCATAAGCTAGCGTACTAATTTACATAACTTTACAAAAATACTATGCTTCTATTTTTTTTACTGCTATAACATTACTAACACACTACACACATAACATATTATATACTACTACATGATACTACTATCTCGTTGTTCTGCTTTTCGGAACTTTCTACCATTCGTCGAATCTTCCATCATCACCATCATCCATGTGAGTATCTAAGTTCCTATTAGTTCCCCGGTTCCCTTCCTGGTTCCTATTCCCGTTCTGATCTTCGTCTGGATTTTCTTCCTCCGGATCCTCCTCAAGATCCTCTTCTTCATCGGAGTCTTCATCTGAATTTTCCTCACGCGCCCGTCTACGAGAAGGACCTGCCCCATCTTCTCCTACAGCATACACATCACGCACCAGAACATGGTCGTCTCGAGATTCATGCACCCTCATACGTGCTGTCTGCGGATACGGTTCAGTTGGAGGCGGTGACGCTGCCATCGGTGGTAGGACTTGAAGTGGCGGTCGCACTGGATGTCCAAGAGACATGGGAGGAAACACTTGTTCCCCCAAAGCTCTTGGTCTTGCTGCTCTTGTCACGTATGCAGGCCTTCCTTCATCTTCCAAATACCTTGGTACTACTGGATCCACTTCTCTTGGCACTTCTGTATACAACCATTCTGGAGATTCATCATGCCAAGTATATTCTCTAGGTGGAAGGTATGGTCCCCTGGGTGCAACACCATAAACGCTGTAGACATATATCAGGTGACTGACGAATCTAGGCAAATCTCCAATCAGGTCATAAGTACCGCCGATACGATAGATATAATCTCCTGACACTTCCCTCGCATAATCTTCCCAGTCAACTGGTAGTCGAGTCAACAGTCGCTTCATGCCGTCAAAATCTGTTACACCATAATCATGGGCTTCCTTCCAATGTCGAAGATAATGCATCAAGAACTCTCCTAAGCTGTCGCCCCAACGCATCCAATACGTACGATACTCATGGATCACTTCCTCTAGTGATGCTCTGGGCTCTAATCTTCTCCTCGGTGTGTAATAAGGACTTGCCATCTATCACAAACAATACTAGCATAAGTCAATCTAAAGATATATCTGATAAGCAGATAAGGTAAACTTAAACATATCTGTTATGCAGATAATCCAAACACATCTGATAAGCAGATAAACATCATCGGCAAAATCCTCATATAACATACATCATAACTCTATTTATCCTCCTAGGGATCTTATTTCTTAATAACTTACTAAAATCCTTATTACTCGAGAAAAATTTCATTCTTTGTAACGCGGATGCTAACTTCCCCTGATTTTCACGAATTCTGAAAAATGAATCAGAAGTTTTGTCCTTCATAAGAAATGTAGTTCAGTATATTAGGAGTACGTAGGCGAAAACCATGCATAAATCGGAGCTCAAACGAAGGAGAACAGGCTAAAACAAAACACTGCGCAATGCAGAAATTTCAGTGCCCGAGCCGTGCAAGTCTCGTGCCGCAATAGCGTCAACGTGCTCTCCGCCCCGTCGATAACTTCGTTCAAAACTCGTTCAGCCATCGCTTTGTTCGTGTCGTTCTTCCTTTAAACACTTGCATTATCTTCACTTTATCGGATCATTCATTCTCGTGTCGTACATATTCATTTAGTTTCAAACTCATTTTCACCTTGGTCCTTATGTCATCCTTTTCGTTCGTTCTCCTAACGGAAGGAAGTTCTTACGTTCGTACTTCTATGTTCTTTATTAATAAGTGATCATACTCCTTATATCGTCTATGTTCTCTTAGGATAACATATTCATTTCTCATAATAAACTGTAGGATTTGAAAATAACCTTTCAAATATTCAAAACATAGTTCGCTTCATTCATGCGCATATCTTTGAATTTCAAAGAATTCAACATTTCATTCTTAACAATTCATATTCATTTTCGAACAGTATCATCACTTCTCATCTTTGATCACTTCAACTAACTTTACTTCTCACATGTTTTCATAACTTTCACTGATTTCCATTAAATGGCATAACTTTCATTGATTGCAAAACATGATTTCAAAATGAAGTTTTGAACCTTCCTTTCAATCCTTTTTCATAACTTCTTTTGCAATCAAACTTCATAACCATCTTTACTTTTAAAACATAATTTCAATCATTTCTATCCTTGAACTTTCATTTCAAAACATGAGAAGAAATACTTTACCTTTTTCCCGGTTGAGCTTGATGTGATGGAGTGTTGAGCACAGTTAGCTGATTTCTAGAAGTCTAGTGACTCAATATAGACTTGACTTTTTAAAAGAAGATTTTGGTCTCAAAGCAACGAACTGCTCTGATACCACTTTGTAACAGCCCACTAATCCTAATGACGGATTAGCGAGGACTATTACTTGGAACAGTAATCAAGAACATGTATGACCATTTATCGAGAACTTATGAAACATATATCAAGTAAACTTTAGAACTTGAACCATTAACGACAAGCACACATAATGTACATATAGAACTAGACCAACAGATCTTTTAACAAAAGAGATTCAACTGATCTGATGGTACTCAACAGTCGACTTCGAAACATAACATAGTGTTCTATTTGCAGCGGAAAACATGTGAATTCATATATGACGATATGAATTCAAGGTTCAAAACATCAGCAACAAAAGATCCGACTGCTCAACACATCCCCATCCATCTTCAGCTCAACATGTACATTTAAAAACAAACATGCAGGGCTGAGTACAAGAATGCACTCAGTGGACTCATGCCAAAACATTTTATTAACTTTAAATTACACTGCCCCCTTCAAGTAACACACAAGGGTTTTATTTAAATTACCTTGCGTTTACTAAAACAGTTTTATCAGTTCATAAACATTTGTCTGGCCAGACATAATTCCTTTGTATGTATGATCCATATCCTTACTTACATCATTAATACCGTCGTAGAAGTAGGCCTCCTCTACACCGTTGTGACCGCCGAGAATTGTCCTTTCAAAGACACAAATACCCCTTAAGTGTACACGTTAACCCTATCCGTATAATTCTTCCCAAGATAGGATCCGATATCGATTTCATTCATAAGTTGGTAGCGAACCAACACATTCATCAACATTCACGGATAGGATACATACATAAAAACATAAACATTTGGGTAGGTAATTAAATAAAACATTTCATAATCATTTCTTGAAATAAAGCATCATAAATAATCATTTGATAAGCATTTTATCATCGTGAGTTAAGTAAAGCCCACCGGTACTATGCTTCCTAATCGCCTTTCACTAGCGCCGAGAATCGAGTCAATGCTCCACCTTTATGTAAAAACTATTTTAAGACGTCGGTCATGTTTTCGAGGACATTAAAGTCAATAAACCTTAATAACCTTCTAAAATAATACGTGCTTTCTAATCAATTTAATACGCCTTTTCATCGAACAACTTATTTATAACCTTTCGTACTTCGATAGAGACGTATTATGACTTCGACCTTATATTGACCATCTAGGTCGAACGTCGGATTTTAATTAACGTCCTTTGATAAAATGATCTCGATTATGAGATCGTCTCTTATAAAAGAGATATTCTTATAGAATTAATACGTCTTATACGTATTAATGCATTTATTCAACATATATCATATTCCTATTACATGTATAACATAATATTAACCAAGTACTAACGTATTTCATACGTTTTGACTAAAGTCAACTATTTTGACTTTTTATAACATATAGTTTTCGAAAATTACTATATGTGCTTAATATATCGATTTTCAATCGATTTCTTATCATAGTATCATATGTCTCGATTTTTCACGTTAATCAACAACCATACTTGATTTTATTCTTAAATATTATTTAACTTTCATTTTATATAATATTTTTCAAATATTATAACACATAACCTAATGTTTGGACATACACATATTATTTCTTATTCTATAAATCACATAAATTCATAACATGTCCAAAACATATCTTTAGAACATTAAATGTGATTATACATGATAATATAATTTTAAAACTTATAAACCTTATAATATAAGGTTTCGGCCCCTTTAATTTCATGCACCAATATTTTTCCAAAAATTCCTATAAATTCACATTATATATTATTTTAACATGAGATCAATAGTATGTAATAACATTGATCATATAAAATTTGTACATCACCTAATTCATCCATTTTATTTTCGGTCATTTCAAATATATACCAAACATTTTTTAAAAATTCCAATTAAATCACATAACACATAATTAATACCATATATCATCACCATAACATAATTTTGATCAATTACAACTCATACACCATTATACACTAGGACATAATTTTCGAAAATTAGGACATAGGTAAATTAATTTTTTTTAAATATCAATAAAATTTATACAACACCATATCATGACTCTACATCACTTATATGCTATAGTATCATTCAAATATCAAACATATATCCACATAATATTTCTTCATTATTTTCGGTATTTTTGAAACATTAAGTATATGTTTTCCAAAAATTCTACATAAATTCATATAGGCATAATCAATATCCTAGATCATTATTCCATGCTCAAATCAACATTTAAAAATCATTCACAACAACATATGAACCTTACCTATTTTCGGTTCTTGCATATAATTTCATACATGCATAACTTTGTTCCAAATTCAATATATAAGCTCTACTACAACATATAAACATATTTAGTGAACAACTAAACATCATAACATGTTCTTCAATATTTTCAAAAATAACAACATATGAATGTAGCATGAGATTTCATGGATGGATTTCAAAATTTCAAGCATGTATAGAAAGCTTATGAAATTCCTAACCTTTTAATCGGTTTTGATTTTCAACGATTTAACTTCGCTTTGTTCAAGATCTAAGAAAAAATAGAAAACCCTAACTCTTTTTTTTTCTTTAAGCTCTCCTGCTCTCTCTATTTTGCAGCCAAACGGGATGAAAAGAGATAATTAAGTGATCTTATCACTTAATAAAAGTTAGACCTCCACTTGTACAAAAATATCTAATAAAATTACAATTATTTCCTATTTTGCCATAGGATTTTTCGGTCACTAAGCCTCAAATAATACAAGAATAAATTTAATTACATAATATACTCTTATGTCATGACTTTACACCGAATAAAGTATATGTCCACTTGTTGTCCCAAAATTCAAAGATAATACACATAAAATCATGGAATTTTACACTTAAAAATCCTCAAGGTTTTCGGTCCACATATAATTAATAGAACAAAATTTTAATTAATCACATATAGTTTATTAAATCATATTTTATCAATTAATTAACACATAGGTATTTCTTTTAATAATTGTACAATTTATTCCTTAATATATAGCATTATCGGCTATATATATATATAATTATACCATACTTATTAAATTTAATAATTCACCTTATTTCATGACATAATATATCATATTATATCATATATGAATTAATTATATGATAATTTCTGTAACAGCCCCATAATCCTTAAGGACGGACTAAGGAGGACTGATACTAGAACGAAGAATTAGGGTTCATAAATGATTACATCAAAGACATTAAACACTTGAAATAAGATGATTTGACATAATATACATTAATACTATAATGTACCAGGAAGGCTAAACCAATAGATCCAAAAGAATACCAACGATCTGAAGGACTTCAACTGTTAACTTCAAACATAAACATAATATTCAAAAGCAGATATTGTTCAAACACAGCGGAAGGCATGTGAATACACGTATGACGACGTGTACCCAAGGTTTCTAACATATATACTTAAACATCAAAAACGTTCAGACTTCTCAACACTCTCCATCATCACCATCAACAGCTCAACCTGCACATTTAAAAGCAAACATGTAGGGCTGAGTACAAGGATGCACTCAGTGGACTCATGCCAAAACATTTTATCATATTTAAATTACACTGCCACATCATGGTAAGATACAAGGGTTCTTCTTAAAATGCCTTGTACTTACTAAATCATTTTCATTAATTCATAAACATCATCGTCACAAGCATTTTACTTGTATGTATGATTCATATCCTTATCCTTTTATCATAACTTTATCATTTAGCCAGTAGTAGGAGGCCTCCTCTACGTCACGCGACCGCCGCAGCATTGTCCTTACAACCCCCAACCACTATTTTCTTGTGTACACATTAATCCTAGCTGTATAAGCCTTCCGCATAGACCCGAATTCGATTTCATTCATAAGTTGGGAGCTACCCAACACATTCATATTATCGCATTCAAGGATAGGATACATACATATGCGTGTAATTTATAAATATTTTATCATCATTTCGATATAAGCATCATAAACAAAATCATTTGTTTAGCATTTTATCATTCAAGAGTATAGTAAAGCCCACCGACTCCTCGATCGTCAATTTTCGATTCTTCTTCTGCGTCAAGTCGTCACGCCGCCTTCCACACCTTTACGTAAAAAGCGATACGTTGGTCACGTTGAGATTTTCAAAGTTTAGAATAAACTTTGATAACTTATTCTAATATAATTTGAATTCCTTAACGAATTCAATACTGCTCAATCACGTATTTTGAACTAAACATTTCTCGCATTTCGAGATATATTCAACTATTTCATTTTAACCTTTAGGTTAAACGCTTAACGATTTACATGTTTTTCGATGCAAGGATTTCAATTATGAAATCTTTTCTCACTAATGAGATTTCCTTATATAAATAATACGCTTTACACGCTTTAGCGTATTTTTCGAACGTATTTCATACGTTGATTTCAAAAGTCAATATTTTGACTTTTCTTTATTAATTTCTTTAATAATTCATAATTTAATATCTAAATTCAATATAAATCGATTTTCAATCGATTTCATTTCATAAAGTCTTAATTCTCGATTTTTCACGCAAATCGATAAACTTCATTAATTTTTTTCTTAAATATTAATTAACTTATTCTTTAAACATTATTTTTCATCTCTAACGTTATTTAATATAACGTTTCGTCATAAATATAGTATTCTATGTTTATAAAATTTTCTTAATATGTCTAAATTAATTTCTAGACATATAATGTATTATTTTTCTTGATATTAAGGATTTAAAATCCTTAATATATATTTATAAGCTCACGGTTTTGAGCTCTTTTTTTTTCATTCTTCTTCCAAAAATTCTTCTAAATTCATATAGTGTACTATTTTATCATAGTATCACTAATATGTATTAACATTAACTATAGAAAATTTTGAACATTATTAAGTCCTTAGGTCTCGGTTTTTGTCCAAACTTTGTCCAATAAATTTTCTAAAATTCTAGTTAATTTAAACAAGGTCCCAACATTAATTTATAACATATTTATAACCTATAGTCCAACATGTTTCATTTCTTCATCAAGGTATATATTGTCCATGGTTTCGGTCCCCTCTCAACATTATACCAAACATTTTTATAAAATTCTAATTAAATTACACTATACTTATATACTATAGTATAGCACTAATTCATCATACCATTGATCTAAAAACAACTAAATCATGCCTAACCCATACATGAAAACTCACGGTCACTTTGTAATAAATGGGCAAATAATATCTAAAATTCCTAGTAAATTCATGTAATACATTATCAATACCCTAGATCACTAATATGCCATTACATTTCTCAAATTAAAATTTGTACATTTATTTAGCAATTTCTACACATTTCGGTAATTTTAAAAACTAAAGCATAGGATTTTTATAAATTCCCCAAAAATCATAATAAGCTTTTACTACATCATATATCATCAATCCATTCTTAAATCCCCAACAAAACTTTCGATCATCATCAAAAAATTTCATAACATGTTTAATTAAATTCTAAACATGCTACATGCTTATAGAACATCTTAATACACTTCATTAATTCACAAGTATCATGCTTAACATAATTTCATACTTAAGATCACATGCTTAACATTTAAATCTAACCATTAGAAATTTAAAACTTAGGTATAATCGAAGCTCGCTCGATTTCTAACCTTTAACGGTTTGATTTAAAGTGCAAAGGCTCAGTATCGAGCTTTGGCTAATTGAAAGAGACGAAGAACTTTAGGTTTCTCCAAGAAAGGCTCACGGTTCTTGTTTGAAAAAAAAATGAGAGAGAAATAAGTGATGACTTGTTTTGATACCTATAACTTAAGTAAATGAAATGAAACATTATATCTATCTCATTCCCTCTCTCTCGGTCACTTACTCACAATCAAAGCAATTTGAGAGCCTTTTTCAAGAAGCTTTATGACTCATAGTTCATTACATCATCAATACTTAATGCATTGACTAAAGTTTTTGAACAAAACAATTAATCCATTGCTTTGTTAAGGTAATAGCCGTCGCCTATCACTCACACACAAGGATTACACATTAATCAAGTGGTGACTCACTATTTCATATGTCATGGTATTAACTTTGCTCTTACATTTTGAAAGAAACAAAGACTTATTTATGCTTTTGGAGAAGCAAAAGCCGTCGCCCATCATGTGTTCCAAGAGAGTGATTTTATTTCATGAGTTAATACTTTGTATATAATTCCTACACTCTATCCCAAATATTTTTAATACATCATCAAAGTGTTTCTTAGTCAAACAATTCGGCTCCCCCTTGCCAACATACCTCAATTGATTTTTACTTGTTTAGTGTGTACATTAGAATCTACTTGCATAAATTAATTCATAACATAGCAATTCATGCTCCAAAATTGACGTGAATGATGTTGTTCAATATAGCCCACGGCTATTTTAAATTCCTTAGTGCTAATATTTGATTTTTCATGCTAATTATACATATATATCATAATATATGTTTTAGATGATAAATTATATCATAGAAAAATTATTGGTATTATTTCATGCAAGAAAACCCTAATTTTCGAATTAGGGTTTTCGAAAATTAAACATTGTTCAATAATTAATCCTTAATATTCTAGCATTGTTTTAATGCTAAATAATACTCTAATTACATATAATAATCATAGGAATTTAAATACTATAATTCCTTGATCATAAATCTCATTTTCTATTCATCTCTAAACGTTAACGCTTGAAACGCCTCAAACGTTAATTATCGACTCATCTCAAAATGGTCGTAATAAAGTCGTAGTCACTTTATTAAATTATTCCTTTAATAATGGAATTTAATTCTAAGCTCGTTGTTTAGAAAATTTCACGAAATTTTAACTATCGATACTCAATCGACGTTAAAATTATACTGCCGAAACACTTTATAAAGTTCTATTTCTTAATTCACAATTCTTTGTGAATATAAAATAGGAATTCATTAACTCGTACATAATCAAAATCATTATTCGATATATTACTAATTCTATTATTTCAGCGAAACCCTAATTTACGAGCTTTTAATATCGTAATTAGGTATTTAAATCTTCTAATATTACATTCTACCCCTTAAAAGAAATTTCGTCCGAAATTTGCATACCTTAGAAAAATCCGGTATCGCTCTTTCATAGCATCCTCAAGCTCCCACGTGGCCTCTTCTCATCCATGATGTCTTCACAAGACTTCGACTAGCGAAATGGACTTGTTTCTAATTATCAACTTTACGGTCTAGAATCGCCGTAGGTTCTTCTTCATAGCTCATATCCGGATTGAGGATCACGCCGCCTTGATGGATCACATGTTTTGATTGTGTACATATTTTCTTAATTGTGACACGTGAAAACGTTGTACATTCCTCGCACTTGGCGGAAGAGCCAACCCATAAAGCACGGGCCTATCCTTTCTAGGATCTCATAAGGTCTTATAAAACGGGTCTTAGTTTTTCTTTCACTCCAAACCTTATAATCCCTTTGATGGAGAGACTTTGAGAAAGACTTTATCTCCGCTCTCAAAATATAGCTCGATCACGCCAGATCGTCAGCATTTACTTCGCTATCTTGAGCTTCTTTTTATTCTTTGCCTAATTTGTCCGACGATTTCAATCATTTCACTTATTGCTTCAGCCCCACGATTCTTCTTTCACCCACTTCATCCCAATAAAGAGGGATCTACATTTCTTTCCATACAAGGTCTGATGGGGCCATATTAATTGTCGCTTGGTAACTATTATTGTAGGCAAATTCATAAGGGTAAAACATCTTCCCATTTTGCACCTCGATCCAACACTACCGTTTCGCATATCTTCTAGTGTCTCGAATCGCCCTTTCGATTGACCATCACCGTAAGGGTGAAATGTCGTTTCAAATTCAACTTCGCCTAATTCTTTTGCAAGCTAACCTAGAATCTCGAAGTAAATTTGGAGTCTCTATCGACGTGATAGATTTTGGCACCCATGAAGTCGATAATTTCTTTTACATACAATGGCTAACTTATCGATCCATGAGTGATCCGAATTGCGTAAAATGCGCATATTTTGTGAGCCTATCAACAACTACACATATGGCGTTGTTCCTCTTTTCGATTTTGGTAGACCCGTAACGAAGTCCATTGCTATCTCATCCACTTCCATTCTGGTATTCCCAGAGGCTGCAACTTTCCGTAGGGACGTTGGTGCAATGCTTTCACCTGTTGGCAAACAAGACAACGCTCTACAAAAGAGGCTACGTCTCGTTTCATACCTTCCCACCAGAACCTTTTTCTTAAGTCTTGATACATTTTCGTGCTGCCTGGGGGGGCGGTATAAGGTGTATCATGGGCTTCACTCATGATCTCGTTTCGAAGCTCGTCGTTGTTTGAATACACATCCTTCCTTCAAACAACAAAGCATTGTCTCAAGCTTTTCAATTCTTTTAGCCCTCGGTTCTTACTTTAACCCTTGTTCTTTCCAACTTTTCATCTTTTCTCCGCTTCATCTACTATTCTCTTCTTAAGTCCGACGTCAAGGTGAGTGTAGCAATATAGCTCGTGATCGTCTCTGGACTTTCAATCATTTCTATTCTCATCCTTTCAAACTCTTCAACGAGTTTTTCTTCCTTGGTAAGGAGACATCCTAATTTGGTTTGATTTTACGACTGTGGCATCGCCTACTACATTCGCTTTACCCGGTGATAGTTAATACCACAATCAGTAATCCTTCACTAGTTCGAGCCATCTTCTTTGCCTCATGTTTAGATCTCTCGCTCGAAAAGTACTTCAAACTCTTGTGATCTGAAGATCTCACATCTCACTCCATAGAGATGGTGTCTCCAAATTTTCAAAGGCATGTACCATCGCAGCCTAGTTCCGTGTCATGAGTTGGATAGTTTAGTTCATGTGGTCTCGAGTTGTCGGGACGCATAAGCTATCACTTTTCCTTCCCGCATCAAAGACACAACCCAAATTGCTCTTAGAAGCATCAAGATAAACTTCATATTCTTTATCTCGCTCCGGAATCGCTAGACCGCGCACTTGTCGCTTTTTCCTTAAGTTTCGAAAATTCGCCTCACATTCCTCACCCATTTGAACTTGATTTTCTTCGAGTAGTCAAGGTTATTAGCCTTGCAATTTTGGAGAATCACCGATAAATCTCCTATAATAACCAGCTAGTCCTGAAACTTTTGATCTCGCTCGGGTCCTTGCGATTTCCATTCCTCAGACAGCCTTCTACTTTGGTCGATCTACTTTAATTCCTTCAGCAGACACAATGTGTCCAAGGAACATTACTTCTTCACTTAAAACTCGCATTTGCTAAACTTAGCAAAAACTGCTCATCTCTCAAGGATTGCAACACCGTTTTAGATGATTCTTATGGTCTTCTTCATTCCTCGAATAGACGAGAATATCATCTAGAAAGACCAAAACGAATTTATCTAAGTATGGATGAAACACTGCTCATAAGATCCATGAATACGGTGGTGCATTTGTCAATCCGAACGGCACAACTATGAATTCATAATGGCCATACCGTCCGAAATACGCCTTGATACGCCTTCCGCAGCACTTGAGTTGGTGATAACCCGACTTGAGGTCAATCTTCGAGAATACACTCGCCATCGTAATTGATCAAACAGTCATCTATCATCTAAGAAAGGATATTTATTCTTCAAATATCTTATTCAGGCCCCGATAATCTATACACATCCTCAAGGAACCGCCTTTCTTTTTGACAAATAGAACAAAGGCTCCTCAAGGCAAAATGCTAGTCTCGATAAAACCTAGGTCCAAAAGCTCTTGGATTTGGATCTTCAATTCTTCTAGTACTTTCGAGCCATCCTATAAGGGGCCTTCACATCGGAGCCGATCCGGTTCCAAGTCAATGGTGAATTCCAATTGTCTATCGTGAGGTAATCCCGTAGATTTTCGTGAAAACATCCGGGAATTCGCAAACAATTTCTACATCTTCAGCTTTCATTTCCGCTTTATCTTCCCTGCTCATGTAAACAAGAAACGCGTGGCATCCTTTCCTGGTTATCATCCTTCTCGCCTTCAAGGTCGATATAATCGGACTTTCTTCCCATGCCGATTCCGTGAAATGCGTAGCTTCTTGTCCAGAAAATGAAATGAAATTTTCTCTCTTTGCAAAGAATCGTGGAATGGTTTGTAGCTAACCAATCCATTCCTAAAATTATATCTACGCCACCCATGGGTATTATGTTCAAATTGTTCGCCGTAACCTTAAGTGATCCTAAGTTCAACTCTAGGTTCGAGCAAATATGCGCAATGTACCATAATCCCACCTATAGGTGAAGAGATTCTCATGTCCCGATTGGCCTTCTCGATCTAAGTTCAAACATATCAACACATGTTCTTGATATAAAGGAATGCGAAGCACCAGATCGAACAACAATATAACAGCGTGTTGAGAAGAATTCCATACCGCCAGTTTCGTTCTGCTCTGCTCGCCTCCGATGTAGAGCATACGCCCACACTGGCCGGCCGAGGCCGACGGGCGCTTGTCCTTGTTGATTCGCTTGTTGCTGCGGTTGTTGCTGGCCGACGTTGCCGCCGCCGACGCCGCCGCCGTGGTTGCCTCCTCTGCCGGGTTGCCGCCATCGCCGTTGTCAGATTTGCTGAGGTTGGGGTGAAACCGAATAACCTCGAGCGGCCGGGCATTGCCGGGCTGATTCGCCTTACCATCGCTTTCTCCGGCGTGTCCTAGGGCAATTGTTAGCGTAATGCCCTTTCACACCGCACTTAAAACAGCCTCGCCGCCCGCCATGCACGCTCCTTGTGCATTTTCCGCACTTTGACAAGGTAGAGCCCTAACTCGCTTCTGTGGACCTCTCACGAGGGGAAAAGATCGCCTCTTCCATCCTCGCCCGGAGGCGCCACATTCCTCGCCATTGCCGCTTGTTCACATTATCGATTTCCTGCTATTGCCACCAAAGTTTGGTTCCCACTTCCTTTACCTCTTTCTCCCAGATTCTGGTCCGAGCCGATGTCGACTTATCATCCGCATCGATGCCTCAATATCTAAGGCTCGCCCAAGAGCCCCGGTATAGTCAAGTCTCCATGGTCAAGCGAGAGAAACTCGATCTCCGCCTTAGACCCGACCTAAACTTCTCTAACATCTTCACGCCGTGTTCACCGATCAGTGCATACCTCGACATGTCGCAAAGGTGCGATCATAGTCGGTTACTGACATCTTCTCTTGCTTTAGAATGAAGAATTCGTTCTCCTTCCTTTTTCTATAACTTTTCGGGATGTATTTGTCATACATCTCCCTCTTGAAGTCTTCCCAAGTAAATTCGCCCATTTGCGCTTGGTGTGAAAATCTTCTTCCGCTTCCCACCGTAAGTCGGCAGTCCGAAAGTCGAAAAGTAATGCACGATACCGCCTCCCGCACGATGCATCGAGAAAGTCAAATATCCGCTCCATTGTCCTTATCCATTGTTCTCGCCTCATCCGGATTTCCTTTCCCATTAAAGACATGAGGGTTCCGCCTTAGAAAGTTCCTCTATCCTACGATCGTGGAGGTGTGGTTGAGGTATAATTTCGGTTCTCAGATCGATTCTACCTCTTTCCTAGCTCTTCCCTTCCTCTTCCTCTACCTCTAATCCCTTGTTTTGGATCTCTTCTAGAGACATTCTCTATATAAGACATTCAATTAAAAACCCATTATTTTCACAATTTAAACATACATAATATCATCATACAATCTCATTGTAAAACAGCTTTAATAAAAACATTTCATCTTTGTCATACACCTTTTGCCGCAAAAGCCCATTGTGGTCATATATACATCGTAAAAATTTTCCATAAGCAAGGTCGCTCACAAGCAGCTTATCAAAAGGAAGTTACATACATACAAGCTACATGTCATTACAAAACACTAAGTTTTCACTTCCACTATATACATAAGCTACCACACTATATACATACTACACTATACATGTCTTCAAAAATCTACGCTCCGCTCTTCGCCCCGAACTCTCTCACTCTTCCTCATCCTCATCGATCTTTTCCTCATCGTGATCTTCCTCTTCATCGAGTCGCCCTCTCGCACGAACCCTCGGATGGTCCTACTCCATCCTCTCCGATCGCACGGATGTCGCGCATCGGGCCATAGTCCTCGCGTACTGGACTGTAGTCCGCACGCATCGGACTGTAACTAACACGTACCGGACTGTAAGCATCCCGATTGTCCGACACTCTTATCCTCGCTGTACGGCGATAGGGCTCTGCTAGAGGTGGTGGAGCTACCATCGGCGGTAGGGGCTCTGCTGGAGGTGGTGGAGCTGCCATCGACGGTAGGGGCGGGAGTGGTGGACGTAGAGGATGTCCAAAAGACAACGGTGGGAAAACAGGCACCCCCAATGCAATCGGTCGCGCTGCCCTATCCACTTAGGCAAGTCTGCCCTCATCAAATAGATACCGGGGCACCACCGGATTAACCTGCCTCGGAACCTCTATGTAAAGCCACTACGGCGTGTCGTCACGCCATGTATACTCCTCTGGGAGGTAAGGTCCTCGGGGTGGCTCTGAAATGCGTAAGACATAGCTTATGGGAGTTGATGAATCGCGGTAGGTCCGCGATCAAATCATAGTCTCCGCCCACTCGGTAGATGTAATCACCGAACACTTCCCACCCATAATCTTCCCAACAGTGCGGAAGTCGGGTCAAGAGGCGCTGACGCCATCGAAATCACACACCATATACTGCATCCTCCAATGTCCGAGGTATTGCATCAAGAACTCTCCCAAGTCGTCGCCAGAACACATCCAATACTCCCGATAAGCACGAACTACTTCCTCGGGCGAAGCGGTGGTCCTAGCCTCATCCTAGCAAGATACCGCATCTCCTCCATCTCGCCACATACAAAACTAGCGTAAGTCAAACTAAACATTATCCGATAAATGATAAGATACACTTAAACGATCTCATATGTACCTAGATAAACCGGACAATCTATAAGGCGGATAACAATCCAAACACATCCGATAAACAAATAAATGTTATAAGGAAATGTTTTCATGTACAACGCACGTCGTAGCTCTTTATTCTACGGGAAACTTATTATCTAGCAAAGCTTCTAAAGTCTATGTTATACTATAAGGTCTTTGTACTAAGTAAACTCGAACTAAAATTCTATAGACTCTCGTGAATTCTTGAGATAGAAAAGGGGTTCATTCCTTCATAACAAATGAATTTCAGTGTGTTACGAGTATGCAGGAGAAAACCGCATAATTCGGAGTTCAAACGAAAGAGAATGAGCTAAAACAAAATCACTGCGCAATGCAGAAAAATTTCACACGCTCGCGCCGAGATTGTTGGCGATGCCGACACCAAGGTCGTGCATGCCGTTGCCGATACGAGGTAGTACAAGCTACCAAGGTTGACATATCAAAGTCAATGTTATGGACTTCCGAAGTCAAAGTCGACGATCGCACATGCCGACGTGGAAGTCGAAGTCGCACTTGCCGAGGTCGAAGTCGAGATCGAAGTCGAGGTCGAACATGCCGAGGTCAAAGTCGAGGTCGCACATGGCGAGGTTGAGGTCGAGTCGCACATGCCGAGGTCGAAGTCGAGGTCGCACATGCCGAGGTCGAGGTCGCACATGCCGAGTCGAGGTCGAGTCGCACATGCCGAGGTCGAAGTCGAGGTTGCACATGCCGAGGTCGAGGTCGAGTCGCACATGCCGAGGTCGAAGTAAAGGTCGCACATGCCGAGATTGAAGTCGAGTTCGCACATGCCGAGGTCAAGGTCGCACATGCCGAGGTCGAGGTCGAGTCACGCATGCCGAGGTCGAGGTCAAGTCGCACATGCCGAGGTCGAAGTCGAGGTCGCAAATGCCGAGGTTGTCACAGCCCGGTTCGACTTATCCTTATCGGACCGTGACTTGGGGTTTGGTTTAAGTGAATATAAAAGAATAAGGGTTTCAACTCAATTCATATGTGAAGAAATATGAAATTCCAAGTGTAAACGATATCAAGGATAGAGCAAAATAACTTATATAAAGAGTTGATACGAAGGTTCTGGACAAAACAAAGCAATTTACAAACTTTCAACATCAATATCAAGACTTAACATAGTATCAAACTATAACAGAGTTCAAGAGTTCGGCAATGGAATGAACGTGCGAGACGCGTATATGGAGATGCATTCTCAAGGCGAACCAAAAATACTTTATACTACTTGACAAAAGATTCCGCCAACTCCCGCCTGCTCCATCACTGCTCAACCCGCACATTTAAAACAATATGCGGTCGAGTACAAAGATGCACTCAGTGGACACATGCCGAAAACATTTTATCATTTTACGAAATATTGTACTGCCCTCATCACAGTAAGACACAAGGGTTTTATTTGGGAAAAGGCCTTGTTCTTACAAAATACATTTTCTCATTTCTCAGAATCATCGCCGCCGAGCATTTTCACATCACTACAACGTATATTCCAAGTCGGCTATGGATAAACGCGCCGGGAGGAGGCCTCCTTCACCCGGACGCAAACAACCGCCCAAATGTTCAGAGCATGACCCCAAATGTTCGTAGGCCCAACACGTGTACACAATCCTAGCTATGCTTTCTCCCTTACTCCTCTAGCATAGGACCCGACCAGAATTTCCTGTTGCCTGTGCAACCCGAATGGACATATACAAAACATAAAACATTTTCTCGCATAATATCGTATCTCAAAATTTTAAAGAAATAGTACAAGAATAATAAGAAACATTTTCCAAAAGCTCAGAATTGATTTTGTAAGAAAGCCCACCTCGAGAACTTAAAAGTTCTTATGTCACAAGGTTTTACTTTCCGCTCCTCCTCTCCTTCGAGTCAAACCTTATCAACGTAGAAACGAGTTTTAGCATATCATCATGTCGTAAGATTCATGGATCCAACCAACGACGTACTCATCCTTTCGGTCATTCCTTAGTTCAAATCGCTCGTCGTTACGCATTTAATCTTAATTTCATATCTAACGTCACGCATCGACTTTATTTCCCATCTTACGATATAGACTTAAATTTACGATTCACGTATATAATTCCCTATGTCTCAACTTTTCCACATATCATATCGCTTGATTCACGCACCACATATCATAATAACGCCACAACTCCTTTACTTCAAATTTTCAAAATTTATAAATATTTTTGAAAATATTATTTTATTTACATAATATTCATCATGTATAACTTGTACATCACTAGTTCATTCTTTGTGATTTTCAAAATTTCCATCTCATAGTATTTCATATTTTTCCAAAGAATTCCACATAAAATCATAGAATTTTGAACATGAACATATATCATTATTTCATGCTCAAAACAATAATTAAAATTCATGTACATCAACATATGATTCATGCTCATTTTCGGTCATATCATAGTGTTTTTAATACATGCTTAATTTTGTATTAAAATCATAATACATGCTTATAAACGTCATATAAACATATTTAATTCATAACTTCGACATATAGCATAAATTTCACGTATTTCCCATAATTTTCGAAAGCATGTAACAAAACACATCACATATGATTTTCTAATATTTTTGCATGATATAATAAGAGTAGTAAGGTTTCTAACCTTCTATTTGATTTTGGTCGACGTCATGACGCTTTCATCTACGATCAAGACAACTTTGGAGAACACTCTTTATTTTTTTCTATTTTTCTCTATTTCTCACTAATTTTCGGTTATGATGTATCAAAGGGGGTCTCTTATTTATAGATGTTATAAAGTGTATTTAATCATTACTTTATAAAATATCTTATTATAAAGTCAAAATTTCAACTTCTTTTTATCATCTTAATTTTCGAACCTACTAGTTATATAAGAGACAAATTTTTATCTTATCCTATACATTAATGATTCATCATATCTTATCTTTTGAAATTATAACATATCTAGTTGTAAAATAAAATTACAACTCATACCTTATTTTATCATTATTTTCTACACCTCCTTTCATAAGAGACAAATATTTTATTTTATCCTATAGTTTATTATGTTATTTTATTATTTAATTAATATATCTCATAATTATCATAGAATAAATAATTTATCACTTTATATAATTTGTATGTAATATTCCAAAGAAACGAATATACGATTACAGATTCTAAACCCGTAATTGTGGTTTTGCCAGATATTATCTTTTTACGACATCGAATCTTGTGATTTCGACACGATATCGTTATAAAGAATTCTTTTCATAATTCACTAAGGATTGTGAATTAAAGGATTGAAATATTACGAAATGATTCATTAATATATTTTAACGCCAAACGCAGATCGAACGCCGCCTTTTCATGAAATTTTCTCGAGCAAAGGAAGCTTGGAATTAATTTCCATCTTAATTCCTTTATTAAATGGAATATATTTATTTAGTAAGTATGAACTTATCGCACCATTTTGAGATGAGTCGATTTCAACGCTTTGAGACGTTAACGTTAACGCCTGCAGACGATTGAAAAATGAGTTAATGCTCGGAAATTATAATAATTAATTCCCTATTATTATTTTATATAATTACAGTATTAATTATTATTAAAATCAATATTTGAGTTATTAAACTCGATATTTTTGAAATTTAATTTCGAAAACCCTAAACTTATAAATAAGGGTTTTATCACATGAAATGATATCATTAAATTATCCTATGGTATCTAAAATTTATAATATGATATATATGGATATTATTAAGCTTTTAATCAGAATTTCATCCATAAAAATCGAAGGTTTCAGTTTTTATAAAATTGAAACCCAAATTTTCGAAATTAGGGTTTTATATGATCGAAATGTGTAATAATTTTATCCTATGCTATTATTCAATATCTAAATCATATATTATGATATATATGTATATTTGGGATGAAAATTACATGAGTATCAATTATAGGTGTGATTTATATTTTAATCCTATTTTTCCAAATATTATCTGTAATTTCAAATTATGCATGTTGATGATTTAATTATTTTATCGGCTTGTATTATATGTCTATGAACTATACTATGATTAATACATGTATTATGTACAAAATTGAAATGAAATCAGCCCTTTGAACCCCCATGCGCCGATTTCCTTCACCCCATGCACAATGATTTCCACTTTAAAACCACCCAATACACTAAGCTCCTTCAGACTCTTTAATCATCATCTCCCTTCCCAAGTGCAGCCATAATTTCCCTATGTGTGTGTAGCCGTAGTGAGAGAGAGATTAGGGAGAGAGGCTCTTCACCTTATACACTATCCTTCTCACATTTTCAAACACACAAATACATTTTCCTCTCCATTTTCACGAAACCGAGAGCCAAACCACCCCCATTTCAGATTTTTCTTCTCCTTTCTCCTTCTCCCATTCGAAAACCACAACACTCCTAGCACTAATCTTGGACCCCATAGCCATCCTCAAGGTAAATAAGACCATAGCATCGATTCTTATCCTTCCTTGTTCTAGAAAAAATCGAAACTGCTTTAGATGAATATGTTTGTATGTTTCGAGTTTTATATATATATATGTACACATGTGTTTAAATGTTCTTGAGCATGAGCTATGGTTATGTCTATGTTCTTGTTGATTTTATTTTCAAAATATGAACATATATGTTGAAATGAACATAGGTTATCATATATGACATGTTTTAAGGATTTAGATGTATAGGTGATTTTCAACCATAGTACTTGTTTATATAAATTTTAAAATGCTATAAATGGTAGATGAGAACCGTGTGCTTTAATCATTTTTATGGTAGATATATGCTCTATGATATGTTTAGAACCCATGATATATTATTTAAAATTTTAGAAAACCCTAGCTTTTATTCTCATGAAACCGTGAGGTATATATGTATGTACCTTAGTGTATAATTTTTATTTCAAGCATGTAATGACATATTAGTGCCTTAGAACCTTGATTATATGTTCTATGATTTAACTAGAATTTTTGAAAATCAATTGCTATTTAATTAAAAAGGGCCGAGAGCTTTGTGACCTCATAGGTTGGTGTATGATTTTATTTTTGAATACGCAAGTGTATTAATGCTTTAGTACATTGTTTATACATTGTGTGAATTAATTAGAATTTTTAGAAATCAAATACTATTTTAAATCAAATAAGCCGTGAGCTTGTTGCTCTTGAAGGTGATGATTTAATTAGTTTTGATAAATATTATGATGTTATATTACTATACTATAGTGTATAAACATAGTATATAATTATTGAATTTTTGAAATCAAATAACACCTCAATCCAAAAGCCGAGAGCTATTGAGTTCCATATGGTGATGATTCAAATGTTTTGGTTAATGTTATGATGTTACAATGTTATAATATAATGTTTAATGATGTTGGAATTTATTTGAATTTTAGAAATTGTTTGCTAATTATTTGGTAATTATCAAGTTATTACCGTAAATATTGTTAGATATTGTGAAATGAATGCTTATGATGAACTATAGGTTATATTAATGATATATATTGATGTTGGGATATTATACTAGGTACATATCAATTTTGGGAATTTTGGATAATTATTCCTTAATTATTTAAAATACCGTAAGTATATATATATATATATATAAATAAATAGCAATAATATCATATGAATTTGATAAATTCATATTCTGGACCATAGTGTATAATAATGCACTATATTAATTTAGAAAATTTTCAAAGGTCATTTAACATTTTTAAATTAACTATCGAGTTTCGATAATTAATAAGGATTTTAAATCCTTTTAAAAGCTTTATTAATGAAATTTTGCTAAATTAATATTCGGACAGCTTTTAATTTTGACAAAATTTTATAAACATAGATTGCTATGTTTGAGACGAACGCTCATTTTATAACGTATTAAAACAAAATACGCTTTTAATTATAAAAAGTTTATTTAATGCGAAAATATTTATAAATCCTCGATTTACGAGATAAATCGAAAATAGGACCTTACGCTTTTCAAATCGATCAAATTCGATTTATAAAACAAAATAGTAAGAAATTACTATTTAAAAGTCAAAATCATTGACTTTTGTCGACTGTTGTCGACTTCGCTGACTTTTCAAGTCAAACGACGATTATACGCTTATAAATACGCCAAGACGCCGTGAAGATATACTAATTGAGTATGATACCTCATTAGAAAGAAAAGATTTCACCAATGAAACCATATATCGAGAAACGCACCAATACGTTGAACGTATCGATTGACATTTTTGCACGATCACTTACGTCTCGATTGACATTTTTGCACGATCGCGCAAATTTCCTGCACTGCGCAGTAGATTTATTTTAGTTAGATCTCCCTCGTTAGGACTCCGATTTACTCATGGTTTTCACCTACGTACTCCTAACGCACTGATCTTCATTTGTTATGAAGAACAGAATCCCAAATTCTGTCTCCAGAAAACGATAGAGTCTGTTGAACTCTAGCTTAAGTGTTTAATATAAGACAATGATCTCGTAGTGTATGTTAAGATATCATTAGCTATATGTATATGTTTGGGTAAGACTAAGAAGATAAGTTGTGTTATGTATTGTACATTATGATGTTGCCTACCTTATAGAATTGTTAGTTCTAGCCTAGTTGCTTCTCGTTATGCTATCCTTTCTGTTTTGAGATAACGATAGTTGACTTACGTTAGTTTTAACCGTGGCAGATGGAGGAGATGCGCTATATCGCTAGGAGAAGAGTAGGACCTCATGCCCCACCCGAGGAGCTGATGCGCACCTATAGGGAATGTTGGATGTGCGCCGGGGAAGACCTAGGTGAGTTTCTGGCGTACTACCTTCGGTTGTGGAGGAACGCCCGAGCCTATGGCGCAACCGACTACGATGGCATCAAGAGACTCCTAGCTATACTCCCTCAGACTGGATGGTTATGCCCGAGAGGTATCGGAGACTACATCTATCGCATTCCCGAGGTTATGATTTGATTGGGATCCGCCTGTTCGTGAGTCACCGACTTACGTGTACAAGATCTCACTGAGTCAGCACCTATGGGACCCTATCTCCTCCACGGAGTACACCGGCGTGACGAGTCGCCAGAGTGGCTGACTTTGAGGTTCCGAGATAGGTTGATCCAAAGGATACCCCGCACTTGGATGGACGAGGCGGGATGTACGAGGTGGATAAGGCAGCACGCCCAGAGCCTCGGGAGAGCCCGTGTTGCCACTAGAAGTTTTGGACACCCAAGACGTCCGCCACTACCGCCCCTACCACCTGCGTCCCCGATCCACCACCACCAAGACGAAGAGCCCTTCCACGGACAGCGGATGAGAGTATTAGATACCTTCCCGATATGACCCGACCCGAGTATGCTACATCCGATCCACCACAACTACGACTTATACGGCGCTGGATAACTCGGACCCTGCGCGACATACCGATGATGGAAGCCACCGTGCAGACCATCCGTAGTACGACTCGTGAGGACGATTCGATGACGAAGACGACCAAGATGAGGAAGACCCGAGAAGACGCGAGTAGGAAGGAAACTCGTGAAGACCTTAGGCGATGTTTTAATTAGAAATTGTTTCATTATGACTAGCATGTGTGCTAGCTTTTTCCTTTTATTTCAATACCATGGTTCTAGGACTCGATTTTCTTTTTGGCGTGGGCCCGAAACCTTGTTATTTCTATTTTCTATGATTCTCGATGTTGGACATCTTGTTTGACAAACCTGGTTATCTATCTACATATATTTTGACCCAAGTGGGGCCTTTTGGTAACAATTGTCTATGTTATGGATGTGTTGTTTTATTTTTATATCGCTTAAGAAGAAGCTATGAAAACCTTATTTTGTTAAGTTGTAAAGCGCTTAGTAATTAACGATGGTATGTTTTATATAGCGTAATGCCTCCAGAAGAAACCCGTAAAGAGAACCCGAGGTCGAGGAAGACCTAGAGGAAGGGTAGAATCCCAGCAAGAACCGTAAGATAATCCCCAACCACCGCCTCCACCTCAACCCGATCGCAGGATCAAGAACTATTTTTGAGGCAAACCCTCCTGCTTTTAACGGAAAGGGAGCCCTAAGAAGTCGAACAACGGGTTAGGGCCATTGAACGGATTTTCACTTTCTTAGGTGCACGGCACAGAAAGGATGTCGTGTTACCTTCCACCGATCGACCAAATTACTTCGTGGGAGGCCGAAAGAAGACTTTACAAACGAACAATTGGAAGAATTCTCGTGGGAGGATTTCAAGAGAGAGTCAGATGAAAAGTATATCCCCAAAAGCTATAGGGAAAGAGGCGTGAGTTTTTCCCGCTAAAACAAGAAAAATTATCCAGAATCGACTATGATCGCACTTTCATGAGATGTCGAGATATGCGCAGATCCGTGGACACCGACTTGAAAATGTCGGAAAAGTTCAGTCGTGGCTAAGAATGGAGATACGATGTCTCTTGCCACCACGGAGACCTATCTTACAATCAAGCTCGCACGAGCTGATATTGAGTACGCCATGACCGAGAATAAGTTGGTGTCGCCTGCACACACGGTAATTGGACAAGGAAAAGGGAACTGGGACCCCAACCGCGGAATAACAACCACGTAAACTATGGAGAAGAAGTCACAAGCGCCCGTGGCAAGGAAACACGGCGCAACAGTGACAGAATCGAAGAGAGCATTATGCCCACCAAAGAAGGGACCACAGAACATCGAGGGCACCTCAATGCCCTAGATGCCATAGAGCACACAAGGGTGTGCACGCAAACATGGTAAGCTGTTACAAGTGCGGGCAACGGGCATTACGCCAACAATCGCCCAAAGGTCACGCTCGATATTAGGCCGAACCAACCGGGCAATGCTCAGCCACTAAGGGCTATACAGCTTCAACCCCAGCCGCAGCAACAATTCCAACCCCAACCCCCGCAACTCCAATGGCAACAACCCCAGCCTCAACAACAACTCCAATAGCCACCACAATGGCGGCAAGAATTAAGAAGAAGAATTCAAATCATAGGTAGCCACCGCCTAACAACATCGAGGCGGCAACCACCGCCATTAACGCCACCGCAAGCAAGAATAAAGCCAGCAAAGAACCGCCAAATCAACAAGGACCGGCGCCTGTCGCCTCACCGCCAGCGAGCCTACGCCCGATAGAGGCGTAAACTAACAAAACCAAGGAAACTTGGCGTATGGGAGTTCTCCTCAACCCACCGTTATAGTATTGTTCGACACGGGTGCTTCGCATTCTTTTATTGCAAAATCATGCGTGAAATGCCGGGCCTTAGGTCTGAAAGGTCAAGCCAAGATATGAGAATCTCATCGCCTATAGGAGGATTATGATCGTTATACACTTTTGCTCAACCTAGAGTCGACATTAGGATCACTTAAGGTTCGCTAACAATCTAAACATAATACCCACGGATGATGTAGACATAATCCTGAATGGATGGTTAGCTAAGAATCATTCCACGATTCTCTCGAAGGAAAGGAAAATTTCGCTTCACTTTCTCGACAAGAAGCTACGATTTTCACGGATCGCATGGGAAGGAGGATTCGATAGTATCGCACTACAAGCTGTGAGGATGATGAACTGCATGGATGCCATGCATTCCTTGTTTATTTAAACGATGAGGATAAACCCGCGCGTAGAAGACATCAAGTTGTCTCGAGAATTTCCTGACGATTTCCCGAAAATCTGCCAGACTACCTCCCGATAGACAACTAGAGTTTACCATCGACTTGGAGCCCGGATCAGCCCCTGTCGGGCGCCTTTATAGGATGGCCCCAAAGGAGCTAGAAGAGTGAAAATCCAAATCCAAGAGCTTTTGGATCTAGGATTCATTAGCCGAGTGTTTCACCTGGGGAGCCTGCTTTGTTTGTTAAGAAGAAGGATGGTTCTTTGAGGATGTGCATCGATTATAGAGAGCTAAATAAGATGACACTAAAGAACAAATACCCTTTACCTGCATTGATGACCGCTTGATCAATTGCGAGAGCGGGCGATTCTCGAAAATTGATCTTAAGTCGATACCACCAGCTGAAAATACGGCCTCAAGATGTATCAAGATCGCATTCAACCGTATATGGCCACTATGAATTCATAGTTATGCCATTCGGGTTAACCAATGCACCACCCGATTCATGGACCTCATGAACAGTATTTCATCCATTTTGATAAATTTGTTTTGTCTTCATAGATGACATCCTTATTTATTCAAGAATGAAGAGGATCATAAGGAACATCTACGAACGGTTTTGCAAACCTTGAGAAATGAAAGACTCTTTCCTAAGTTTAGCAAATGCGAGTTTTGGTGAAGGAAGTTATGTTCCTTGACACATCGTGTCTGGCGAGGGTATAAAAGTAGATCCACCAAAGTAGAGGCCGGCAAGAATGGAAATCACCTAGAACACAAAGATTAAATCGTAAGTTTCAGATTAGCTGGTTACTATAGGAGATTCATCAAGGATTCTCCAAAATTGCAAGGCCAATAACCCGCCTACTTCGAAGGAATCAAGTTCAATGGATGATGAGTGCGGCGAGTTTCAAATACTCAAAGAAAATTGACCATGCACCAGCTTCTAGCAGTTCTGAGCGGACAGGGGTATGTGGTCTATACCGACGCATCTAAGACCGGGTGGGTTGTGTTTTGATGCAAGAAGGAAAAGTGATAGCCACGATCCCGACAACTCAGACCCCACGAGCTGAACTACCCAACCCACGATTTGGAATTAGCAGCTGTAGTTCATGCCCTAAAAATTTGGAGACACCATCTCTATGGTGTGAGATGTGAGATCTTCACGGATCATAAAAGTTTGAAGTATTTCTTCGAACAAAGAGATCTGAATATGAGACAAAGAAGATGGCTAGAATTAGTAAAAGATTACGACTGCGGTATTAACTATCACCCGGGCAAGGCGAATGTAGTAGCTGACGCCTTGAGTCGTAAGAGCCATACCGAGTTAGGATGTCTCTTTATACCAGAGGAAAAACTCGTTGAAGAGTTTGGTAGAATGAGGATTGAACTGGTTAAACCACCCAGACAATCGTGGTCAGATTGCTACGCTCACACCGACATCCGATCTAAGAAAAGAATTGTCGAGAGACAAAGGATGGAGGAAAAGTTGGAAAGATCCGAGAAAGACTAAGGTCCAAGGATTCAAGAATTTCAAGAGCGCCGATAACGCCTTATTGTTTGAAGGTAGGATATGAGTTCTCGACGACGCGGAGCTTCGAGAAAGAAATCATGAGTGAGGCTCACGATACGCCTACACCGCCCACCCGTGCAAAGACTAAGATGTACGGGACCAAGGAAAAATTTTATGGGAAGGCATGAAACGAGACATAGCTTCTTCAGAGAACTGTCTTGTTTGTCGACAAGTGAAGGCACTACACCAACGTCCCTACGGAAGTTACAACCGTTGGAAATCCCGAATGGAAGTGGGACGATATAACGATGGATTTCATTACAAGCTTACCCAAATCGAGAAGAGAAACACATCCATATGGGTAATTGTGGATAGACTTACTAAAAGTGCTCACTTTCACCTATTCAAAGCACTTATGGATCCGATAAGTTGGCCCAATGCGTTAAGGAAATTGTGCGACTACACGGAGTGCCAAAATCTATTACCTCGATCGAGACTCCAAGTTCACATCCAGATTTTGGATTAGCTTGCAGAGAACTGGTGCAGATTAAACTTCAAGACACATTCCACCCACAAACCGATGGACGATCGGAGAGAGCGATCCAAACGCTAGAAGATATGCTTAGAATCAGAATTTTGGATCGAGGTACAAAATGGGAAGATATTTTACCTCGGATCAATTTGCTTACAACAACGCTTATCAAGCGACGATCGGCATGGCCCCATACGAAGCCTTGTATGGCAAAAGTATAGATCACCACTTTATTGGGATGAAGTCGGTGAGAGAAAAGTCATAGGGGCTTGATGCGGTGGCGAGATGATCGAAATCGCTCGACAAATTAGATGAGGATAAAAGAAGCTCAGATGCATGTAAATCTTACGACGTCGCCGAGATCCGAGCTACAATTCGAGGATGGAGACAAAGTATTTCTTAAGGTCTCTCCATCAAAAGGATTGTCGGGGTTTGGCCTCGAAGGAAAGCTTAGACCCGCTTCATAGACCTTATGAGATCCTAGAAAGGATAGGTCCAGAGCTTATAGGTTGGCTCTTCCGCCAAACCTAGGAAATGTCCATAATGTTTTCACGCCTCACAATTACGAAAATACGTTCACGACCCAAAGCACGTGATTCACCAAGACGACGTGATCCTCGAGCGAGACATGAGCTATAAGGAAGAACCCGCAGCCATACTTGACCACAAAGTCCAACAACTACGGAGCAAGTCGATTCCGTTATTCAAAGTCTTTGTGGAGACACCACGACGAGAAGAAGCCACGTGGAGCTTGAAGAAGCAATGAGGAAAAATACCCATTTATTTTTCTAAGAGGTATACAAATTTCGGGATGAAATTTTTCGTAAGGGGGGTGGAATGTAATATTCCAAAGAAACGAATATACGATTACGGTATTCTAAACCCGTAATTAGGGTTTTGCCGTATATTATCTTTTTACGACATCGAATCTTGTGATTTCGATACGATATCGTTATAACGAATTCCTTTTCATAATTCACTAAGGATTGTGAATTAAAGGATTGAAATATTACGAAATGATTCGTCAATATATTTTAACGCCAAACGCGATCGAACGCCGCCTTTTCATGAAATTTTCTGAAAAAGTGAAGCTTGGAATTAATTTCCATCTTAATTCCTTTATTAAATGGAATATATTTATTTAGTAAGTATGAACTTACTGCGACCATTTTGAGATGAGTCGATTTGAACGCTTTGAGACGTTTTGACGTTAACGCCTGTAGACGATTGAAAAATGAGTTAATGCTCGGAAATTATAATAATTAATTCCCTATTTTTATTTTATATAATTACAGTATTAATTATTATTAAAATCAATATTTGAGTTATTAAACTCGATATTTTCGAAATTTAATTTCGAAAACCCTAAACTTATAAATAAGGGTTTTATCACATGAAATGATATCATTAAATTATCCTATGGTATCTAAACTTTATAATATGATATATATGGATATTATTAAGCTTTTAATCAGAATTTCATCCATAAAAATCGAAGGTTTCCGTTTTTATAAAATTGAAACCCAAATTTTTGAAATTAGGGTTTTATATGATTGAAATGTGTAATAATTTTATCCTATGCTATTATTCAATATCTAAATCATATATTATGATATATATGTGTATATTTGGGATGAAAATTACATGAGTATCAATTATAGGTGTGATTTATATTTTTAATCCTATTTTTCCAAATATTATCGGTAATTTCGAAATTATGCATAAGTGATGATTTAATTATTTTATTGGCTTGTATTATATGTCTATGAACTATACTATGATTAATACATGTATTATGTACAAAATTGAAATGAAATCAGCCCTTTGAACCCCCCCATGCGCCGATTTCCTTCACCCCATGCACAATGATTTCCACTTTTAAAACCACCCAATACATGGAAGGCTCCTTTTGCACTCTTTAATCATCATCTCCCCTTCCCAAGTGCAGCCATAATTTCCCCTATGTGTGTGTGTGTAGCCGTGTAGTGAGAGAGAGATTAGGGGGAGAGAGGCTCTTCACCTTATACACTATCCTTCTCACATTTTCAAACACACAAAATACACATTTTCCTCTCCATTTTCTTGCTGAAAACCGAGAGCCAAACCACCCCCATTTCAGATTTTTCTTCTCCTTTCTCCTTCTCCCATTCGAAAACCACAACACTCCTAGCACTAATCTTGGACCCCATAGCCATCCTCAAGGTAAATAAGGACCATAGCATCGATTCTTATCCTTCCTTGTTCTAGAAAAAAATCGAAACTGTTTTAGATGAATATGTTTGTATGTTTCGAGTTTTATATATATATATATGTGTACACATGTGTTTAAATGTTCTTGAGCATGAGCTATGGTTATGTCTATGTTCTTGTTGATTTTTATTTTCAAAATATGAACATATATGTTGAAATGAACATAGGTTATCATATATGACATGTTTTAAGGATTTAGCATGTATAGGTGATTTTCGAACCATAGTACTTGTTTATATAAATTTTCGAAAATGCTATAAAATGGTAGATGAGAACCGTGTGCTTCTTAATCATTTTTATGGTAGATATATGCTCTATGATATGTTTAGAACCCATGGTATATTATTTAAAATTTTTAGAAAACCCTAGCTTTTATTCTCATGAAAACCGTGAGGTATATATGTATGTACCTTAGTGTATAATTTTTATTTCAAGCATGTAATGACATATTAGTGCCTTAGAACCTTGATTATATGTTCTATGATTTAACTAGAATTTTTGAAAATCAATTGCTATTTAATTAAAAAGGGCCGAGAGCTTTGTGACCTCATAGGTTGGTGTATGATTTTATTTTTGAACATGCAAGTGTATTAATGCTTTAGTACATTTTTATACATTTTGTGAATTAATTAG
The DNA here is from genome assembly GCA_036937905.1 of Salvia rosmarinus. NCBI lineage: Eukaryota > Viridiplantae > Streptophyta > Magnoliopsida > Lamiales > Lamiaceae > Salvia > Salvia rosmarinus. The sequence continues at coordinate 34,563,722 of CM072820.1, read as the reverse complement.
AATTTTTAGAAATCAAATACTATTTTAAATCAAATAAGCCGTGAGCTTGTTGCTCTTGAAGGTGATGATTTAATTAGTTTTGATAAATATTATGATGTTATATTACTATACTATAGTGTATAAACATAGTATATAATTATTGGAATTTTTGAAAATCAAATAACACCTTGAATCCAAAAAGCCGAGAGCTATTGAGCTCCATATGGTGATGATTCAAATGTTTTTGATTAATGTTATGATGTTACAATGTTATAATATAATGTTTAATTATGTTGGAATTTATTTGGAATTTTTAGAAATTGTTTGCTAATTATTTGGTAATTATCAAGTTATTACCGTAAATATTGTTAGATATTGTGAAATGAATGCTTATGATGAACTATAGGTTATATTAATGATATATATTGATGTTGGGATATTATACTAGGTACATATCAATTTTGGGAATTTTTGGATAATTATTCCTTAATTATTGAAAATACCGTAAGTATATATATGTATATATATAAATAAATAGCAAATAATATCATATGAATTTGATAAATTCATATTTTGGACCATAGTGTATAATAATGCACTATATTAATTTAGAAAATTTTTCAAAGGTCATTTGACATTTTTAAATTAACTATCGAGTTTTCGATAATTAATAAGGATTTTTAAATCCTTTTTAAAACAGTTTATTAATGAAATTTTGCTAAATTAATATTCTGACAGTTTTTAATTTTACAAAATTTTATAAACATAGATTGCTATGTTAGAGACGAACGTTCATTTTATAACGATTAAAAACAAAATACGCTTTTTAATTATAAAAAGGTTTATTTAATGCGAAAATATTTATAAATCCTCGATTTACGAGATAAATCGAAAAATAGGACCTTACGTTTTCAAATCGATCAAATTCGATTTATAAAACAAAATAGTAAGAAATTACTATTTAAAAGTCAAAATCATCAACTTTGTCGACCGGTGTCGACTTCGTTGACTTTTCAGTCAAACGTGCGATTATATCGCTTATAAATACGTCAGTACGCGTAAGATATACTAATTGAGTATGATACCTCATTAGAAAGAAAAGATTTCACTAATGAAATCCATATATCGAGAAACGTACCAATACGTTGAACGTATCTCGAGGAACGAGAACAATTCAATGTTATACGTATTAGAGACATATCGAATTCACTAAGGAATTCAGTCTCACATCGATATGAAATATCGAAGTTATCTTAGCTTTCGAAAGTCTCGAAAGACTTGAGCGACGTACTAAAGCCTCGCTTTTTCGTAAAGGTGTGGACGCAAACGCAGCGACGGGATTTTGACGAACGATCGAACCTAGGACTTTTACAACGAACCATAGTCCAGGTGGGCTTCTTATCTTCAAAATATGGGCCTTTTCTTACCCCACTAAAACGTGACTTTCTTGTTATTTCAAATGAGTTTATTTACTGACTTATCCTACAACCGCTTAACAAATGTTTCTTGCATTACACCGCCAAAATATTTCGTTTTGTGTATGGATCATCACGACCCCATTCGAACCAACCCGGACCGGAGGGTGACTAGTACTAGGAGTAGTACTTTAGGGTTGCATGGATAGAATGGAGATGTATAAAATTTAAACTAACATGCTTGGACGAATGTGAGATGATGTTATATTGTTTTGAAAAGGTTTAGCCATCGACCCCAAAACTTGGCCTGATCCGATGGGCCTCAATAGTTAAAAAGAAAACATAAAGCGTAAATAAGGGAGTTCAGAGTGTAGCAGCGGAAAGTGTGTGAATACATATATGACGATATGCATTCAAGGTATAAACCACAAATTCAAGTAAATCGGTCGAGGACACCGGACTCTCAACACTTTCCCCATCATCACCATCGAGCTCAACCCGCACATTTAAAACAAACATGCGGCTAAGTACAAGAAATTGCACTTAGTGGACTCGTGCGAAAACATTTGATAGAGTTGGATTACGCTGCCAATATTGGGTAAGTCACAAGGGTTTTAGTTAAAATGCCTTGTGCTTACCAAATCATTTTCAGTTCGTAAACATAGCTCGGCCGAGCATTTTCTTGGTGTGTATGGTCCGTATCTCATAGTCACAATACATAATAATAATAAATAAATAAGCGTCGAGAGGAGGCCTCCCATCTACGACGCCGCGACCGTCGTAATCCCGTCACACAGTCACTCTCTGCAAGCGTATGTTATAACACAGCGTATAGTTCCAACCTTCACGCCAATCCTAGCCAGGCATTTATCATCCGGCACAGGACCCGACATTAAAAAGGTTGGGAGCTACCACAACAATTGATATAATAGTTCCAACCATCTCCACAGCCCTACCCGGGCATAACAGATAGGATCCATACACAAAACGAAATATTTTTGGCAGGTAATGCAGTAAAACATTTGATAAACAGTTGTAGGATAAGTCTTTGTAAATAAACTCGTTTGAAATAACAAGAAAGTCACGTTTTAGTGGGGTGAAAAGGCCCACATTTAAAAGATAAAGCCCACTTTTGAGGTAAGAAGGAAAGCCCACCGGACTATGGTTCGTTGTAAAGTCTGAGTTCGCTTTGTTCGTCAAAATCCGTCATTGCGTTTGCCCACACCTTTACTGGCGAGGTTTTAGTACGTCGCTCAAGTCTTTCGAGACTTTCGAAAACTAAGATAAACTTCGATATTTCATATCGATGTAGACTGAATTCCTTAGTGAATTCAATACGTCTCTAACACGTATACGATTGACTTGTTCTCGTTCTTCGAGATACTTTCAACGTATAAGCACGTTTTTCGATATATGGATTTCATTTGTGAAATCTTTTCTTACTAATGAGGTATCATACTCAATTAGTATATCTTACGCGTACTGACGTATTTATAAACGTATAATCGTACGTTTGGCTTGAAAAGTCAACGAAGTCAACATTGATCAACAAAGTCAAAAATTTTGACTTTTAACAGTAGTAACTTCTTACTATTTTGTTTTATTAATCGAATTTGATCGATTTGAAAACGTAAAGTCCTATTGCTCGATTTATCTTGTAAATCAAGGACTTGTAATTATTTTCGCATTTTTAATAACCCTTTTATAAATAAGAGCGTATTTTGGTATTTTAAAACGTTATAAAATGAACGCTTGTTTCAAACATAGCAATCTATGTTTATAAAATTTTGTAAAATTTAAAACTGTCCAGAATATTATTTTAGTAATTTTCATTAATAAACTGTTTTAAAAGGATTTTAAAACCACTTTAAATTATCGAAATTTTCGATAATTAGTTTAAAAATACCAAATGACTTTTGAAAATTTTTCTAAATTAATATAGTGTATTATTATACACTATGGTCCAGAATATGAATTTATGAAATTCATATAATATTTGTTTGCTAATTATTTATATATATACATATATATATTCACGGTAATTTCAAATAATAGGAATAATCATCCAAAATTCCCAAAATTGATATGTACTCATTATAACATCCCAACATCAGTATATAATATTTATATAACCCATAGTTCATCATAACTATTTATTTCACAAAATGAAACAATATTCACGGTAATATAAGATAATTACCCAATAAATAGCAAACAATTTCTAAAATTCTAAATAAATTCCAACATCAATAAACATTATATTATAACATTGCAACATTATAACATCAACTAAAAACATTTGAATCATCACCATATGGAGCTCAAGAGCTCTCGGCTTTTTTGATTCTTTATGTTATTTGGTTTTCAAAAATTCCAATAATTATATACTATGTCTATACACTATAGTATATTAATATAACATCATAATATTTATCAAAACTAATTAAATCATCACCTTCAAGAGCAACAAGCTCACGGTTTGTTTGATTTAAATTAGTAAATGATTTCCAAAAATTCTAATTAATTCACACAATGTATAAACAATATACTAAAGCATTAAAACACCATTACATGTTCAAAAATAAAATCATACATCAACATATATTTTCCAAAGGCTCACGGTATTAATTAAAATTTAAACATATGGTTTTCAAAAATTCTAATTAAATCATATAACATATAATCAATACATTAAAGCATTAATATGTCATTATATGATTAAAACAAAAATTATACACCAAGGTATTTATCTAAGAAGCTCACGGTATTTTGACAAAAATACCTAGGGTTTTCTAAAAATTTTAATTAACATACCATAGGTTTAAATCATAACATAAATCAATATTACATGCTTAGAAAATGCTAAGAAGCACTCGGTCATCACATATGCATTTTTAACATTTTCAAAAATTATTTTAAACATGTTCTATGGTTCGAAAATAATATAAGCATGCTAGATCCATTCAAAGATCAAATGAACAACAACATAGATTATCTAAGCATACATTTCATATATTTTCAAATAAAACATCAAGGACAACATTCTCATGCTCAAGAACATTTAAAACATATATACATACATATATCATTCAAATACACACTCATATGTATAAGAGCATGTTCAAAATTTCAGAATAAATGGGGTGAAAAATCGTGACTAAGGACCGTGTATTACCTTAGAATGGTATAGGATTAACAAGAACAAGGTATGTATCAACTTGGTGGAGAAGAAATGAGAAGGGAAGAAGGTGAAAGCTATTCGAAAATGGAGAGGAAGGCTCGGCTGCTTTGGCTGAAGAAAGGGAAGAAATGGAGAGAATAATGAGAGTGTTGAGTGTTTGTAATGTGTGTTGAGTGTAGTAGAGTGTAATGTGAAGAGCCTCTCCTATACTACCTCTCCCTCTCTCTCGATTTTGGCCAAGAGAATGGCACAAAATCTGCAGCAATTTAATGGGTTGTAGGGTGATGATTGAGGAGTGTTAAGTGTGCTCTTCATGCATTGGTCCTTTTGAAAAAGGGGTAATTATTTGTAGTGGGGAAGAGTGAGAGAGAGCCGGCGCATGGGGGTAGGTTTTAGGCTGATTTTTACTTCATTTTTATACACTAATACATAATATATATCATACTTGATTATAGATATATAATACATGCCATAAAAATAATTAAATCCAACATATAGCAAAGTTTCGAAATTACCGATAATAAAATGGTAAAATAGGAATAAAATACAATTTACACCTATTATTGATACTCATGTAATTTTCGTCCCAAATATACATATATATATCATAATATATGATTTGGGTATTAAATAATATCATAGGATAAAATTATTACACATTTCATGAATTAAAACCCTAATTTCCGCAAGTTTGGGTTTCAATTTTATAAAAATTGAACCCATCGATTTTTATGGCTGAAACTGATTTCATAGCTTAATAACACTCATGTATATCATATTATAAAGTTTAGATACCATATGATAATTTAATAGTGTCATTTCATGTGAAAACCCAAGTTTATAAACTTAGGGTTTTAAAACTTTCAATCTCAAATTATCGAATTCAATAACTGAAAATTGACTTTTAATAATTAATAATACTGAAATTATATAAAATATTAATAGGAAAATAATTATTATAATTTCACGAGCATTAAACTCATTTTTCAAATCGTCTCAGACGCGTTGACGCTCAAAACGCCTCAAAACGCTCAAAATCGACTCATCTCGAAAATGGTCGCAGAAGTTCACACTTACTAAATAAATATATTCCTTTTAATAAAGGAATTAAGATAGAAATTAATTCCAAGCTTCACCGCTCGTAAAATTTCATGGAAAGGCGACGCTCGATCACGTGTTTGGACGTTAAAATATATCGACGAATCATTTCGTAATATTTCAATCCTTTAATTCACAATCCTTAGTGAATTATGAAAGGAATTCGTCATAACGATATCGTATCGAAATCACAAGGTTCGATGTCGTAAAAGATAATATAACGCAAAACCCCAATTACGGGTTTAGAAAACCGTAATCGATATTCGCTTTCTTTGGAATATTACATTCCACCCTCTACGAAAAAATTTCGTCCCGAATTTGTATACCTTTAGAAAAATAGATCGGGTATTTTTCTCTCATTGCTTCTTCAAGCTCCCACGTGGCTTCTTCCCGTCTGTGGTGTCTCCACAACACTTTGACTAACGGAATCGACTTGCTCGTAGTTCTTTGAACTTTGTGGTCAAGTATGGCTGCGGGTTCTTCCTTATAGCTCATGTCCGCCCGAGGATCACGTCGCCTTGATGAATCACGTGCTTGGGTCGTGAACGATTTTCGTAATTGTGAGACGTGAAAACATTATGCACATTCCACAGGTTTGGCGGAAGAGCCAACCTATAAGCTACTGGACCTATCCTTTCTAGGATCTCATAAGGTCCTATGAAACGGGGTCTAAGCTTTCCTTTCAGGCCAAACCTGACAATCCCTTTTGATGGAGAGACTTTAAGAAATACTTTGTCTCCATCCTCAAATCGTAGTTCGGATCTACGCGTATCAGCGTAAGACTTTTGCCTATCCTGAGCTTCTTTTATCCTTAGTTTAATCTGTCGAACGATCTCGATCATTTCGTTCACTGCATCAGGCCCTATAACTTTTCTCTCACCGACTTCATCCCAATAAAGTGGTGATCTACACTTCTTGCCATACAAGGCTTCGTATGGGGCCATGCCGATCGTCGCTTGATAACTGTTGTTGTAAGCAAATTCAATCGAGGTAAAATATCTTCCCATTTTGCACCTCGATCCAATACTACGGTTCTAAGCATATCTTCTAGCGTTTGATCGTTCTTCCGATTGTCCATCGGTTTGTGGGTGGAAAGTCAGATCTTGAAATTTAATCTGCACCCGCCTCTCGCTGCAAGCTAATCCAGAATCTGGATGTGAACTTGGAGTCTCGATCAGAGGTAATAGATTTTGGCACTCCATGTAGTCGTACAATTTCCTTAACGTACAGCTGGGCCAACTTATCAGATCCATAAGTGCTTTGAATAGGTAGAAAGTGAGCACTTTTGGTAAGTCTATCCACAATTACCCATATGGCGGTGTTTCCTCTTCTCGATTTGGGTAAGCATGTAACGAAATCCATCGTTATATCGTCCCATTTCCATTCAGGGATTTCTAATGGTTGTAACTTCCCGTAGGGTCGTTGGTGTAGTGCTTTCACTTGTTGACAAACAAGACAGCGTTCTACGAAAGAAGCTATGTCTCGTTTCATGCCTTCCCACCAAAATTTTTCCTTCAGATCCTGGTACATTTTAGTACTGCCTGGGTGGGCGGTGTAGGGCGTATCGTGAGCCTCACTCATGATTTCGTTCTGAAGCTCTGCGTCGTCAGGAACGCATATCCTACCTTCAAACAATAAGGCGTTATCCGGTGCCTCTTGAAAATTTTTGAATCCTTCAGACCTTAGTCTTTCTCGGATCTTTTCCAACTTTTCCTCCATCCTTTGTCCCTCGACAATTCTTTTTCTTAGGTCAGATGTCAGTGTGAGTGTAGCGATACAGCTCACAATTGTCTCAGGTGGTTCCACCAGTTCAATCCTCATTCTACCAAACTCTTCAACGAGTTTTTCCTCATGTACAAAGAGACATCCTAACTTGGTATGGCTCTTACGACTCAAGGCGTCAGCTACTACATTCGCCTTGCCCGGGTGATAGTTAATACCACAGTCGTAATCTTTTACCAATTCAAGCCATCTTCTTTGTCTCATATTCAGATCTCTTTGTTCGAAGAAATACTTCAAACTTTTATGGTCCGTGAAGATCTCACATCTCACACCGTAGAGATGGTGTCTCCATATTTTCGGGCATGAACTACACCGCTAGTTCCAAATCGTGGGTTGGGTAGTTCATTCGTGGGGCCGAGTTGTCGGGATCGTGGCTATCACTTTTCCTTCTTGCATCAAAACACAACCCACCCAGTCTTAGATGCGTCTCAGATAGACCACATACCCTTGTCCGCTTCGACCGCTAGAATCTGGTGCACCGTCAATTTTTCTTTGAGTATTTGAAAACTTGTCTCGCACTCATCGGTCCAATTGAACTTGATTCCTTCCGAGTAGTCCGGGTTATTGGCCTTGCAATCTTGGAGAATCCTTCGATGAATCTCCTATAGTAACCAGCCTAATCCTAGGAAACTTCTAATTTCGTCTTTGTGTTTTGGTGATTTCCATTCTGCACGGCCTCTACTTTGGCCGGATCTACTTTTATGCCTTCAAGCAGACACGATGTGTCCAAGGAACATAACTTCCTTCACCAAAACTCACATTTGCTAAACTTAGCAAAGAGTCTTTCATTTCTCAAGGTTTGCGAAACCGTCTGTAGATGTTCCTTATGATCCTCTTCATTCTTTGAGTAGATAAGGATATCATCTATGAAAACCAAAACGCAATTTATCCGAAATGGATGAAATACTGCTCATGAGGTCCATGAATACGGCTGGTGCATTAGTTAATCCGAATGGCATAACTATGAATTCATAGTGGCCATATCTCGGTTCGAATGCGCCTTAGGTACATCCTCGCACCGTATTTTCACCGATGGTATCGACTTAAGATCAATTTTAGAGAATACACCCGCCTCCTCGCAATTGATCAAACAGTCATCAATTACGGGTAAAGGGTATTTGTTCTTTAGTGTCATCTTATTTAGTTCTCTATAATCGATGCACATCCTCAAAGAACCATCCTTTTCTTAACAAACGAGCAATGTGCGCTCCCAGGTGAAACACTCGCCTAATAAATCCTAGATCCAAAAGCTCTTGATTTGGATCTTGACTCTTCTAGCTCCTTTGGGGCCATCCTATAGGGCGCCCGACACCGGGCTGATCCGGCTCCAAGTCGATGGTAAACTCTAGTTGTCATCGGGAGGTAGTCCCGTAGATTTTCGGAAATCGTCCAAAAACTCTTGGACAACTTCAATGTCTTCTACCCGTGTTTCGGGTTTATCCCCTTCGTTCAAATAAACGAGGAATGCAAGACATCCTTTCTGGTTCATCATCCTCCTAGCTTGTAGTGTCGACACTATTGGCACTCTTCTTCCCATGCCGATCCCATGGAAATGCGTAGCTTCTTGTCCCGAAAGTGAAACGAAATTTTCCTTTCCTTACGAGAGAATCGTGGAATGATTCTTAGCTAACCACTCCATTCCTAGGATTATGTCTACATCGTCCATGTATATTATGTTTAGATCGTTAGCCAGAACCTTAAGTGATCCTAATGTCAACTCTAGGTTCGAGCAAAAGTGTGTAACGGTCATAATTCCTCCTATAGGCGATGAGATTCTCATATCCCGGCTTGATCTTTCAGACCGCCAAGTTTCCTTGGTTTTGCATTAAAAGAATCGCCTCCTATGCGTGGCGTAGGCTCTACTATAACGCCAGGTTGAGGCCGACGGGCCCGGTCCCGGCTGATTCGGCGGTTGTTGCTCGCCTTTATTCGCCGCCGGGGCCGTTAACGCGTGGTTGTCGCCTCTGCTGTTGTTGTGGCGGTGGTGCACGCCACCGCTGCTGGGATTGTTGTTGTGGCGGCCGCCAACGCGCGGTTCTTTGGAGTTGTTGTTGTTGAGGCCGTGTTTGCCACCGGAGTTGCCGGGTTGAGGGCTGGAACTGCTGCGCGGTGGTGGGGCTGAAGTCAGATAGCCCTCAATGGTGAGCATTGCCGGTTGGTTCGGCCTCCCATCCGAACGTGACATCGGGCAATTGTTGGCGTAATGCCCGCTCACCCCGCATTTATAACGAGCTTACCACGCTTGCCCCTGCACACACCTCTGTGTGCTCTATGGCATCTAGGGCATTGAGGTGCCCTCGATCGTCCTGTGGTCCCACCGATTGCCATGGAGCATGAGCTCGCTCTCTTCCACTTTCCATTCTTAGTCCTTGTGATAAACGCGCATTTTACACGCTTATAGTTGATATTTGAAGATGAGTTTAGCTCGCTTAATGTGCGTTTTACGTATCGATTCCTAATGTTTTATCTATTTTTAGAAGATCTGCTCTTGGGTGTTCTTTTGGTGTTGTGTAGGTCTATATGTTGAAAATCGAAGCAAGGAACGGCGAGCCAAAACATATAATCTGGCGTGTTTCTAGCGACCAGCCTGGCGGTCGCTAGGTTGGCCGCTAGGAAACACGCGAGAACCCGAAGACCGCGACCGCAGAACGCCCAGCGAAGCGAAGCCTAGCGAGAAAGCCATCGGGCGATTTCGCGACCACTGAGTATGGCTAGCGACCGCTAGTCGGTCATGAGGTACCAAGCGAGCGCAGAGGCGACAGCGGGCGAGAAGGCCGCCAGAGATTACCTCGCGACCACACCTAGCGACCGCTAAGGGTGGTCGCGAGACGGCGCGGCAGAAGAGAAAATTAGGGTTTGGGGTGTGCCTATATATATGGCAACACCCCCTCGCGCCCCAGGAGCCCCCAATCACGCCCAGACCTATTTTACTTGAGTTTTTCCTCAGTTTTTACATTCTTTAGCTTTAGTCTTCGTTTAGTTTAATTCTAGTATTGTTTTTCCGTTGTTCTAGTTTAGTTTATCGTTTCGTTATCGATCGGAACGTTTTGTCCGATCGTTTTCTATTGTTTTCCGTTCGTTCGCTTGGGATTGGATTCAAGACCAACCTTTGTTCATCCAACGCTTCCCTACGGGTTTTATATATTTAATTTCTGCTTTTATGATTAATTCGTATTTCATTACATTTATTATGTCCGCTAGTTTTCCGCTCTAATCCTAGGGTTTGCATGATCCGATCCTATATGTTGTGAGTTCTCGCTATCGTTATTTACCTTCCGGCATTGATTCATGATTCGAGTGTGCTTTTTATATGTGTTGATTTCGATCAATCTTGATGCATATCTAGTTGTCGGTTAATGACGTAACTGTATTAATTGTCAATCGTTATCGAATGCATGATACGATTAAGCCTTGAGTCGTAATTGAGATAGGACAGTCGTAGGAAGCATATTCTTAGTGATCCTTTTGGAGTTGCTTATTTTCCTCTAGAGACGTAACTGTGATAAGGAAAATTAGTAATCAACTGCCGCAATTGTCGTAACTGAAGTTGTTGGTTATATATGTGATCTTCCGTCTTGTCTGGATTAAAACGGTTAATAATAAGCAGGATAAACATCGTTGTGGATAGGATTGGTGCATCCCTAGGATTAGTCTTTCTTTACAGTTATCTTTCGTGATTTTATTGCTTTCTTTATATTTCGCTTGATTACCTTTGCTTTGGATTAAATTCAAGCCCCTAAACCTATCACCCATTTACGTGCTTGGATAATAATGAATTGTCATTGAATTAGCTTACGTGTTTTCGGATTGCAATCTCGTGGATACGATACTTAACACCTATTATTACACTCTTTTGCGTGTGAAAAGGAGCGATCAAATTTTGGCGCCGTTAAAGATTGTTAAGATCACATAGGAATAATTTGACGATTTGGATTTATTAATTCAAGTTATATATATATATTATTATTTATTTTGAAAGTGCTAATTTCTCTTTTTCTCGGGTGGTTTATGCGTCTAAGATCTCGGGGACCTCACAAGTATTTTTAGATCCCGAGATCGAAAGCTCTCAAAGGAGAAGAGGACGAGAGAAGAGACGGGCTGAAATGGCACCGATCCAAAACGGGCATTCCTCCCGAGCAAGTTGCACGATGCTAGCCGACTTTGCGAGATGCAGCGTCGGATGACGAACATGGGAATCATTGTCCCCGCTCGGAGGAAAGACCCACGAACCACATGTACCGACATCCCACCGAGCAGTTCAAGGAGGTTGGGGCCCTGCACGTAGATGCAAATAATTTCGAGCTCAAACCGCCCCGATCGGTATGGTCCAGGGGAGGCGGTTTGGGGAGGAGTCACGGAAGACCGAATGCGCATCTCGAGACGCCGACATTTGTGACACCATCAAATAGAATGGGGTGCCACAAGACACAATCCGGATGCGCATGTTCGGTTTCTCGCTGCGCAGCCAGGCGAAAGATTGGTTCAAGAGTTTGGACCGAGCTGGCATCGACACTTGGGGGAAACTTTGTGAGAAGTTTCTTTCGAAATACTTTCCGCCGGCGAAAGCGCAGAAGATCATTGCCGAAATCTCTCATTTTTGCCAGAACCACGACGAATCATTATTCGAGGCATGGGAGAGATTCAGAGGTCTATTGAGACGATGTCCACAAAATGGGTTCTCCAAGGAGCAACAAATCACTCAGTTCTACGGTGGACTGACATGGCAGACGAGGAGTATGGTGGATGCGTCGGCGGGGGGATGCCTATTGAACCGACCTGTAGACGAGGCAAGCCGTATTGTAGAAGAGATGGCTGCCAACAGCTATCAATGGCCAACGGAGAGAACGCCATCGCTCAAGCATTTCTTGTTGAGTGATTCGAAATATGACGACCTCATGAAGAAGTTCAATCTTTTGAAGAGTCAGATTGAAACAGAGAACGTGAGTCACATCAATCAGAGAAGTCATTCAAATTTCCAACAACCTTCAGCAGGCTTCAATACTCAGAATTCGATTCAAGAGCCGAGGAAGCCAAGTCTCGAAGACATGATGCAGCAGTTGGTTGTAAGCAACCAACAATTGGCAACGAATCAGAATTCGTTCATCAGCAACACCGGGCAGAAGATAAATCACTTGGAGTCGACTGTGACGGCTATGGGAAAACACATAAAGATGTTGGAAGCTCAAATCGGTCAAATTGCCGTACAAGTGAATGCTCTACAAAAGACGGGCCAATTTCCGAGTAATACGGAGGTGAACCCGAAGAGTCAATGCTTCGCCATTCAGACGAGGAGTGGACGAGCCTACCCGAGCCCTACCGAGAAAGAAGAGCAAGAAAGCACACTGACGCAGAAACACGCGACCGAGCTCGCGACCGCGAGCCCGATCGCGAGCCATCCTGAAGTTTGTCCCCAGACGCCCGCGACCGAGCGCGCGCCCGCGCACGCGACCGCGAGCTATCCGAATATCCGCGCACCAGAGTTGTTCGCGAGCGACCCAGCGCTCGCAAACCCGACCGCGAGCACTCAGTCAAAGCACATGGCCGAGAAATCACATGCAAGGCGCGCCGCAAGCTCACACGCCGCGAAGGAAATCGGCAGTGCAGATTCCTCGCGACCATCCCAGCGGTCGCGAGGTCGACCGCGAGGCGCCCCCAAAGGCTAATTCTCGCACGTATATTCCTCCGGTCCCGTTTCCGAGTCGACTTGTCAAGTCGAAATATGACGAAGAATTTGCTCGTTTCAAAGAGGTATTTCAGAAAGTTGAGATAAATTTGCCTCTCTTTGAAGCGTTGCGAAACATGCCGGGCTACATGAAATTCTTAAAAGACGCGCTTGCAAGTAAGAAGAAACTTGGGAAATTTGAGAAAATTTCCCTATCCGAAGAGTGCAGTGCCGTCTTGCAAAAGAAGCTCCCTTTGAAGCAGAAGGATCCCGGCAGTTTCACGTTAGAGTGCGAGATCGCCGAGCAGAATTTTCCAAATGTGTTATGCGACTTGGGGGCGAGCATCAATCTGATGCCGTTGAACGTTTTCAACCGGCTACACCTAGGAAAAATGAAGCCGACGAAGATTTCACTGATGATGGCTGACCGGTCAGTCACATATCCAAAAGGTATCGTCGAAGATGTGTTGGTAAGAATTCGGGATTTTGTTTTTCCTGCTGACTTTGTTATTCTTGATATTCCCGAATTCAAACAACAACCACTAATCCTTGGTAGACCTTTTCTAGCAACTGGTCGTGCGTTGATTGATGTGCAGGAAGGAAACCTCACGTTTCGTGTTAACGATGAGGAGCTCAAAATTTCCATATACGACGCCATCAAGCAACACGACGTTGGAAAGCCGGAAGATTGTTGCTCGATCATGACTGCTGCTGCGGATCACGTCTCGCGTTTAGAGGGTACTCGACCGATCGAAGAGGCTGTGAGAAGGAAGAAGTGGACTCGGCATGGAACTCCGAGTGTATCATTCAAGTTTGGGGGGGGCCACTTCCATAGTCAGTGGTGGTCATCCGTAAATGCGAAGTTTAGAAGGTTCCACAAGTCGAGAAAGATGTCTATTGCTACTAAAACGCCAGATTGACGAGGTTAGTGATGGTCTAGCTAAAGACGTTAAAGTAAGCACTTGTTGGGAGGTAACCCAACGTTTTTTTTGTTTTTGTTTTCTTGTTTTGTCGTGTCTTTCGTTTGTGTTGTTTTTTTTTTTTTTTTTTTTTTTTTTTCTTTTCGTTTTTAGGTTTTTCGTCGCCGATCAACGAGTTAAGTGAAGTGTGTTAATCCATGTGGCCAATGACGATAGAAATTTTTTGTGAAATTTAATGATAGTGGCACATGATATGTTAGAAAATGACGCATGAACGACTTGAGATTGCTTAAACTTGTTGTTTTTCACCATTTTCTTAACCCGTGAGACTTGAGCTTCACTGTATAAACATCTTGATACAGTTTCTTTTAATTGTGTGATATCATGCATGTGATTATCTTCTAGAACTTGCCGTTTTTCGTATCGAGACCGCAATATGTGTTTCAATTTGGAAAGGATAAAGGCCATCTTTGTTAACCACATTTTCACCCAAACACTAACCCGATGATATATACCATTTGTCGCATTCTTTGAGCCTTTATTAGACTTTTTCTTTCGTTAAACCGGATGATAGGAGGTGAGGATGGATATGGGAATCAAAAAGGGTTGAAATTTTGATGTAGTTATGACGAGAAGAGTTTATTTTAGAGATATACATCTATGGTGAAGAATAGTACCTTGTTCGTGAAAGTTAAACCCTATAAGCTCTAGAAAAGAAAAGAAAAGAAAAATGTTAAGTTCACTATGAGTGTTGAGCATAAAGGGTCTTTAATCAAAGTATAGGTACCTTCTGTGGCATTAAACGTTGATTTAGCACGTTGGGAAAGAAGAGGAAAATGGACAAAGTCCATATGTGTCGAAATATATAAATGGGGGTGCTTGGAATATAATTGAGTCACTTAGCCATATATGATCCTACCTTAACCAATGTGCCTACATTATAACCTATGAAAAGTCCTCTTTGATCCTCATTTGAACACATTTGACGCGGTGGAGATGTTAGAGAAACGGCAAGCCTATGGTAAGATGTTGCATTGCTTTGATCTTTGAGTGTATACACGTCCTTAATTTCTTTATGAGTTTGAGTGTATTCTATATATTTTACGCACATGCCTTTGTGAGGGTTGAATTAAATGAGTTTTTGCCGTAAATTGTTGTTTGTGTTGAGTGGACTAACGTCGTCATGTGCGCTAATATTTTTGAGCGTTGATATGTTTCGGAGGCCTAGAATGGTTATCCTCTTTGCTATGCTCGTTGATCTTTCGTTTGTCTTTCTGTTCTGTTTTTGTTTGAGGACAAACAATGCTTTAAGTTTGGGGGGTTTGATAAACGCGCATTTTACACGTTTATAGTTGATATTTGAAGATGAGTTTAGCTCGTTTAATGTGCGTTTACGTATCGATTCCTAATGTTTTATCTATTTTAGAAGATCTTGCTCTTGGGTGTTCTTTTGGTGTTGTGTAGGTCTATATGTTGAAAATCGAAGCAAGGAACGGCGCACGAGCCAAAACATACAATCTGGCGTGTTTCTAGCGACCAGCCCAGCGGTCGCTAGGTTGGCCGCTAGGAAACACGCCACGAGAACCCGAAGACCGCGACCGCAAGAACGCGCCCGCGTCTGCGGCCTAGCGCGAGAAAGCCATCGGACGATTTCGCGACCACTTGAGTATGGCTAGCGACCGCTAGTCGGTCGCGAGTACCAAGCGAGCGCAAGAGGCGACCATGGGCGAGAAGGCAGCGAGATTACCTCGCGACCACACCTAGCGACCGCTAAGGGTGGTCGCGAGACGGCGCGTAAGAAGAAAATTAGGGTTTGGGGTGTGCTATATATACGGCAACACCGCGCCCCCCGGAGCCCCAATCACGCCCGCACCTATTTGACTTGAGTTTTTCCTCGGTTTTACATTCTTTAGCTTTAGTCTTCGTTTAGTTTAATTCTAGTATTGTTTTTCCGTCGTTCTAGTTTAGTTTATCGTTTCGTTATCGATCGGAACGTTTTGTCCGATCGTTTTCTATTGTTTTCCGTTCGTTCGCTTGGGATTGGATTCAAGACCAACCTTTGTTCATCCAACGCTTCCCTACGGGTTTTATATATTTAATTTCTGCTTTTATGATTAATTCGTATTTCATTCTGTTTATTATGTCTGGCTAGTTTTCCGTTCTAATCCTAGGGTTTGCATGATCCGATCCTATATGTTGTGAGTTCTGCTATCGTTATTTACCTTCCAGGCATTGATTCATGATTCGAGTGTGCTTATTTATATGTGTTGATTTCTGATCAATCTTGATGCATATCTAGTTGTCGGTTAATGACGTAACTGTATTAATTGTCAATCGTTATCGAATGCATGATACGATTAAGCCTTGAGTCGTAATTGAGATAGGACAGTCGTAGGAAGCATATTCTTAGTGATCCTTTTGGAGTTGCTTATTTTCCTCTAGAGACGTAACTGTGATAAGGAAAATTAGTAATCAACTGCCGCAATTGTCGTAACTG
This sequence comes from Salvia rosmarinus, assembly GCA_036937905.1. Taxonomy (NCBI): domain Eukaryota; kingdom Viridiplantae; phylum Streptophyta; class Magnoliopsida; order Lamiales; family Lamiaceae; genus Salvia; species Salvia rosmarinus. Next base: position 34,547,188 of record CM072820.1, on the reverse strand, counting down.
AAGTTGTTGGTTATATATGTGATCTTCCGTCTTGTCTGGATTAAAACGGTTAATAATAAGCAGGATAAACATCGTTGTGGATAGGATTGGTGCATCCCTAGGATTAGTCTTTCTTTACAGTTATCTTTCGTGATTTTATTGCTTTCTTTATATTTCTGTTTGGTTACCTTTGCTTTGGATTAAATTCCGAAGCCCCTAAACCTATCACCCAGATTCTGTGCTTGGATAATAATGAATTGTCATTGAATTAGCTTCTGTGTTTTCGGATTGCAATCTCTGTGGATACGATACTTCGCTTACCCTATTATTACACTCTTTTGCGTGTGAAAAAGGAGCGATCACCTTGCTGCGCCGGGTTCCCTTGCCATGGGCGCTTGTGACTTGCTTCTCCGTAGTTTTCGCGGTTGTTATTTCCGCGGTTGGGCTCCCAGTTCCCTTTTCCCTTATCCGAACTACCGTGTGCCTGAGACGCCACCGACTTAATTTCGGTCATGGCCGCCTCTATATCTAAAGCTCGTGCGAGAGCTTCAGTGTAGGACAGGTCTCCATGGCTGGCGAGAGACATGCGTATCTCCATTCTTAGCCCTGCCCTGAACTTTTCCGACATTTTCAAGTCGGTGTCTACTAGATCCGGCGCATATCTTGACGTCTCGCAGAAAGTGCGATCGTAGTCGGTTACGGATAATTTTTCTTGTTTTAGCAGGAAGAATTCCTGCCTCTTTTTCCCCCTATAACTTTTGGGGATATACTTTTCGTACAACTCTCTCTTGAAATCCTCCCACGAGAATTCCTCTAGCATTATCAACAGAAAGTCTTCTTTTCGGCCTCCCACTGTAAGTCACCGGTCAACCACCGAAAGTAACACACTACACAGTCTTTCTTGTGCCGTGCATCTTAAGAAGGTAAAGATCCGCTCAATAGCCCCGACCCATTGTTCGGCTTCTTCCGGTTGCCTTTCCGTTAAAGGCATGAGGGTTCTGTCTTAATAACATTTCTTCGATCCCGCGATCGGGTTGAGGTGGAGGTGGTGGTTGGGGTTGTCTTCCTGCTCTTGTTCGGGGACTCTACCCTTCCTCTCGGCCTTCCCGTCCTCGACCTCCGGGTTCTGCTCCGGATTCCTTCTCGGAGGCATCTTTGCTATGAAAACAAGTAAACATTAGGCATTTATTCTTTTCATAGCCCACATCCACTCACACTGTTTTGGGTCTTGTCATAAAGCGATCCCAAATAGAGTATAACATTCTTAACAAACATAACTTGCCGCAAAAGCCCTATTAGGGTCAGGTGTATATATATATATCAAAAAAAATTCTGCCATAGGCAGGATGTTCAAAAACAGCGGGTAAACAGAAAACATAAATCCCGGCCCACACGGCCTAAAAAGAGATTTCGAGTTTTAGAACTATGGTGCAACAAAAGAAAGAGAGAAAAGCTAGCACACACGCTAGACATAACAAAACAAATTCTAATTAAAACGTCGCCTAGTGCCTTCACGAGGTCTTTCCCTATTCCGTGTCTTCCTCAGGGTCTTCCTCCTCCTCCGAATCATCTTCGCTGTCGGAAATGTCCATACGGGGTAGTCCCCTGGATGGTCCGGCTCCATTGCTTTCCACCATCGGTATATCTCGCATGGGGTTAAAAGCGGTGGTCGCATTCGCCCGAGGCTCGTAGTCGGGGCGAATCGGACTGTAGCATACTCGAGTCGGGTCATACCAGGAAGGCATCTCACTCTCATCCGTCTTTGTCCGGTGAAAGTGCTCGACCGGTGGTATGGCTGGGACCATGGGTGGTGGAGGTGGTACTGTGGACGTCGGGTGTCCGATAGTGGGGTGGAAATACCGGCTCTCCCAAGGCTCTGGGGCGTGCTGCCCTCTCTAAGCGAGCAGGCCTTCCCTCGTCAAAAAGGAAAGGAGGCACGACTGGGTCAATCTGCCTCGGGACCTCTGTGTAAAGCCACTCTGGCGACTCATCCCGCCAGGTATACTCTCGGGGAGGGAGGTAGGGTCCTCTCGGTGCTGCCCCGTAAATGCTATATACGTAAGTCAGGTGACTCACGAACCTGGGCAGATCTCCCACCAAGTCGTAGCTGCCTATCGCCCGGTAGATGTAATCCCCCGATATCTCTCGAGCATACCCATCCCAGGTGCAGGGGAGTATCGCTAGAAGTCGCTGGATGCCGTCATAATCAGTCACGCCGTGGGCCCGAGCGTCTCTCCAAAGACGGAGATAATATGCCAAGAACTCACCCAAGTCTTCCCCAGCGCACATCCAACTGGAGCGATATATACTCACCACCTCCTCTGGGGTGGGGTGTGGTCCAATCCTCCTCCTCGCGAGATATCTCATTCCCTCCATCTGTCACGATCAAAACTAATATAAGTCAACTATCGTCATCTCAAAAGGCAGGGATATCTTAAACGTAACATGAAGCAACTAGATAAGGGTCAAGCAAACTATATGGTAGGCAACATCGTACTGCACAATACTCATCACAACTTACCTTCTTAGTCTTACCCAAACGTATACATAAGCCAACAACATCTTAATACAAGCTATGAGATCCTTATCCTATACCAAACACTCGAACTAGAGTTCAACGGACTCTATCGTATTCTGGAGGCATAATTATGATTCTGTTCTTCATAACAAATGAAGATCAGTGCGTTAGAGTATGCAGGCGAAAACCATGCGTAAATCGGAGTCCTAACGAGAGAGATCTAGCTAAAACAAATCTACTGCGCAGTGCAGGAAATTTGCGCGATCGTGCAGAAACGTCAATCGAGGCGTGTGTCGACGTAATACGTCTATCATCTTCGGGTTCTTAAGTCGAGGCTGGACATTCTGAAGCCGTAAGTGGCGTCCATTTGGTGTTGATGCTCACTCGTGTCGAAGCAGTGATGGAGTGCCGACGTCATTTAGCTTAAAGGTTGAGGTTGTCCTCGTCCATCCTTCTCGCTCGTCTTCCGTCGTTCGTGCCCAAGGGTATCGTTACTTTCATTCTTCCTATCGTTCTTTTGTTCGCATAAGGAAAAGAAGTTCGTACTTCTATGTTCTTTCACGATATATGAACATGCTCCTTAGAGTCTAGGTTCGTCTTATGATAACATACCGTTCATCCTAAATAAAATTTTGCAAGTTGGAAAGGTGTTTCAATTGAAAATTTTTGGAAATACGATTTCAACATAGCAATCATAATCAACTTATATGCATATCAAAAATGGATTCATTCATCCCATGTTGATCATTCAACTAGTACCACCGTGTACTTTCATATCAATACTTGAGTATTGCATTAGTTCAACTAAAAGTTTTTTTTGGTAAAAATTTTCTTGCTCAACTTTCATTTTCATCATAAAAATTTTCATAATAATCAAATCCTTCAAAAGTCCATCCAATTGTTCAATCATGTAAAAATTTCCATTTCATGAGTTTGAGAAAGGAATGCAGTTACCTTTTTCCTACCGAGCTCGATGTGATGGAGTGTTGAGAGAGTCGATTGATTTCTAGAAGTCCAAAGATGACTCGATCTAGACTTAGAATAAAAGAATTTGGGTTTTCAAAGAGCAAAAGAGCTCGATACCATACATCACGACCCGTTTCCGAACAAACCCGACCTGGAGGGTGACTAGTACTAGGAGTAGACTTTAGGGTTACATGGATAAAATAGAGATGCGTGAAAATAAGCTAACATGCTTGAGCAGAATATGAGGTGATGTTATATTGTTTTGAAAAGGTTTAGCCATCGGATCGGGCCGAGTTTTGGGGTCCGATGGCTAAACCTTTCAAAACAATATAACATCACCTCATATTCTGCTCAAGCATGTTAGCTTATTTTCACGCATCTCTATTTTATCCATGTAACCCTAAAGTGCTACTCCTAGTACTAGTCACCCTCCATCCGGGTGGTTCGAATGGGTCGTGACAGATCCTATCTGTTGCCCGGGTAGGGTCGTGGAGACGGTTGGAACTATTATATCATTTGTTGTGGTAGCACCCAACCTTTTAATGTCGGGTCCCGTGTCTTGGGATGATAAATGCCCAGCTAGGATTGGCGTGAAGGTTGGAACTATACTGTTGTGTTAACATATCTTTGCAGAGAGTGACGGTGTTGTTACGGGATTACGGCCGGTCACGGCGTCGTAGATGGGAGGCCTCCCTCTCGACGTTTATTTATTTATTATTATGTATTGTGACTATGAGATACGGACCATACACACCAAGAAAATGCCTGCGGGCTATGTTTACTGAATCGAATGATTTGGTAAGACAAGGCATTTTAACTAAAACCCTCGTGACTTACTCGACATTGGCGGCAGAATCCAAATATTATCAAATATTTTCGCATAAGTCCACCGAGTGCAATTTCTTGTACTTAGCCCCGCATGTTTGTTTTAAATGTGCGGTTGAGCTCGATGGTGATGATGGGGGATGTGTTGAGGAGTCCGGTGTCCTCGACCGATTTACTTGAATTTGTGGGTTATACCTTGAATGCATATCGTCATATATGTATTCACACACTTTCATTGCTATACTACGAACTCCTTTATTTATGCTTTATGTTACAAACTATCGAGGTCCATCGGATCGGGCCTAGTTTTGGGGTCCGATGGCTAAACCTTTTCAAAACATTATAACATCACCTCATATTCTACTCAAGCATGTTAGTTTATTTTTATGCATCTTTATTTTACCCATGTAATCCCTAAAATACTACTCCTAGATAGTCGCCTCCAGGTCCCAAGTTGGTCCTGAATGGGGTCGTGACATCAGATGTGTTTTTCACCACTATTCTATGCTTAGGATAAATTTTTATGTTTTTCCATATCATATACTATAATATTATCATATAATAATATCATATTTGAAAAGTCAAAGTTTTCAACTTAGGATAAGATGTCATTATCAAAGAGTTTTAAAAATATTTCCAACCTTATACTATAGTCAATAATTTCGGCCATCCTCCTTTAAAATCATAGGTTACTTGTTTAATTTGATAACCATCTCTACTTTACACCTAATATACCTTATCTTTATAATTATAACCCCTCATTAATTAAAGCATGATATTTATATTCATTTCACACTAGAAAGTCTAAATTTTCGGCACTTTTATTAATATGATGCCAAATATTTTATTTTTCTCCAATTAATAGTTATCTGACACAATAATAATCTTAGATGATAAAATAAATCATAGGAAAATTAATTAAGTTCATTTCTATGTACTAAAGTAAAGTAATCGGCAAATAATTCAAAATTAAGGATAAATTACCAAACTTTTATTCTTTTCATAACTAATATTATTTTCATGATGAATTCCATAAATATAATGATATTATATCATAAAATAAATTTTTGGAACCTTTCTAAGTAATTTCCAAATTTTTTCGAAAACTAGGGTTTCTAGAATTTAAATTTTATAAAATTCCATTCTTACCCTATTTTATCAATTTCGAAATTTATACTATTTCTATGAGATAAGATTGATCTAGAATTCATGATATTTATCAAGTATATAATTAAATAAATTATTTAATACAAGTATCACATAAGCTTTGTGATTTTCAAAATCACGTGAAATCATATCTAAATTTCGAAATTAATGAGCTTCTAGAACCAAGAAATTATCTCTTATGATACTTATCATATTATCACACATTTTTATGAGATAAACATCATCTATGCTTAGTCATAACCTTATCTTATCATTTTATGAAAATATCATAGCATACTTATCACAAAAATGTCATTTTCAAATCCTTATCACATCCAACTCATAAATTTCGAAATTCATGCTTGATTTGTACAAGATAATTATCTTATCATATACTACAATATAGATATGACATCTCATCACATAAAATCAAGTGATCACATATTAATTCATAATTTAATCACTTATTCTTATGAATTTCGAAAATAACAAATAAATAAGGAAAATATTTCTTTTTCTTCTTTAGTGTAAATAATATCCCAATATACTTAAAAACATATTTATTTATGTAAAAATTTGTTTCATGTGAAAAAGATTAAGAAATTTTTGATTTTACTCAAAATCGACGACTACCGACGTTCATTTTCATTCTCGTTTCTATCGTAATATTCCTTCTGCTTTTCGAAATTTTTAGACCCATAAATTCAGGTTATTACATTCTACCCCCTTAAAGAAATTTCGTCCTCGAAATTTCCGTATTCTCATAACGTTCTCTTCTCCTTCTCCATATTGCATTCTCTGTTCGACGTTGGTACCTTGTACCCATTTAATCGTCGTATGACCTTAAACTTTCATTTGTATCGACTTATTTCTAAACCTCTGATTCCATATATCTAATATTCTCATGTTTTCTAATCGTATCTATCCAACTATTGATTCTCATAGATGGTGAGTCCTATGTCCAAATCTAAGTTTAAGCGAACATATGCTAACGTCGTGTCTTCTGCCTCTGGTGAAGAGGATTCGTATCTCTTCATCTCGTGTCATGCTACGTTCTAAATACTCGCGTATAATCTTATAATATTCAATAATATAATCACAGGTATATTGAAAACGTATTTATACCTGTCGGGTTGTTCTGGTCTTCATCACCTTGCTGTTGATTTATAGCATAAACCCTTGGTTGTTGTCGCTGAGCTTGTCGTGGTGGATTAGGTTTTCCTCCCATTCCTTGTCCTAGTTGTGGGCAATCCCTTGCAAAATGCCCTTGTTGACCACATCTATAACAGTTCACGTCCTGCTTCACAAGGACCAGTGTGCTGCCTACGGCATCGAGGACATTGAGGGTACGTCAGTTGGTTGTTCCTACAATGTCCAAAATTCATTGGATGACCTTGCCCTTGCCCTTGGACCCATGGTGGCCTTTGATTACTTGACCACGACCTTCTTTCAGCCTGGTTGTAGTAGTTACCTTTGTTACGAACTTCCTCCCATTTCCTTTTGCCCTTGTCTTCTTGGGCTAAAGCTGGTTTATTTTCCGGCAATGCTTCCTCTATATCCAAAGCCCTTCCCAAGGCCTCGGTATAGGTCATTGCTTCATGGCTGACAAGAGATATCCTAATCTCAGGCCTTAGTCCAGATCTAAACTTGTCAGCCATCTTTTCATCAGTATCTACTAGATTCTGGACAAACCTTGACATGTTACAGAATATCCGATCATATTCTGTTACCGACTTATTTACTTGTTTAAGACTGAAAAACTCGTTTTGTAATATCCCGAAGAATTAAATGCCTAATTACGATATTTAAATTCGTGAATTAGGGTTTCGCCGAAATAATTGAATTAATAATTTATCGAATAATGATTTCGATTAATTATGAGATAATGAATTCCTAATTTATATTCACAAAGAATTGTGAATTAAGGAATAAAACCTTATAAAATGTTTCGGCAGTATAATTTTAACGTCGATTGAGTATCGATAGTTAAAATTTTGAGAAATTTTCTAAGCAACGAAGCTTAGAATTTAATTCCATTATTAATGGAATAATTTAATAAAGTAACTACGACTTTATTACGACCATTTTGAGATGAGTCGATAGTTAACGTTTTGAGACGTTTCAAACGTTAACGTTTAGAGATGAATAGAAAAATGAGATTAATGGTCAAGGAATCATAGTATTTAAATTCCTATGATTATTATAAGTAATTAGAATATTATTTAGCATTAAAACAATGCTAGAATATTAAGGATTAATTATTTGAACAATGCACTAATTTTCGAAAACCCTAATTCGAAAATTAGGGTTTTCTTGCATGAAATTATACCAATAATTTTTCCTATGATATAATTTATCATCTAAAACATATATTATGATATATGTGTATATTTAGCATGAAAAATCAAATTTTAGTACATAAAGGATTGAAATAGCCGTGAGCTATTTAGTGTGCAATATTCACGTCAATTCTTGGAGCATGAATTGCTAAGTTGTGAATTAATTCATGCAAGTGATATATTTGTACACAATAACCTAGTAAACTAATTGGTCAACCAAGTGGGAGTGTGTTAAGGCTTTATAGCCGTATATTATGTTGAGAAATGGAGAAATAAGCTTACACACTACTCTTTGATGATGTATCAAATTTTTGGGATAGAGTGTAAATTATGCACAAGCCTAATACACCAAAAATCTGAAAATTCCTTCTCCTATACACATATGTCGACGCAATGTGAAGAAAAATGGTAAAGCAAATTGTTTCTTTCAAAAAAACTTTATTTCATGCACTTACTTCTTGTAAGAGATATTTACTTGATGATGTATTACATGGTGAGTCACAAATAAATTGTCTTGCATGTGTGTGTGAGTTTAGAACCGAGAGAGAGAGAGAGATAGACTAAGTATTGATTCTTTTTGCATAAGTAGTAAAACAACTATTAAACAACACACTTTTGCTTTCAAAAACCCATCACTGCCGTAGCCTTTCCAAAGAAAAGAAATAAGTGTGTTCTTCATTCTCAAAGGCCAAAGCTTAATACTTAATCATCCTACCTTAAATCCAAACCGTTAAAAAGGTTAGAAATCGAACGAGCTTCGATTATACGTTAAAATTTCCAATTTTGAATGGTTCGATTTTAATTATTAAGCATGTGTTCTTAATGAAAAATTTAGCTAGCATGTCTTATTATTCATTAATTATGTTGAGCATGAAATATAAATTTCATATTGATGTTTTATTTGGAAGATAAGTATGTTATGTTTAATTATCATGGTTACCGAAAATTTCTTGAACAATATAATGTTGAATTAATGATATAAGATGTTATAGGAGCTTGTAGTGATTTATTGGAATTTTAAAAAAATCCTATGCTATATGATTCCATATTACCGAAAAAAGAAAGGAAAATATAGTTTAATGTACAAATTTTATTTAAGTGTTATTATAGCATAATGTTGATCTATAGTATTCATTATGTATTACATGAATTTACTAAAATTTTTGGGATACATATGCTCAAATTGTTCAAAATGCCGAGAGCTATGAGCTTTGATTAAGGCATGATTTAATTGTGTTTAGATTAATGTAATGATGTAATGTTACTACACTATAGTGTATAAGCATAGTGTAATTTAATTGAAATTTTATAAAAATGTTAGTATATATGTTGGGTGAAACCGTGACCTTGAACAATATAAACATTGATGAAGAAATGAAATATGTTAGACTATAGGTTATAAATATGGTATAGATTAATGTTGGGGCCTTGTATAAATTAACTAGAATTTTAGAAAATTAATTGGGCAATTTTTGCCTAAGAACCGTGGCCTATATGGAATAAATAAGTGATGCCCAAAATTTCTATAGTTAATATTAATGCATATTAGTGATACTATGATAAAATAGTACACTATATGAATTTAGAAGAATTTTTGGATGAAGAATGAAAATATAAGCTTAAAATCGAAAGCTTATATACATATATTAAGGATTTTAAATCCTTAATATCAAGAAAAATAATACATTATATGTCTAGAAATTAATTTAGACATGTTAAGAATTTATGAAATTTTATAAACATAGAATACTATGTTTATGACGAAACGTTATATTAAATAACGTTAGAAATGAAAAATAATGTTTAAAGAACGAGTTAATTAATATTTAAGAAAAATATTAATGAAGTTTATCGATTTGCGTGAAAAATCGAGAATTAAGACTTTATGAAAAGAAATCGATTGAAAATTGATTTATATTGAATTTAGATATTAAAATATGAAATTTTAAAGAATTTAATAAAGAAAAGTCAAAATGTTGACTTTTGAAATCAACGTATGAAATCGTTCAAAAATACGCTAATACGTGTAAAGCGTATTATTTATATAAGGAAATCTCATTAGTGAGAAAAGATTTCATAATTGAAATCCTTACCGAAAAACGATGTAAATCGTTAAACGCGTTTAACCTAAAAGGTTAAAATAAAATAGTTGAACATATCTCGATACGAGAAATGTTAGTTCAAAATGTGATTGAGCGGCGTATTGAATTGTTAAGGAATTCAAATTATATTAGAATAAGTTATCAAAGTTTATTCTAAACTTTGAAAATCTCAAAAACGTGACCAACGATCGTTTTTACGTAAAGTTTAGAAGTCGACGCGACGACTTGTGCAGAAGAAGAATAAAAATTTGACGATCAAGAAGTCCGGTGGGCTTTACTATACTCAAAATGATAAAATGCTTACCAAATGATTTTATTTACGATGCTTATATCAAAGAATGATGATAAAATGTTTATGAAATTACACGCCAAAAATATTTATGTTTTATGTATGTATCCTATCCATGAATGAATGAATGTTGTTGGGTCATTCCCAACTTATGAATGAAATCGACCAATCCTATGGGAAGGCTTATACCGCTAGGGTTAACGTGTACACAAGAAAATAGTGACCGTGGGGTCTGTAAGGACAATGCACGGCGGTCGCGGCGGACGTAGAGGAGGCCTCCTTCTACGATGCTAAATTATAAAGATATGAAAAGGGTAAGGACATGGATCATACATGCAAGTAAAATGCTTGCCGGCGATGATGTTTATGAACCGATGAAAATGATTTAGTAAGCATAAGGCATTTCAAGTAAAACCACTTATGTCTTACCATGAAGTGGCGGTGTAATTTAAATACGATAAAATGTTTTGGCATGAGTCCACCGAGTGTATTCTTGTACTCGACCGCATGTTTGTTTTAAATGTGCGAGTTGGTGATGATGGTGATGATGGAGGGTGTTGAGAAGTCTCAACGCTTTTTGGTATAAGCTAGAAACCTTGGCGCACGTCGTCATACGTGTATTCACATGCCTTCCGCTATGTTTGAACAATGACTGCTTTTGAATATTATGCTTATGTCTGAATGTTAATAGTTTAAGTCCTTGAGATCGTTGGTATTCTTTTGGATCTGATGGCCTAGCTTTCCTTGTACATTGTGTTATTAATGTATATTATGGTTGAATTGTCTTATTGTGAGGGTTTTATGTCTTTGAAATAGGCTTTCATGAACCCTATTCATCGCTCCTAGTATTAGTCCTCTTTAATCCGTCTTTAGGATTATGGGGCATTACACGTTTTCCTGTTTCTTTCTATAACTCTTAGGAATATGCTTATCATATAATACCGTTTTGAAATCCTCCCAAGTAAACTCCTCCATTTGTTCATCAGTCATAATCTTCCTTCTGGTCTCCCACCAGAAGTCTGCTGAACCCGTTAATTGGAAGGTAACGCAAGAAAGCCTTTCTTGATTCGTACAATGCAGGAAATTGAAAATTTGTTCTATTGACCTTACCCAAAGTTCAGCTTCATTGGGAGTTCCAGTCCCATTAAATGTGGGTGGATTTTGTTTGAGAAACAGTGTCTCTATTTTACGAGGCGGTGGTGGTTGTTGGAGTTCTGGTTCCGGAGTTTCCTCTCCTCTCCCTCGTCTCAATTCTCTTCTAGGAGGCATTCTTAATGTTTTAAATAAAACAAATGTCAATTTCTAAATTGATACTTAGCATAAAATTTTATTATGGATCATGGAACAACAAACATATCATATGCCAGATACTTTTCCACAACAAGCCATGTAATATCACGTATTCATCTAAATGCCTCAATGAGGACTTTTCTATATATTAGTTTTACAACGACTTGTCTCTTTAACTTAGTACATAATGTGATGTCATATTTACACCAAAATTTTGACACCACTAACATACTTACTACAAAATGTCGTCAACTACATTTTCTCTATATGCACGCTAACCATACTATCTATGTCATAACTGACTTCATAAGTCTTACTTTATCTAAGTGTTCTATGCCCCGGAGGGTCCCTCGTCGGAATCGTTCTTTTTTTCTGGAAATTTTCCCATTTCCAGATATGTCTTTGCCTTCTTTATGAGACGATCCAAATCCTTCAAAGAACGATCAAAGTCCTTTACAGTGTTGGTTTTCTTATTTCTCCAAGTAGTAGCCCTTGTCTCTACTGGTCGTTCTCCCAATCCCCTCGGGCGATAGGATCCTGTCCATTGCCCATTTTCGTCTATTTCTTGCACAACTGAAGGAACATAACGTGGCCTGGTGTATGGAACATCCTGATACAACCATTCCTTTATCTTCTCATGCTGTTCATCCAACACAGGAAAAAGGCCGGTTCCATTGGTGCTACTCCATATACATTGTATGTATATCTGAGCTGGCTGATGAATTCTGGTAAATCTGCGAGAACCTCGAGTTTTCCTTGTAGAAAACATAATCCTTTGCTATTTCTCTTGCATAGTCTTGCCAATCTGTCGGCAAACGGCGGATGAGTCGTTGGATTCCATCCAAGTCCGTGACTCCATGATTGTGCGCCTTCATCCGCAGTTGTAGGAATTCGTCCAAGAATTGCCCTAGATTGGTGCCTATTTTGTAGTAAAAGAGTCGATACTCCCTTGTGAGTTCTAGGTCCGAAACGTACGTGTCCGTACTCTTACCCTTATCATTCCCATTTCGTGCCATCTGAATACAGATAGTTCTAAGTGAGTCTATCTCTAAACTTTTAAAAAGCAATGAGGGGAAGACTTAACTCGTAAGGATCTTTTAAGGAACTAAACTTCACAAAACACATCCTTTAATCATAAGCTCGTAAGCACTAATCTTTATTTTCTCATTTATCATTCTAGTTCCCAAGTTCATCTATCGTTCTAGATTAATTTGTGTAAACAATAGTCGATTATGCCGCGTAGAATTCTTAAAAGAGAAAACTATGCCCATGTCACGAGTATTTCTTGAAGCTTCCATTCCTTCACGTAGTATTCCATTTCTTGTTCGTCAAATCGAACCTAAAGGTATTTCTAGGTTCTCAAATTCTCGTGTTTCATCAAACACTTCGTTATACATAAAAGATAAATTCTTATGATCTCGTTCATTCAAAGTTCTTCGTGAAACATAGAGCTCATCTACGTTGTTTTGAAAATCAAAAACAATTTCACAATTCAACTTCGTCTCATAACAAACTTTTTATTCAACTCACTGACATATAAACACTATATATGTCCATCATCAATACTCATATACCCCCTGGGTATAAACTTTCATTCCTTCTAAATTTATCACAACAAAATCACATACCAATCGGGTATGAACTTAAACTTCTTCAGACAAACTACTTGTTTGTCTTATCATCAATGAATTATCACAATTCAAAGCTATTCACTTTCTCTTTCAATGGCATGTCCACTTTAAAAAACATTTTTACTAAACTTTTTCTAAACATAACTTTTCAAAACTTTTTAAACCCATACCTTTTTTCAGAACTCACTTTTCCTTGCTGATTGAGCGTGATGAACAGGAGCGTTGAGCGGAGATGGCTGCTTCATAAAAGTCTAGTGATTCAAGCCAGACTTTGGATATAAAGAATAAGGGGCTGATACCACTCTGTCACAGCCCGATTCGGCTTATCCTTATCGGACCGTGACTTGGGGTTTGGTTGTCACAGCCCCATTCCGGATAACCCGGGCTGGAGGGTGATCAGTATTAGGAGTAGTATTTTGGGGACATAGAGATGCATAAAAATAAACTAACATGCTTGAACAGAATAGAAGATAGTGTCATAACGGTTTTAAAAGGTTAGGCCATCGGGCCCAAAAACTTGGCCTGATCCGATGGACCTCAATAGTTTATAAACATAAAGCATAAAATAAAGGAGTTCAGAGTGTAGCAGCGGAAAGTGTGTGAATACATATATGACGATATGCATTCAAGGTATAAACCACAAATTTAATTAAATGGATCAAGGACACCGGACTCTCAACACATCCTCCATCATCACCATCGAGCTCAACCTTGCACATTTAAAACAAATATGCGGGGGCTAAGTACAAGAAATTGCACTCGGTGGACTTATGCCGAAAACATTTGATAATACTTGGATTACTCGCCAATATCGAGTAAGTCATAAGGGTTTTAGTTAAAAATGCCTTGTTCTTACAAAATCATTTTCGTTAAGAAACATAGCTCGCCGAGCATTTTCTTGGTATGTATGGTCCGTATCTCATAGTCACAATACATAATAATAAATAATAATAAGCGTCGAGAGGAGGCCTCCCATCTACAACGCCGTGACCGCCGTAATCCGTCTGACACACAATCACTCTCTGCAAGCATATGTTAACACAACAGATAGTTCCAACCTTCACGCCAATCTAGCTGTGCATTTATCATCCCAAGACAGACCCGACATTAAAAGGTTGGGTGCTACCACAACAAATGAGATAATAGTTCCAACCATCTCCACAGCCCTACCGGGCTAATGATAGGATCCATACACAAAACGAAATATTTTTGGCGGTGTAATGCAAAAACATTTGATAACAGTTGTAAAATAAGTCGTAAATAAACTCATTTGGTATAACAGTAAAGTCACATTTTAGTGGGGTAAGAAAAGACCCACATTTTGAAGATAAGAAGCCCACCTGGACTATGGTTCGTTGTAAAAAGTCCTAGGTTCGATCGTTCGTCAGAATCCAGTCGCCGCGTTTGCGTCCACACCTTTACGTTAAAGCGAGGCTTTAGTACGTCGCTCAAGTCTCTTGAGACTTTCAAAAGCTAAGATAAACTTCGATATTTTCATATCGATGTAGACTGAATTCCTTAGTGAATTCGATACGTCTTCAACACGTATACGATTGAATTATTCTCGTTCCTCGAGATACGTTCAACGTATAAGTACGTTTTTCGATATATGGATTTCATTTGTGAAATCTTTTCCTACTAATGAGGTATCATACTCAATTAGTATATATATATTACGCGTATGGCGTATTCGTCAATCGTGTTAATGTATGTTTGACAAAAAAACAAAAAAAAAATAAAAATCAACGAAGTCAACACTGGTCAACAAAGTCAACAATTTTGACTTTCAAATAGTAATTTCTTACTATTTCATTTTATAAATCGATTTTGATCGATTTGTGAACGTAAAGTCTTATTTCTCGATTTATCACATAAATCAAAGACTTATAATTAATTTCGCATTTTTATAAACTTTTATCAACAAACGCGTATTTTCGATTTTAAAACGTTTATAAAATAAACGCGTTTGTCTCAAACATAGCAATCTATGTTTATAAAATTTTGAAAATTTAAATCTGTCCAGAATATTTATTAACATATATTTTATTAATAAACTGATTTAAAAGGATTTAAAATCCTTATTAATTATCGAAAATTTCGATAATTAGTTTAAAAATGTCAAATGACTTTTGAAAAAATTTCTAAATTAATATAGTGCATTATTATACACTATGGTCCAGAATATGAATTTATAAAATTCATATGGTATTATTTGCTATTTATTTATGTATATACATATATATATATATTTACTGTAATTTCAATAAATAGGAATAATTATCCAAAATTCCCAAAATTGATATACACCTAGTATAATATCCCAACATTAATATATATCACCAATATAACCTATAGTTCACCATAACCATTCATTTAATAATATATAGCAATTTTTCACGGAATAACTTGATAATTACCAAATAATTAGCAAACAATTTCTAAAAATTCCAAATAAATTCCAACATCATTAAACATTATATTATAACATTGTAACATCATAACATCAACCAAAAACATTTGCACCATCACCATATGGAGCTCAATAGCTCTCGGCTTATTTGATTCACAATGTTATTTGATTTTTAAAAATTCCAACAATTATACACTATGTTTATACACTATAGTATAGTAATATAACATCATAATATTTATCAAAACTAATTAAATCATCACCTTCAAGAGCAACAAGCTCACGGCTTATTTGATTTAAAATAGTATTTGATTTCCAAAATTCTAATTAATTCACACAATGTATAAACAATATACTAAAGCATTAATACACCATTGCATGTTCAAAATAAAATCATACACCAACCTATAAATTATAATGCTCTCGTTCTAAAAAAATTAAGCATAAGTTTTTCAAAATTCTAATTAAATCATAGAACATATAATCAAGGTTCTAAAGCATTAATATGTCATTACATAATTGAAATAAAATTATACACCAAGGTATAACACATATATTGCTCACGGTATTTTTTGAAAAATAGCTAGGGTTTTCAAAATTCTAAATAATATACCATGGTCTTAAATCATATCATAGATCAATAATACATGCTTAGAATGTGCTAAGAAGCATTCGGTCCTCATGAAACATTTTTACACATTTTATAAGATTTTCGAAAATTATAACAACACATACTATGGTTGAAAAATCATGTACACATGCTAGGCCAATCCAAAAATTTAATATACAACACCTATGCTCATCTAACATATATTCTCATATTTTTTTGAAAATAAATCAACAAGAACATAGACATAACCATAGCTCATGCTCAAGAACACTTAAACACTTATATAAAAATTTCGAACACACATATAACATACATGAACATGCTCGATTATTTCTTGAACAAAGATGATAAAAGTCAAAGCTTTTGTGTCTCATTTACCTTGGATATGGTATGGAATCACAAGAACAATGCTAGGTATCAACCTTGGTGGAGAGAAATGGAGAAGAAAAGAGAAGAAAATATTTGAGAAATGAGAGGGTGGAGCTCTCGGTTCTTGGCAGATTTTGGGGGAGAGAGTGAAGTGTTTTGTGTGTTCAAATTGTTTGAGTGTGTATAGTTAGGAGTGGGGTGAATGGGAAGAGTCCCTACTCCTCTAAGCCTCTCTCTCTCTCTCGATTTTGCCAAGGAGAAGGAGAATCAATGCAGCCAAATGATGAGGATTTTGTGATGATAGGCTAGAGCAAAAAGGTAAGCCATGCATTGGGTAGAATTTGAAAAGAGAGCATGCTTGTCTCTAGGTGGGTGCCGGCGCATGGGGGGGTTCAAGGGGTGTGATTTAATTTTTGTTACACTATAATACTATGTATTAATCATATTATAGGTCATAGATATATAATACATGTCATAAAAATAATTAAAACATAATATATGCACACATTGCTATTACCGATCGAAAATTAGGAATAATAGGATAAAAATTATAAATCACACCTATTATTGATACTCATGCCCAATTCGATCAATTATACACATATATATCATAATATATGATTTAGATATTAAATAATAGCATAGGATAAAATTATAGCACATTTTGTGCACACAAAACCCTAATTTACAAATTAGGGTTTCGAAAATTACATTTTGTAATTTTCGAGTCCTATAGCTCAAAAATCAATTTTAATGCTTAATAATACTCATATATATCATAACATATAGTTTAGATACCATAGGATAATTTAATGGTACCATTTCAAGTGAAAAGCCATAGTTTATAAACTTAGGGTTTTCGAATTCCATTAATTGGAATTATCGAGTTTTTATAACTCAATTATTGATTTTAATAATTCTTAATAATGTAATTATATAAAATAATAATAGGAAATTAATTATGATAATTTCCGGAGTGTTAAACTCATTTTTCAAAACGTCTCTAGACGTTAACGTTCGAAACGTCTCAAAACGTTCATAATCGACACATCTCAAAATGGTCGTAGTAAGTTCATACTTACTTTATAAATAATACTCTAATATCATAAGAATTAATATGGAAATGAATTCCAAGCTCTTCTGCTCAGAAAATTCCATAAGATGCTGACGTTCGACACGCGATCGACGTTAGAATATATTGACGAATCATTTCGTAATATTTCAATCCTTTAATTGAAATCCTTAGCGAATTATGAAAAGGAATTCGTTATAACGATATCGTATCGAAATCACAAGATTCGATGTCGTAAAAGATAATATACGGAAAACCCTAATTACGGGTTTAGAAAACCGTGTCGTATATTTGTTTCTTTGGAATATTACATTCCACCCCTTCGAAAAATTTCGTCCGAAATTTGTATACCTTTAGCAAAATAAATCGGGTATTTTTCCTCATCGCTTCTTCAAGCTCCCACGTGGCTTCTTCGTCCGGTGGTGTCTCCACAACACTTTGACTAACGGAATCGATTTGCTCGTGGTTGCCGAACTTTTGATCAAGTATGGCTGCGGGTTCTTCCTTATAGCTCATGTCCGCCTCGAGGATCACGTCGTCTTGATGAATCACATGCTTCGGGTCGTGAACGTATTTTCGTAATTGTGAGACGTGAAAGACGTTATGGACACTCCCTAGGTTTGGCGGAAGGGCCAACCTATAAGCTACTGGACCTATCCTTTCTAGGATCTCATACGGTCCTATAAAACGAGGTCTAAGCTTCCCTTTCAGGCCGAACCTGACAATTCCCTTAGACGGGGAGACTTTAAGAAACACTTTGTCTCCACCTTCAAATTCTAGCTCAGATCTACGCGTATCAGCGTAAGATTTTTGCCTATCTTGAGCCTCTTTGATTCTCATCCTAATTTTTCGGACGATTTCGATCATTTCGCTCACCGCATCAGGCCCTATGACTTTTCTCTCACGACTTCATCCCAATAGAGTGGTGATCTACACTTGCGTCTGAGGCTTCGTGACGGGCCATACCAATCGTCGCTTGGTAGCTATTATTATAGGCAAACTCAATCAGAGGTAAAATATCTTCCCATTTTGCACCTCGATCCAAAATTACGGTTCTAAGCATATCCTCTAGCGTTTGGATCGTTCTCTCCGACTGTCCATCGGTTTGTGGGTGAAATGCTGTACTGAAGTTTAGTTTCGTGCCCAATTCTCTCTGCAAACTAATCCAGAACCTGGATGTGAATTTGGAGTCTCGATCAGAGGTGATAGATTTTGGCACTCCGTGTAATCGTATAATTTCCTTAACGTGCATACCGGGCGAACTTATCGATCCATAAGTGCTTTGAATAGGTAGAAAGTGAGCACTCTTGGTAAGTCTATCCACAATTACCCATATGGCGTGTTTCTCTTTCGATTTGGGTAAGCTTGCAACGAAATCCATCGTTATATCGTCCCATTTCCATTCGAGGATTTCAATGGTTGTAACTTCCGTAGGGACGTTGGTGTAGTGCCTTCACTTGTTGACAAACAAGACAGCGTTCTCTGAAAAGCTATGTCTCGCTTCATGCCTTCCCACCAAAACTTTTCCTTCGTGTCCCGGTACATCTTAGTATCTTTGCTGGGTGGGCGGTGTAGGGTGTATCGTGAGCCTCACTCATGATTTCATTTTGTAGCCCTGCGTCGTCAGGAACGCAGATCCTTCCTTCAAATAATAAGGCGTTGTCAGGCGCCTCTTGAAAACTCTTAAATCCTTCAGACCTTACCCTTTGTCTGATCTTTTCAAACTTTTCCTCCATTCTTTGTTTCTCGACAATTCTTTTTCTTAGGTCAGGTGCCAGTGTGAGTGTGGCGACACAGCTCACAATTGTCTCAGGCGGTTCCACCAGTTCAATCCTCATCCTACCAAACTCTTCAACGAGTTTTTCCTCTTGTATAGAGAGACATCCTAACTTGGTATAGCTCTTACGACTCAAGGCATCGGCTACTACATTCGCCTTGCCCGGGTGATAGTTAATACCACAGTCGTAATCTTTCACTAGCTCTAGCCATCTCCTTTGCCTCATATTCAAGTCTCGTTGTTCGAAGAAATATTTTAGGCTCTTATGGTCCGTGAAGATCTCACATCTCACGCCATAAAGATGGTGTCGCCAAATTTTCAGGGCATGAACAACTGCTGCTAATTCCAAATCGTGGGTCGGGTAGTTCAGTTCGTGGGGTCTGAGTTGTCGGGATGTATAGGCTATCACCTTCCCTTCTTGCATCAAAACACAACCCAGTCCAGTCTTAGATGCGTCTGTATAGACTACATACTCTTTATCCGCTTCTGGAACTGCTAAAACCGGAGCACTTGTTAGCTTCTCCTTGAGTAATTGGAAACTCGACTCACATTCATCAGTCCAATTGAATTTGATTCCCTTCCGGAGTAGCTGGGTTATTGGCCTTGCAATTTTGGAGAATCCTTCGATGAATCTCCTATAGTAACCAGCTAATCCTAGGAAACTTCGAATCTCGTGCTGAGTCTTTGGTGATTTCCATTCTTGTACGGCCTCTACTTTGGCTGGATCTACTTTTATACCTTCAGCAGACACGATGTGTCCAAGGAACATTACTTCCTTCAGCCAAAACTCACATTTGCTAAACTTAGCAAAGAGTCTTTCATCTCTCAAGGTTTATAAAATCGTTCGTAGATGTTCCCTATGATCCTCTTCATTCTTTGAATAAACAAGGATATCATCTAGGAAGACCAAAACAAATTTATCCAAAAATGGATGAAATACTCTATTCATGAGGTCCATGAATACGGCTGGTGCATTGGTTAATCCGAATGGCATAACTATGAACTCATAGTGGTTATATCTGGTTCGGAATGCAGTCTTAGGTACATCCTCAGACCGTATTTTCAGTTGATGGTACCCTGACTTAAGATCAATTTTAGAGAATACTCCCGCTCCTCGCAATTGATCAAACAGGTCATCAATTCTGGGTAAAGGGTATTTGTTCTTTAGTGTCATCTTATTTAGTTCTCTATAATCGATGCACATCCTTAAAGAACCATCCTTTTTCTTAACAAACAAAACAGGCGCTCCCCAAGGTGAAACACTTGGCCTAATGAATCCTAGATCCAAAAGCTCTTGGATTTGGATTTTCAGCTCTTCTAGTTCCTTCGGGGCCATCCTATAGGGTGCCTTCGATACTGGGGCTGATCCGGGCTCCAGGTCGATGGTAAACTCTAGTTGTCTATCAGGAGGTAGTCCTGGTAGATTCTCGGGAAATATGTCCGAAAATTCTTGGACAACTTCGATATCTTCTACCCGTGTTTCGGGTTTATCCTCATCGTTTAAATAAACAAGGAATGCATGGCATCCCTTCTGGTTCATCATCCTTCTAGCTTGTAGTGCCGATACTATCGAATCCTTCTCCCATGTCGATCCGGTGGAAATGCGTAGCTTCTTGTCCGTGAAAACGAAACGAAATTTTCCTTTCCTTACAAAGAATCGTGGAATGATTCTTAGCTAACCAATCCATTCCTAGGATTAAGTCTACATCATCCATGGGTATTATGTTTAGATCGTTAGCCAGAACCTTAAGTGATCCTAATGTCAACTCTAGGTTCGAGCAAAAGTGTGTAACGGTCATAATCCCTCCTATAGGCGATGAGATTCTCATATCCTGGCTTGACTCTTCAGACCTAAGGCCCAACCTTTCTACGCATGATTTTGCAATAAAAGAATGTGAAGCACCCGTATCGAACAGTACTATAACAGGTAGGTTGAGGAGAACTCCCATACCTGCCAAGTTTCCTTGGTTCTGTTCGTTCTGCCTCCTATGCAGGGCATAGGCTCTAGCCTGAGCCGGCTGAGGCTGACGGGGCGCGGGTCCTTGTTGATTCGGCGGCTGCTGCCTGGCCTGTTGCTGCCGTTGTTGGCGTTGGCGCGGTGGTTTCCGCCTCTGCTGTTGCGGTGGTTGCTGCCACTGCTGTTGCGGGATTTGTTCTTCTTGGTCTGCCATTATTCTACTGTTGGAGTTGTTGTTGAGGTTGGGGCTGTTGCCATTGGAGTTCTTTGGGTTAATGAAACCTGCGGAGGTGGGGTTGAAGTCGATAGCCCTTAATGGTGAGCATTGCCCGGTTGGTTCGCCTTCCATCCCGGACGTGACCTTTGGGTAATTGTTGGCATAATGCCCGTTTGCCCTTGCACTTGTAACAGCTTACCACGTTTGCCGTGCACACACCTTGTGTGCTTTATGGCATCTAGGGCATTGAGGTGCCTCGACTGCTCCTGCGGTCCCTTGCGGTGAAGCATAAGTCGCTCTCTTCCACTCGTCCTTGCTGCGCCGTGTTTCCTTGCCACGGGCCGTGACTTGCTTCTCCATAGTTTCATGGTTGTTATTCCCGCGGTTGGGTTCCCAGTTCCCTTTTTCTTTGTCTGAATTATTGTGTGTCTGAGAAGACACTGACTTATTCTCGGTCATTGCCGCCTCAATATCTAAAGCTCGTGCGAGAGCTTCAGTGTAAGATAGGTCTCCATGGCTAGCGAGAGACATGCGTATCTCCATTCTTAGCCCTGACCTGAATTTTTCCGACATCTTCAAGTCGGTGTCCACCAGTTCTGGTGCATATCTCGACATCTCGCAAAAAGTGCGATCATAGTCGATCACGGACATCCTTTCTTGTTTTAGCAGGAAAAATTCCTGCTCCTTCTTCCTCTTATAGCTCTTAGGGATGTACTTCTCGTACAACTCCCTCTTGAAATCCTCCCACGAGAATTCCTCAAGCTGTTCGGCTGAAAAAGTCTTCTTTCTGGCCTCCCACCAGAAATCTGCAGGTCCATTTAATTGAAAGGCAACACAGGACAGTCGCTCCTGTGCCGTGCATCGTAGAAAGTTAAAGATCCGTTCAATGGTTCTGACCCATTGTTCGCGATCTTCCGGCTCCCTTCCGTTAAGCGGGGAGGGTTTTGTCTTAGGAATAGTTCTTCGATCCTGCGATCGGGTTGAGGTGGAGGCGGTAGTTGGGGAATATCCTCTTGCTCTTGCGCTTGTTCGGGAATTCTACCCCTCCCTCTAGGTCTTCCTCGACCTCGGGGTTCTCTTTCTGGGTTTCTTCTCGGAGGCATTCTGCTATATAAAACACATTATCGTCAATTACTTAAACGCTTACAAACCCATACAACATAAGGTTTCCATAGCTTCTGCTCAAAAAGACATCAAAATAAAACAACTCATCATAGACAATTTGTCGTAAAAGCCCCCATTTGGGTCAAATATATAGATAGGTAAACGAGGCTTATCAAAAAGCAAGATGTCCAGCATCGAGAATCATAAGAAAATAGAAATAGCAATGTTTCGGGCTCACATGGCCAAAAAAAAAAAAAATTGAGTTCTAGAACCATGGTACTGGAATAAAAAGGGAAAAGCTAGCACACATGCTAGTCATAACAAAACAAGTTCTAATTAAAACGTCGCCTAGCGTCTTTACGAGCTCCTTCCTACTCCGTGTCCTCCTCAGGGTCTTCCTCCTCTTCGGAATCGTTTTCCCCATCCGAATCGTCCTCACGAGGTCGTACCCTAGATGGTCCGGCTCTGCTGGGTTCCACCATCGGTACGTCACGCATGGGGTTGAAAACGCTCGTTGCATTCGTCCGTGCGGTCCAGCGGAAGGGCTCTTCCTCCTCTTCCGGTGGTGGCGGATCGGATGCAGGCGGTAGTGGCGGTAGCGGCGGACGTACTGGGTGTCCATAAACTGCTGGTGGATAGACAGGCTCTCCCAAGGCTCTAGGGCGCGCTGTCCTATCTACCTCGTACATCCTGCCCTCATCTATCCGGTACAGGGGTATCACTGGATCAACCTGTCTCGGAACCTCAAGGTATAGCCACTCTGGCGACTCATCACGCCAAGTGTACTCCCGCGGACGGAGATAGGGTCCCATAGGTGCGGCTCGTGATATCTTGTACACGAAGTCGGATGACTCACGAACACAGGCGGATCCCAATCAAATCATAGCCTCGGGGATGCGGTAAATGTAGTCTCCCGATACCTCTCGCATAACCATCCCATGTACAAGGGAGTATGGCTAGGAGTCTCTTGATGCCATCATAATCGGTTGCGCCATAGGCCCGGGCGTTCCTCCACAACCGAAGGTAGTACGCCAGGAACTCGCCTAAGTCTTCCCCGGTGCACATCCAACATTCCCTATAAGTGCGCATCAGCTCCTCGGGTGGGGCATGGGGTCCTACCCTCCTCCTAGCGATATAGCGCATCTCCTCCATCTGCCACGATTAAAACTAACGTAAGTCAACTATCGTCATCTCAAAAAAAAAGAAAGGATAGTATAACGAGAAGCAACTAGGCTAGAACTTAACAATTCTATAAGGTAGGCAACATCATAATGCACAATACATACCATAATTTACCTTCTTAGTCCTACCCAAAAGTATACATATAGACTATAACCTCTTAATATGTGCTACGAGATCCTTGTCTTATATCAAACATTTAAGCTAGAGTTCAACAGACTCTATCGTATTCTGGGGACAGAATTAGGAATTTTGTTCTTCATAACAATTGAAGATCAGTGCGTTAGGAGTACGTAGGTGAAAACCATGCGTAAATCGGAGTCCTAACGAGAGAGATCTAGCTAAAACAAATTTACTGCGCAGTGCAAGAAATTTGCGCGATTGTGCAAAATGTAAATCGAGACGTACGTCGACGTAATACGCCTACGATATACGGGTCCTTAAGTCGAAGCTGAACATTCTGAAGTCGTAAATGGCGTCTACGTCCTGGTTCGTGTTGTTGTTCACTCATGTTGGAGTGATGATGAAGTGCCGACGTCGTTTGGCTTTAAGGCTGAGGTCGTCCTCGTTCATCCTTCTCGTTCGTCTTTCGTTGTTCGTGCTCGAGGCCCTCATCACTTTCATTCTTCCTATCGTTCTTTGTTCTCGTAAGGAAAAAGAAGTTCGTACTTCTATGTTCTTTCACGATATATGAACATGCTCCTTAGAGTCTAGGTTCGTCTTATGATAACATACCGTTCATCATAAAAAAAATTTTGAAGTTTGGAAGAAGGTCTCAATTGAAAACTTCGGAAATATGATTTCAACATAACAATCATAATCAACTCATATGCATCTTAAAAATGGATTCATTCATCCCATGTTGATCATTCAACTAGTACCACCATGTACTTTCATATCAATACTCGAGTATTTGCATTGGTTCGACCAAAGGTATTTTGGAACATTTCCTTGCTCAACTTTCATTTTCATCATAAAAATTTTCATAATAACATAATCTTTCAAAAGTCCTTCCAACTTTGCTCATTATGTAAAAATTTCCATTTCACGAGTTTGAGAAGAATGTAGTTACCTTTTTCCCGGTTGAGCTCGATGTGATGGGGTGTTGAGAGGAGCCAGTAGATTTCTAGAAGTCCAATGACTCGATCTAGACTTAAAATAAAAGAATTTGGGTTTACAAAGAGCAACAGTGCTCTGATACCACTTTCTGTCACAGCCCCATTCCGGATAACCCGGGCTGGAGGGTGATCAGTATTAGGAGTAGTATTTTGGGGACATAGAGATGCATAAAAATAAACTAACATGCTTGAACAGAATAGAAGATAGTGTCATAACGGTTTTAAAAGGTTAGGCCATCGGGCCCCAAAACTTGGCCTGATCCGATGGACCTCAATAGTTTATAAACACAAAGCATAAAATAAAGGAGTTCAGAGTGTAGCAGCGGAAAGTGTGTGAATACATATATGACGATATGCATTCAAGGTATAAACCACAAATTTAATTAAATGGATCAAGGACACTGGACTCCTCAACACATCCTCCATCATCACCATCAGAGCTCAACCTGCACATTTAAAAACAAATATGCAGGGCTAAGTACAAGAAATTGCACTCAGTGGACTTATGCCGAAAACATTTGATAATACTTGGATTACTCTGCCAATATCGAGTAAGTCACAAGGGTTTTAGTTAAAAATGCCTTGTTCTTACCAAATCATTTTCAGTTCGTAAACATAGCTCGGCCGAGCATTTTCTTGGTATGTATGGTCCGTATCTCATAGTCACAATACATAATAATAAATAATAATAAACGCCGAGAGTGAGGCCTCCCATCATCTGACGCCGTGACCGGCCGTAATCCCGCATAAAGACACAATACTCGCAAGCATATGTTAACACAACAGAGTAGTTCCAACCTTCACGCCAATCCTAGCTGCATTTATCATCCGCACAGACCCGACATTAAAGGTTGGGTGCTACCACAACAAATGATATAATAGTTCCAACCATCTCCACAGCCCTACCCGGAAAATGAGATAGGATCCATACACAAAACGAAATATTTTGGTAGGTAATGCAAGAAACATTTGATAACAGTTGTAAAATAAGTATCGTAATAAACTCATTTGGTATAACAAGAAGTCACATTTTAGTGGGGTAAGAAAGGCCCACATTTTGAAGATAAGAAGCCCACCGACTATGGTTTGTTGTAAAAGTCCCAGGTTCGATCGCTCATCGAATCCGATCATGGCGTTTGCGTCCCACCTTTACGTTAAAGCGAGGCTTTAAGACGTCGCTCAAGTCTCTTGAGACTTTCAAAAGCTAAGATAAACTTCGATATTTTCATATCGATGTAGACTGAATTCCTTAGTGAATTCGACACGCCTTCAACACGATATACGATTGAATTATTCTCGCTCGAGATATCGCTCAACGATATAAACGTTTTCGATATATGGATTTCATTTGTGAAATCTTTTCCTACTAACGAGGTATCATACTCAATTAGTATATATATATTACGCGTATGGCGTATTCGCCAATCGTGTTAATGTATGTTCGACAAAAAACAAAAAAAATAAAAATCAACGAAGTCAACATCGGTCAACAAAGTCAACAATTTTGACTTTCAAATAGTAATTTCTTACTATTTCGCTTTTATAAATCGATTTTGATCGATTTGTGAACGTAAAGTCTTATTTCTCGATTTATCACATAAATCAAAGACTTATAATTAATTTCGCATTTTTATAAACTTTTTATCAACAAAACGCGTATTTTCGATTTTAAAACGTTTATAAAATAAACGTTTGTCTCAAACATAGCAATCTATGTTTATAAAATTTTGAAAAATTTAAATCTGTCCAGAATATTTATTAACATATATTTTATTAATAAACTGATTTAAAAAGGATTTAAAAATCCTTATTAATTATCGAAAATTTCGATAATTAGTTTAAAAATGTCAAATGACTTTTGAAAAAATTTCTAAATTAATATAGTGCATTATTATACACTATGGTCCAGAATATGAATTTATAAAATTCATATGGTATTATTTGCTATTTATTTATGTATATACATATATATATATATTTACGGTAATTTCAATAAATAGGGAATAATTATCCAAAAATTCCCAAAATTGATATACACCTAGTATAATATCCCAACATTAATATATATCACCAATATAACCTATAGTTCACCATAACCATTCATTTAATAATATATAGCAATTTTTCACGGTAATAACTTGATAATTACCAAATAATTAGCAAACAATTTCTAAAAATTCCAAATAAATTCCAACATCATTAAACATTATATTATAACATTGTAACATCATAACATCAACCAAAAACATTTGCACCATCACCATATGGAGCTCAATAGCTCTCGGCTTATTTGATTCACAATGTTATTTGATTTTTTAAAAATTCCAACAATTATACACTATGTTTATACACTATAGTATAGTAATATAACATCATAATATTTATCAAAACTAATTAAATCATCACCTTCAAGAGCAACAAGCTCACGGCTTATTTGATTTAAAATAGTATTTGATTTCCAAAAATTCTAATTAATTCACACAATGTATAAACAATATACTAAAGCATTAATACACCATTGCATGTTCAAAAATAAAATCATACACCAACCTATAAATTATAATGCTCTCGGTTCTAAAAAAAATTAAGCATAAGTTTTTCAAAAATTCTAATTAAATCATAGAACATATAATCAAGGTTCTAAAGCATTAATATGTCATTACATAATTGAAATAAAAATTATACACCAAGGTATAACACATATATTGCTCACGGTATTTTTTTGAAAAATAGCTAGGGTTTTTCAAAAATTCCTAAATAATATACCATGGTCTTAAATC
This sequence comes from Salvia rosmarinus, assembly GCA_036937905.1. Taxonomy (NCBI): domain Eukaryota; kingdom Viridiplantae; phylum Streptophyta; class Magnoliopsida; order Lamiales; family Lamiaceae; genus Salvia; species Salvia rosmarinus. Next base: position 34,519,510 of record CM072820.1, on the reverse strand, counting down.
ATATCATAGATCAATAATACATGCTTAGAATGTGCTAAGAAGCATTCGGTCCTCATGAAACATTTTTACACATTTTATAAGATTTTCGAAAATTATAACAACACATACTATGGTTGAAAAATCATGTACACATGCTAGGCCAATCCAAAAATTTAATATACAACACCTATGCTCATCTAACATATATTCTCATATTTTTTTGAAAATAAATCAACAAGAACATAGACATAACCATAGCTCATGCTCAAGAACACTTAAACACTTATATAAAAATTTCGAACACACATATAACATACATGAACATGCTCGATTATTTCTTGAACAAAGATGATAAAAGTCAAAGCTTTTGTGTCTCATTTACCTTGGATATGGTATGGAATCACAAGAACAATGCTAGGTATCAACCTTGGTGGAGAGAAATGGAGAAGAAAAGAGAAGAAAATATTTGAGAAATGAGAGGGTGGAGCTCTCGGTTCTTGGCAGATTTTGGGGGAGAGAGTGAAGTGTTTTGTGTGTTCAAATTGTTTGAGTGTGTATAGTTAGGAGTGGGGTGAATGGGAAGAGTCCCTACTCCTCTAAGCCTCTCTCTCTCTCTCGATTTTGCCAAGGAGAAGGAGAATCAATGCAGCCAAATGATGAGGATTTTGTGATGATAGGCTAGAGCAAAAAGGTAAGCCATGCATTGGGTAGAATTTGAAAAGAGAGCATGCTTGTCTCTAGGTGGGTGCCGGTAGCGTGGTTCAAGGGTGTGATTTAATTTTGTTACACTATAATACTATGTATTAATCATATTATAGGTCATAGATATATAATACATGTCATAAAATAATTAAAACATAATATATGCACACATTGCTATTACCGATCGAAAATTAGGAATAATAGGATAAAAATTATAAATCACACCTATTATTGATACTCATGCCCAATTCGATCAATTATACACATATATATCATAATATATGATTTAGATATTAAATAATAGCATAGGATAAAATTATAGCACATTTTGTGCACACAAAACCCTAATTTACAAATTAGGGTTTCGAAAATTACATTTTGTAATTTTCGAGTCCTATAGCTCAAAAATCAATTTTAATGCTTAATAATACTCATATATATCATAACATATAGTTTAGATACCATAGGATAATTTAATGGTACCATTTCAAGTGAAAACCATAGTTTATAAACTTAGGTTTTCAATTCCATTAATTGGAATTATCGAGTTTTATAACTCAATTATTGATTTTAATAATTTTAATAATGTAATTATATAAAATAATAATAGGAAATTAATTATGATAATTTCCGGTGTTAAACTCATTTTCAAAGCGTCTCTAGACGTTAACGTTCGAAACGTCTCAAAACGTTCATAATCGACACATCTCAAAATGGTCGTAGTAAGTTCATACTTACTTTATAAATAATACTCTAATATCATAAGAATTAATATGGAAATGAATTCCAAGCTCTTCTGCTCAGAAAATTCCATAAGATGCTGACGTTCGACACGCGATCGACGTTAGAATATATTGACGAATCATTTCGTAATATTTCAATCCTTTAATTCGAAATCCTTAGCGAATTATGAAAAGGAATTCGTTATAACGATATCGTATCGAAATCACAAGATTCGATGTCGTAAAAAGATAATATACGGCAAAACCCTAATTACGGGTTTAGAAAACCGTAATCGTATATTTGTTTCTTTGGAATATTACATTGGTTTAAGTGAATATAAAAGAATAAGGGTTTCAACTCATTTCATATGTGAAGAAATATGAAATTCCAAGTGTAAACGAGATCAAGGATAGAGCAAAATAACTTATATAAAGAGTTGATACGAAGGTTCGGACAAAACAGCAATTCTTACAAACTTTCAACAGGAATATCAAGACTTAACATAGTATCAAACTATAACAGAGTTCAAGAGTTTGGCAGCGGAATGAACGTGTGAGACATGCATATGGAGATGCATTCTCAAGGCGAACCAAAAATACTTTATACTACTTGACAAAAGATTCCGCTCAACTCCCGCTCTGTTCCATCACCTGCTCAACCTGCACATTTAAAAACAAATATGCAGGGCTGAGTACAAAGATGCACTCAGTGGACACATGCCGAAAACATTTTATCATTTTACGAAATATTAGATCGCCTCATCACGAAGAAGACACAAGGGTTTTATTTGGGAAAAGCCTTGTTTTACAAAATACATTTTCTCATTTCGGAATCATCGCCGCCGAGCATTTTCACATCACTACAACGTATATTCCAAGTCGGCTATGGATAAACGCACTGGAGGAGGCCTCCTTCACCCGGATGCAAACAACCTCCCGCGGTTCGAGCATGACCGCCCAACGTTCGAGGCCCAACACGTGTACACAATCCTAGCTAGCTTTCCCTTACTCCTCTAGCATAGACCCGACCAGAATCTTCCTCCGCCCTGTGCAACCCGAATGAACATATACAAAACATAAAACATTTTCTCGGCGAGACAATATCGTATCTCAAAATTTTGCAAAGAAAATAGTACAAGAATAACAAGAAACATTTTTGAAAAGCTCGTAAATGATTTTGGTAAGAAAGCCCACCTCGAGAACTTAAAAAGTTCTTATGTCACTAGGGTTTTACTTTCCGTTCCTCCTCTCCTTCGAGTCAAACCTTATCAACGTAAGAAACGAGTTTTTAGCATATCATCATGCTGTGTAAGATTCATCGATCCGAACCAACGTACGTACTATCCTTTCGGTCATTCCTTAGTTCAAATCGCTCGTCGTTACGCATTTAATCTTAATTTCATATCTAACGTCGTCACGCATCGACTTTATTTCCCATCTTACGATATATACTTAAATTCTACGTATTCACGGACATAATTCCCTATGTCTCAACTTTTCCACATATCATATCGTATGATTCACGTACCACATATCATAATGACGTCACAACTCCTTTACTTCAAATTTTCGAAAATTTATAAATATTTTTCGAAAATATTATTTTTATTTACATAATATTCATCATGTATAACTTGTACATCACTAGTTCATTCTTTTGTGATTTTCAAAATTTCCATCTCATAGTATTTCATATTTTTCCAAAGAATTCCACATAAAATCATAGAATTTTGAACATGAACATATATCATTATTTCATGCTCAAAACAATAATTAAAATTCATGTCCATCAACATATGACTCATGCTCATTTTCGGTCATATCATAGTGTTTTTAATACATGCTTAATTTTGTATTAAAATCATAATACATGCTTATAAACGTCATATAAACATATTTAATTCATAACTTCGACATATAGCATAAATTTCATGTATTTCCCATAATTTTCGAAAGCATGTAACAAAACACATCACATATGATTTTCTAATATTTTTGCATGAAATAATAAGAATAGTAAGGTTTCTAACCTTCTATTTGATTTTGGTCGACGTCGGCGACGTTTTCTATCTACGATCGAAGACAACTTTGGAGAACACTCTCTTATTTTTCTCTCTATTTTTCTCTCTATTTCTCACTAATTTTCGGTTATGATGTATCAAAGGGGGGGTCTCCTATTTATAGATGTTATAAAGTGTATTTAATCATTACTTTATAAAATATCTTAATATAAAGTCAAAAATTTCAACTTCTTTTTATCATCTTAATTTTCGAACCTACTAGTTGTACAAGAGACAAATTTTTATCTTATCCTATACATTAATGATTCATCATATCTTATCTTTTTGAAATTATAACATATCTAGTTGTAAAAATAAAAATTATAACTCATACCTTATTTTATTGTCATTTTCGGCCACCTCCTTTCATAAGAGACAAATATTTTATTTTATCCTATAGTTTATTATGTTATTTTATTATTTAATTAATATATCTCATAATTATCATAGAATAAATAATTTATCACTTTATATAATTTGTATGTGTTTTTCGGCCACTATTCTATGCTTGGGATAAATTTTTATTTTTTTCCATATCATTTACTATAATATTATCATATAATAATATCATATTTGAAAAGTCAAAATTTTCAACTTAGGATAATATGTCATTATCAAAGAGTTTTAAAAATATTTCCAACCTTATACTATAGTCAATAATTTCGGCCATCCTCCTTTAAAATCATAGGTTACTTGTTTAATTTGATAACCATCTCTACTTTACACCTAATATACCTTGTCTTTATAATTATAACCCCTCATTAATTAAAGTATGATATTTATATTCATTTCACACTAGAAAGTCTAAATTTTCGGCACTTTTATTAATATGATGCCAAATATTTTATTTTTCTCCAATTAATAGTTATATGACACAATAATAATCTTCGATGATAAAATAAATCATAGGAAAATTAATTAAGTTCATTTCTATGTACTCAAGTAAAGTAATCGGCAAATAATTCAAAATTAAGGATAAATTACCAAACTTTTATTCTTTTCATAACTAATATTATTTTCATGATGAATTCCATAAATATAATGATATTATATCATAAAATAAATTTTTGGAACCTTTCTAAGTAATTTTCCAATTTTTTCGAAAACTATGGTTTCTTGAATTTAAATTTTATAAAATTCCATTCTTGTAATATCCCGCAAAATTAGATGCCTAATTACGGAATTTAAAACCCGTAAATTAGGAATTCGCTGAGATGATTCAATCCATAAGATATCGAATAATGATTTCAATTATTTACGAAGGAATGAATTCCTATTTTATATTCACTGAGAATCGTGAATTAAGGAAATGAAGTTTATAAAGCGTATCGACATTATTACTTTAACGTCGATTTCGTATCGATAGTTAAAACATCGGAAATTTTTCTAAGCAATCAAGCTTAGAATTAAATTCCATTATTAATGGAATATTTTAATAAAGTGATAACGACTTTATTACGACCTTTTTGAGATGAGTCGATAATGAACGTTTTGCAACGTTTTCAAACGTTAACGTTTAGAGACGAAATGAAAAGTGAATTTATTGATCAAGAAATTATAGAAATTAATTTCCTATGATTATTATACGTAATTACTGTATTATTTAGCATTAAATCAATGCTAGATCATCCAGATATGATAGTGACCAATTTTTTCAAACGTTCGAAAACCCTAATTTTCGAACTCGATTTTTATCGCAGAAAATGATGCCATTAATTTATCCTATGATATTATTTATCATCTAAACTATATGTTATAACATATATCAATGTTTGGCATGGAAAATAAAAATTGGACCTATTAGTATAGTGAATGGCCGAAAACTACTGTGTGCATAACAAAATATATCTTGTTGACTTTCCACTATTACATGTATCTATTAAGTGATAATGTGATTAATTAAATAACTTAGCTAAACAATTAAATTCAGATATATATATATATGTATATATGTGCAAAAAACCGTGTGTGTGTGTGTGTGTGCATGGTGAGAGTGTGTGAGTTGTGCATGTGTGTGACAAGTGTAGAGATGCATGTTAATATGGAAACACTTGTCACCCAACACCCCCCATACCTCCCTCACCACCCAATACCACCCCACACACACCCCATACCTCTCAATCAGCCGTTCCTCTCCTCTCCTCACTCCATCTCCTACAATGGAGACCCTTTTCCACCATAGCTAAACTGAAAACTGGAAGTTGCTGCACGAATAGTAGATTGTGGAATTTATTTGACTAAGTTACAGTGGTCAGATGAAGGTGAAATTTATGTATGTTTATATTAAGCATGAATAGTATATATTTATAAAATTTCAAGTCGATCTTATGTGTTTTACTATTTTATTTATATTTTTCAAAACAACTGCACAAAACTGTGAAATTTGCCATGTTCATCACCCATGGTTCATAATCTTTATTCCTAGTTTGGCTAATGGTAAAACTCTAAAATTTGGCATAAGAATAATTCAGCATGTCTAGAAGATGTATGTAAATTTCAGAACTTTTTAAAAATGTTTACTATTTATTCCAGATTTTACAAGCTAACTGCACAAAACTGTCACTGTAGCGATAGCTTGTGGTAAAATATTTTTAGATCCCAATCTATTGTGAATCATTGAGTGAGGTTTTTTCTGGATTAAACTAGACTTAAGTGGATTTTCAATATGATTGGTTGCATTCCCAGATTCCTTATAATGAACTCACGGTGAATTTTTAAAGTCGACGCATTACAGTAAGTCTTTTTGGACAAACTGCCTTAGTAAAATTCTATATTAATTAACTGTTCGTGTACGACTTTTACGTGAGATGTTCAAGCCGTTTGTAGTCCGATTTTGACTTGGGTTTCTTCATACGAAATGTTCCTTACCATGTCTAGTTGTGATCTGGAAAGTTTGATCTCAAACCAAGTTTTATAGGTATACCTTTCACTCGACCCAAAGTCACCTACTTGAATGTTGTCCATTCCAACTAGTCAACTTTGGGCTTATGTATTTCTCGATGCATCAGATATCTTCCAAGATGGTCTTCATGAAACATGTAGTTCTTGTTACAAGGTTTCGAAATTTGTAGCCTACAGTCATTTTGGCATTGTGAGCCAAAAGTTACGTGCCTCGCAAAACCCCTCGTCGTTAAGCTAAAACTGAAAATTCTAAAAAAAATTCTAAGTATAGAAGTCAGTTTGAGTTGCCCACATTGAGACCCTATATCTCCAGAACCACGACTCTTTTGGATTTCATTCCTTCTTAGAACTTGTAGTACATGTTTAGAGGTTTCCAGAATGTATCTTTGTGCGACCATATGTATTCTGAATCGAGAGTTATGAATCGTCAAAGTACGTCACTAGGGTTGTTTCAAACTGTTTTGCTGAAATTAAACACTTGAAAATTTGACTAAGTGTTGGAACCCCCCTAGGTGAAATATGCCTTATGTGAATAGGGTGATGATCGATTGTTATATGGATGATATTAATACATATAAATGACCATAAGTGTATAATAATACACTATATGAATTTAGAAATTTTTTGGAAATCATTGGTAATTTTAAGGATTACCGAGAGCATTACAGGAATTATAAGGATTTTAAATCCTTTCTAATTAAGAGTAATAATATATTATATGTCTAAATATTATTTTGGACATATTTGGGATTTATAAAATTTTATAAAAGTAGATCACTATGTTTATAACGAAACGTTATATTTAATAACGTTATAAATGAATAATAAGGATTTATGGATAAATGGATTAATATTTAAGAAAAATATTAATAAATTTCATCGATTTACGTGAAAAATTGAGAATTAGGACTTTATAAAAATAAATCGATTGGAAATCGATTTATAACATGAATTAGTAAGAAATTACTATTGAAAGTCAAAATTGTTGACTTTTAAAGTCAACGTACGAAATACGTTCGATAAATACGCTAATACGCGTAAGGTGTACTAATTAGGTAAGAAACCTCATTAGTAAGAAAAGATTTCATAATTGAAATCCTTATATCGAGAAACGTATAAATACGTCGAACGTTTAAACCGAAAAGGTTAAAACGATACGGTTGAACGTGTCTCGAAGAACGAGAACTATTCAATTGAAATACGTAATTGAAAAGCGTATCGAATTCATTAAGGAATTCAGTTTATATCGATATAGAATATCGAAGTTTATTCTCGACTTTGAGTCTCGAGAAGCGTGAGCGGCGTACTAAAACATCGCTTTTACGTAAAGGTGTGGGCGCGGACGCGACGGTGGGACGTTGGCGAATACTCAAGTTTAAGGCGAACAATAGTCCGGTGGGCTTTACTCTACTAAAAATATAATGCTTCAAATATTTAATTACGATGCTTATTTCTCTTGTTGATAAAATGTTTACAAGATTACACGCCAAAATATTTATGTTTTGTGTATGTATCCTATCCATGAGATGTTATGAGATGTTATGAAATGTTATGAATGTTGTTGGGTCGCTCCCAACTTATGAATGAAAATCGATATCGGATCCTATCTTGGAAGGACAATACAGCTAGGATTAACGTGTACACTAAGGTATTGTGTCTTTGTAAGGACAATTCACGGCGGTCACGGCGTCGTAGAGGAGGCCTCGCTTCACGACGTTCGACTATGATGATATGGCGAAAGGATGTTAAGGGATATGGATCATACACACGAAAAAATGCACGGCGGCGATGATTTTGAAAAATGATAAAAATATTTTAGTAAGCACAAGGCATTTCAACTAAAACCTCTGTGTTTTACCATGATGTGGCGATGTAATCTACAAATGATAAAATGTTTTGGCATGAGTCCACCGAGTGCATTCTTGTACTCGACCACTGCATGTTGTTTTAAATGTGCGGGTTGAGCGGATGATAGATGGGCGGTGTTGAGCAATATGAATGTTGTCATTGAAATGTTTATACCTTGATAGTACATCGTCATATGTACATATCACATGTTTTCCGCTGCAAGAACCCCAAATCATGTAATATAGTCCAAAAACATAAATGACATATGTATTCCGTTTATTGTTAAAAAGAGTCTCCTTGTATTTTTATCCCAGTTTAGAGTTATAGTCCCTGTTAATCCGTACTTAGGATTTAGGGGCTGTGACAGAGTGGTATCAGAGCGGTTCGCTCTTGAACCTAAAATCTCGTTTAGGGTTAAGTCTAGATTGAGTCATTAGACTTCTAGAGATCAGCTGACAATGATCAACACTCCATCACATCAAGCTCAACCGAAATGAGGTAAATGACTCTTTTTCAAAGTTTTGAAAATTAGCTTTGGCGAGCGAATGTTTATGAAATTATTTTTCTCGGTTTGAAAGCGAAAAGTTTGAAAGTGAAATAAAATTTTATCAAGTGAAATGAAAGCTATGAGAAAGGTTGAGAATGAGCGTTGTGACAAATGATTTGTCGAAAAGTTATGAAAAGTAGGAGGATATAAGAAAGATGATGACAATGATATGAGAAAGTTTTGGCATGATATGCCAAGATGAAATGTTTGAATTTACGGAATGTAATAAGGGTTCATTATTATGAACAAAGTTATGATTATTCATGTTTTAAAATGATTGAGATTGGACATTTATTTGTCGAATACGATATGTTGAATTCTTGAAATTCAACGAAATACATCTTGTCTAAATGAGCTACGTACGAATATTTGAAGTTTTACTTCAAACCACAAAGTTGATTATGATGATGAGCATGCTAGTTCAAGCGAACATAGACTTTATAGGACGCATGATCCCTTTTACGAAAGAACACATAGAAGTAAGAATTTCCTTCAATTACAAGAACAAGATTAGTGATGGATTTGAGAACTTCATTCCATCTTGAGTGAAGAAAAGTGAAAGATTTATACGAAATTGTTAGACCTCGACATATACGACCTCGACTTGAAATCGGCATTTATAACATCGCCTTTGACATGTCGACCGGGTAGTTTGTCCGACCTCGGTGTCGGCAATATTCTGTACTACCTCGGCATAGGTAGCGGCATGCACGACCTTGGTGTCGCCATCGCTATGACCTCGGCGCGAACGCGTGTAAATTTCTCTGCACTACGCAGTGATTACATTTTGACTGTTCTCGGTTGTGTGAACTCCGATTTACGTCGGTTTTCGTCACGTGCTCTAATGCACTGTACTTCATTTCTTATGAAGGACCAAATCCCTGATTCCTACTCCAGAATTCATTAGAATTAGTTGAAGTTAGTTCTATGATTTGAAAAGAGTAAAGGCATTATAGTATGATCTGAATCCTAGAATGTTACTAAGAAAGTAAGATCTTGATGTCAAGTAGAACCTTGACATACATGAGAACTTTGTTGATGACCTATTACGGGTATATAAGCTTTCAAATTATATCCATTACCCAATTTACGTCATTGAATTTAACTCTATGACCTAGTTCGAATTGAGAATTCATTCGAGTTTCTCACTTTTACGAAGAAAATTTCAAACCCAAAAATTCATAAAGTGTCCTTTTGAACCCAAAGCCTTATGTGATGAGAATATAATTATGACGGGTCTGTCCATTATATGACCAAAGAAATCTCGATGAGTCGTCATTCGGTCTTGGGACCCTAGAGCCCAATTTATTCATCCAGGAACATATCGATTCAATCATTGAAAAGATGTTATCTTGATGGATGAGACAGTACCTTTTGTAGGTAATCGTGATAATTTCTCCTTGATTCTTGAAACCATCAAGTATGATGAATGTTGACTTACCTTGTCACCTAAGTGCAATTAGTAAGCGATAAATGTCGGGCATGAAATAGGTTGACTTATCTCGACCACCTAAAAGTTTCGGATCGATAAAGTGATAGACATCAAGAAATTATGATGTAAAGAAAATCTCGATGAGGCGAGATATTCTTCCTATGGCACACATGATGTGATGACCCTTGATGGGCTTAACAAAGAATGATAACAATGAAGTTATACCATCATCGACTATTATGATAACAAAGTTATGAATAAGATACTCTTTAGCATTGAATGCAAAGAGTAAAGTAAAGAAAAGTATATGATACACGTAGGATATGAATTTTCCTTATTATGTCATGACGAGAGTGATTACAACTTATCTTTAAGATAGTTGGATGTCTTTGAAACCTCGTTAGTAGGTTGGACATGTTTAAAAGAATGAAGATGCATACAAGATATTCTTTTCAAAGAATATATATATATAAAGTGATAGCATCCCGGAAAATAAATCTTTCGCCTTATACCTCAATCAATGAGATTATGCTTGAGCATAATCGATTCCAATAATTGAAACTTCGGTTGGACGAATGATAATAAGATTTAGAGATCATAATCTTTGAGATGTGTGAATAGCTAGGATATCCCAGCATGTAAATCAGTATGGAGAAATATCTCCAAAGTCGAGACATGGCGATAAGATGCTTAGAATTTAAGTTATGGTGTACGAATGTACTACCCTACCAAGCCATATGACAATGATAACGGTTCTAGTCACGAAAGTGGGAACCAAGTATATGAGTAAGATTACTTTCATATACCATGCTCAAGAAAATGGACAAAAGTCAAAATAGCGAGAAGAAATTATGAGCTATACAATTAGATAGTTCATGATATGATATAAGCTTCAGAGATGTTATGACTTGATAAGTAAGGTAATTCCTTGGAAGTAAAGAACGGATTAAAAACAGATTCATTATTTTGAAATGAATCTTAATACCTAAGTTATAATGACACAAAATGCTTGTCTCGTGTAACTTAATAGTTAACAAGCAAGATAGTTTCTATAGATCTTGCAAAGGAAATACATCCAAGAGAACATAGGAAAAGATTCACATGGAAGGATCTTAAATATCTCTAACATGGAAATGAAGAAATCATTGAATGTCGAGAAAATGGTAAAGATATTTGGCGTCAAAGCAAAAGTATAATACATCCCGAAGGACAAAGGATTTTATCTTATGCGAAATTGCATGATGAATCAATAAAAGATTAAGAAGAAATGACGTATATCCAAAAGGGGATATTACAAACGATGGCACTAAATGTCAGTACAAGGATTTCTCTAGAAAGGAGTTTAAAGTAAGGATATATGAGAAATATATTCCTAAGATCGATAAAGTGAAAAGGGGAATTAAATCATTCATACTGGATTAGGAATGAATGATAGTGATAGAGACATGACGATCTCTAAGATGAGACTTAGTTACCGAAATATATCAATATCAAAGGATAGGTTGATGTAGACCTAATCACAAATGCTATTGGTAAAAGCATAACGAGGCCGGTACCAAGTATAGGGTGAATGATGCAACGAAGGCCATAGCAAGGAACATAATGTCCCAATGGAAAGGACAATGACATATGAAAAGATGTTACTTGAATGAGCAGGAACACCATAGACATAACCTATGCTTCGCACGAAAATTGAGCGAACATAAAAACCGGGAGGCTTGATAAGTATGAGAAAATTTCTCGAATACCTATAAAATTTTGTTCAATATAGATGCTTCGCTTTTGACATCATACAACTATGCTGAAGAAGCGATAGAACCCAAATTAGGGTAGCGAATGAAGATTTAGAATCTCCTTACCTATACGAGAATTCGACCATCACAAGTGTTGCTCAAGCTTAGAATTGAACCTAGAATCGCCTAAGGTTTTATCCAATGATGTGGATCATTATATCTATGTGGAATATAGATATAATTCTAGAAACAAAATGTTTGAAAATAGATGTCACCCACGTGATTTGAAACATGGACATAGTCTCTCCATTTGAAATTCTACATGGCTAATTTTGGATCCTCAATTGCTTTAAAATTAAGGTTGGCTCATCTAGAACTATTTGTTTACGGATGGCGAAAATGGAGTCGGCGGTAAAATGTTAATCCCAAGGCCTACAAGTTATAACTTCGCATCGAGCGTATCGGCCCTTTTATCATAAACAAGGCGTGGGTTTAGGGCAGTTTTGGAAGAATTCCTACATCATTGGAAGGATGCTCGTAATTATGGGTAGCGGATGAGGATGGTATCCACAACTTATCCATCGTTTACCAATAGATTGGCGGGGTTTTGCAAAAGAAGTATCGAAAGAATAATTTCTCCATGAGAAAATTCCAAAGTCAGGCGGACTTACGAGATTTGTCAGCGAGCTCAAGTATACTCATAATGCGTATGGAGCGGCACCTCAGTACTTGTCCTAGTCCTCGGCAAGTTACACTTGCTGCGGCATAAAGGAATGGTTGTACCACGATATTCAAGCGCCGTCCCACGTCTGTGCCGTCAATTGTACCAAAAGAGGCGAGAATGGTAAAGGGCGGGATCTTATCGCCTCGAAGATTAAGAGAATTACCACTACCAACTCGACCTTACTTTCGATAAAAGTAACACACACTTACGGTACCAAAGAAGAAGCGAGGGGCGATGTGACCCACGGCTCTTTGAAAGAGAAAGATCGTCGGATATATGAGGTAAAACGTATCGAGAAATAGACAAGTTTCTAAGCGAAATGTATGACTCAGACAAAGGTCATTCAAAGACATAGAATCTTAGGAACCTATAAGACTTATATGTAGATAATGGTTTATAATGAAAATGATGTGATTATAATAGGTAAAATAAGCGTGGTTTGGAAGAGTTTATGAATATGGTGAAGAAGTGTCAAAGTTTTGAGTGTAAAAAGAGCTAGGCGCCTTGTAATCGGTCATTTCGGTGGGCCGACCCTCGTAAGTAATGTATGAAAAGTCCTCACCGAGGCATTATGATGTAATATTATATGGTCTTGAAGAATGGCATTGAAATACGGAAATGAATTGTTACGAATAAGATATGGTTACTATGAGATAATAGTTACGACATTCGGACTAACCAATGCACCGACCACATTCATGAACCTCAAAATCGAGTGTTTCACGGATACCTCGAAATTTTTATCTCAATCCTCATGGATGATGTTCTTATCTATTCAAAGGACGAGAAAGAACATAAAAGAAAATCGAAGGTCTGTCTTCGACTTTTCGAGCAGGGCAAAATTTTGCAATGCTGTTTGTAAATTTCGCTTAAAAGAAAATATTCCTCGAGGCACATAGTGTCTTTAAAAGAGAACAATGTAAATCTAACAAAGGACAAAACAATTAAAGATGAAAGGCGTCAATGACCTAAAATAAGATCGGAATTTTATAGATTGATTAACTACTATTAGAGATCCATTAAGAACTCTCTAAGGTAACAAGACCAATAAGATAGTTACCCAAAATAGAATCAAAATTACATGGATTAATGGAAGAAAGGCTATGTAATAATATGAGAAAGATAATAATTTATGCATCACAATGACTTAGGCCACATGAATATAATTTCCCAACTCATGACTTGAAATAATAACGATGGTATAAATACCGAAGTCTTGGAAATTTTACTCTATAACATAAATTAAGAACCCTTCACAATTTACAAAGTTTGAACTTATTCTTGAGCAAAGAAACATGGATACATGATAGAAAGGATGGCTCGAATCGGTAAAGATTATAAATATGATAAATGATCACCTATGAGCAGTTAATGTAGAATCTAATGCCTAAGATATAAATTCAGACCTAAATCATGGTATGTCCTTATAGAAAAGGAAAACTCATCGAAATGTTAAGAAAACGAGAGCAGAAATAGTCGGAAATCAAGGATGAACGTAAGTGGTACCCTCACAACCAAGGTGATATATGACTAAAAGAGAGAATGAAGATAGGAAGAGAATACAAATTAAAATAAGGAATGAAGAGCTAAAGGATATTTTAAGGAGCATTTGGACAATGTTATATTGTCTAAAGAGATATATATATACATTTCAAGCAATAATAAGCTTAGAAATGAAATCATGAATGAAGTTCATAATCCTTCTCATATCGCCCCACCGAGGCATTATTAAGATGTATTATGATTTACGAGAAAAGTTAGATAGCAAGGAATGAAATGAGATGTAACCATGATTGTCAGCGATGTCTCGGTTACCAACAAATAAAGGCATTGTATCAAAGGCCTTATAAGAGGTTATAATCTCTAGAGATAAACAAATGAGAATGGAATGATATAGCGATGGATCTTATGATGATTTTACCAAAGTCATAAAGAAGCAACAACGATATATGGGTAATAGTGAAATGACTCACCAATTATGTTTTACTTTGCCTATTCGGATAACTCGTAGATCGATAAGTTAACTCGGTTATCAAAAGGAAATTTTATATTTACAAGGATTACGAGAACCTATCGCTTGGATAGAGACACGAAAGTACCATAGATTTTGAACTAACTCATAAAAGGAGTTAGATACGAGATTGAGCCTTAACATATATGTCCACTCATAGCGAAGGACAATCAAAGGGACGGTATGAATGTTTAAGGATACGATAGAACAAATGATAAACCAAGGTATCGGTGGGAACTTATTGTACCACTTGTTAAGTTTATGTACGGTAGTAGTCGTCGAACAACGATTAATATAGCCTTATGAGGCATTGTCTTGAAAAAGTATCGACCACCACTTTTTGTAATAGAGTAGGTAAGAGAAGGTATAAGGTCCAGACGTCGTAAGGAAGCGACTAAGATATCTCCCAATAAGGCAAAGAATAAGAAAAGCTAAGGATAGACAAAGTCTTACGTCTGCGTAATTTTGAGCTGCATTTTAAATGCGAATTAAAATTTCTTAAGGTTTCTCCATCGAGAGAAATTATAAGGATTCGGTGCAAAGAATGATTAGATCACGCTTTATAGGACCTTACGAGCTCCTAACAATGATAGGCGAGTAGCATAGCTTGGTACTTCCACCACATTTGGGGAAAGTACAAAATGTTTTCCTCGTGTCACGATTAAGAAATACGAAAATTGCCCAATTCACGAAAACCAACATGATGACATGACCTTTGACTCGGATGAGTTATGATGAAAATCTACAACTAATTTGATAAATGCGATTCAACGATTAAAGAAGCAAGTTCGGTCTTTTAATGAAAATCGATGGAAAACCATGGACAAAATGAAAACATGTGGAAAGTTATAATGTTATGATGTTAAGATACCCATACTTTATGAGGTATGCAAATTTCGAGACGAAATTTCTTTTAAGGGGTAGGATGTAATATCCGTAAAATTAGATGCTAATTACGGTATTTAAAACCGTAAATTAGGAATTCAACGAGATGATTCAATCCATAAGATATCGAATAATGATTTCGATTATTTACGAAGGAATGAATTCTATTTTATATTCGAGGATCGTGAATTAAGGAAATGAAGTTTATAAAGCGTATCGGCGGTATTACTTTAGCGTCGATTTACGTATCGATAGTAAAAGCGTCGAATTTTTCTAAGCAATCAAGCTTAGAATTAAATTCCATTATTAATGGAATATTTTAATAAAGTGATAACGACTTTATTACGACCTTTTCGAGATGAGTCGATAATGAGCGTTTTGCAACGTTTTCAAGCGTTAACGTTTAGAGGCGAAGCGAAAAGTGAATTTATTGATCAAGGAATTATAGAAATTAATTTCCTATGATTATTATATGTAATTAGTGTATTATTTAGCATTAAATCAATGCTAGATCATCAAGATATGATGGTGACAAATTTTTTCAAGCGTTCGAAAACCACAATTTTCGAACTCGATTTTCTCATGAAAATGATGCCATTAATTTATCCTATGATATTATTTATCATCTAAACTATATGTTATAACATATATCAATGTTTGGCATGGAAAATAAAAATTGGACCTATTAGTATAGTGAATGGTGAAAACTACTATGTGCGTAACAAAATATATCTTGTTGACTTTCCACTATTACATGTATCTATTAAGTGATAATGTGATTAATTAAATAACAACTAAAAATTAAATTCAGATATATATATGTATATATGTGCAAAAAACGTGTGTGTGTGTGTGTGTGTGTGTGCATGGTGAGAGTGTGTGAGTTGTGCGTGTGTGTGACAGTGTAGAGATGCGTGTTAATATGGAAACACTTGTCACCCAACACCCCCATACCTCCCTCACCACCCAATACCACCCCACACACACCCCATACGTCTCAATCAGCCGTTCCTCTCCCCTCCTCTTGTAATACCCCGTCTTTTTAAGCTTCATTTTGCATGGCACGTTTTTAGAAAAGGTCGAAAGGTTGACTTTTGTTTGGTGATCGACCGTCACGAAACCTCGAGGCGTTATGAAGAGTGTCTTATAGCGAATTCATAGACACTAAGTATCTGAGTTTTCGACCACCCATGAAGGTTTGGCACTCAGGAAGTTATCGAAAACCGGACTTTTCATTGGTCTTTTAAAAGTATATCTTGTTTATAGTCATTGTGTCCGGTATTTTATTTCGTGTCCATGGAGTGCGAAGTTTGCAAAATTTGAGTCCGTTTGCAAAGTTGCGTCGGTTTTGCGTTTTCGAAAAGGGCGGCTTGCATGACTATTGCGACCCCCTTTCCTATAAATAGGAGGCTAGGGCCTTCGTTTTCAGCGTTCATTTCCTTCGATCTCTGTGTTTACGGAAGAGCCGAGTAGCTCGAGTCTGCTGAGAGGCTGGAGGAGTGGGGATCGGCGGGGAGGCTCGGTGGCGCCATTCTTGGCTTGCCGAGCCACCACCGCCGATCAACCACCCCGGCAGCCCGTTTTCGGTTTTGTCCTTTTCTTGTTTGATTCCGCCTTTTAGTAGATCGTATAGCATAGAACTCGGGATTCTAAAGGGACAGGCGAAAACGGCGGGCCGGACCATTTCAACCAAACGCCGCCGCCGCCCATTACCGCCGCCGTGGGGGCTGTTGGCCGCCGTTTGGTGGCCGACGGGCCACCTTTTGGCTACGGGTCCTTTAGGTTTTGAGTTCCGGGCTATGCATTCTACTAAAGTACCGATTCCGTTTTTCTGTTTTTCGCGTTTCTGCATGTCGGGATGTTTTCCGTTGCTTCGAGTTTTCTAAAGGAAGTACATGCCCGGGTTATCCATTTTCAACGTCGTTTGTCATTCCATGTTCGTCGTTATGCATATTGCTTATGTTTCCATTTTCATGCATCGATTTTGGATGGTTTATCCTAGATCGAGGATGAGCATCGATTTTTGAAACTTCTTGTTGCTAAGATTTGAGTCGACTTGCATGCATGCATATTTTGAAGGTACCCTATTATAGATCTTGATGCCACAATATATTTCCTTACGCATCGAGTTGATTTGAAAACCGGAGAGTGCGAATGTGGGTTGAGAAAGTCGAAAACCTAATTTTGCTACGATCGTCGTTTGGATCACGTTGTTGCTTTGCTTTGTGGGATGTAACCCCAAAGTTGTTCCGTCTTGTTACGGTACCTACCGATGGTGATCGGTGAAGTCATCGGATCCGTAGATATCTCGGTTGGCGTTTTGATACATTCGGGTTGGGTTATATATGCTTATTTTGAGTTATTTACTACGATATTTCAAAATAAAACATATGCGCCGTAAAATGTTTTTGTGAAATTATTCTTGTTCTCGATCGAAGATATGGTTCTATCATGGTTGTGCGGATCTCTATTCGGTGGGTTGATCGCCATCTTGAGTATTGATCATAAGGGATAGACCCCGAACACGTGGTTATGGTTACGAAGAGGATAGACCGGAAGTCCACAGGAAATAGTAATGAGGTGGTTATGGTTACGGCGGGTTTGACTCAAAGTCCACACCGAGTTAGCCATTGGATACGTTCGGGCGTGGGCCGTGGATATGTTCGGGCGAATGAATGTCGTGTGATGGGTGGCGGGATACGTTCGAGCCGTGGTTCATGGTTCTATGATGGGAGTATGATAATAACGGATCGGTGTCGAAAAAAATGAAAATCTATTTTGCTTACTTAGAAGTGGATTCGTTTTAAAACCTTCTAAGATAAGTGCTCTAAACACGACCTCATGATTCTTTTGATTTATGATAAAACCCGGTGAGTGCGCTAGTACTCACCCCAAACTCTTTTCAAACCTTTTCACGGATGGAGGAGAATTTGGGCGGGCGGCCGAGGGGTGGGCTGCGGGTTCTTCATCTTATCTTCCGCGATGTTGTGTTATATCGTACTACGATAATTATGTATTCTTGTCCCTTATTTGCTTTACGATTGGGAACAAGATTTATTATATTATTCTCGCGTGAGTCTCGATATGAGCATGCTATGTGGTTGATCGGTCTAGTTGACGAGGATGTAATGCTATTTTGCCTTCTTGCATTACTTATAATAAACCAAGATCATGTTTTACGAAGTTATGATATCGATATTATTACATTGGTGGATTGTTTGTGCACCCTCCCTTCGGATATGTCCTAGTTATAGAGGAGATCTTGCCCGATTTCATGGTCACATCTTATCATGTATGTTATATGTATCCCCTTCTTAACCCCTCACCCCTAATCACACCCCGGCGTCCGTGCCTTCCCTCGGGAATTGGGCGTGTGACGTAATGTCAGGCGGTGTTCTTGGCCCCGACATCTATCTTTCTTATCGATACCGGCTTGGTATCGAGCAATGGTTCTTGGCTTTGACCTCGAGCTTTGTTGTTTGATATCAAGCGATTCGTTTGCTTTATATCGTGTGCGTTCTTGAAATTGAGTGTTTAGAACTTGTTCTTCTAAACTGCTTATCGAGTCTGACTACCCTCACTCACCGTCATCCAGCCTCCTTTAAAAGGGGATGAGGTATGTGTTTATTCTTGATGCTTTATGTGGCTATGTGATGCTTGATGTGATCTTGGTTTCATGTGCTTTGGCACGGTAAGAGTTTACTGCGATGTAAGCGTGATGTGGATGAGGTATGGTTGGATGGTGATGTGGATGTGGAAGTAATTGTTGATGGAACAAAAGGGCACTGTGTGGTGTGATGTGAAAATCGTTTATATGATATGATGTGATTAATGTGATCACGTATGGTTGATGTAAGTCTATGTGTTTACATAGCAATGTATTGTTGATTGAAAATCTTGTTTATTTTGATAAGCGAGTGCTTGTAAGTGAATCTGTGTTTGCTTACGTGATTATTATGATAAATATCGATATTGATATTGATATGAGTTGAAATGAACATGTGTTTGAAACATGATTACCCGGATATTAGGGGGCGGAAAAGGAAGCGTGAATATTTGTTGTTGTTTATGGTGAACTAACATGTGGTTTATGGATATTCGATGGCCCGAACAGCGTTGGTTAAGATCTCCACGAGAATGGATGAGCATATCCAGTAAATTCGTGGAATGTGCCGGAATATTCATGAGCCGTTGGGAGTATTTACGGAAGATTTGTTGGGTTATGGAGAAAGGTTCGAGGCGGTGGGAAAGTGTCGAATCTGAGGCCTACTATCGGATGACGAAAGGCTACCGACAGGTTGGCAACCATGGGCGAGAAGGCGAGGACATGTGTTGTTCGAGCGGGATCTATCACGAGGCACCTTACCTTGGACTTTATTGAGTTATTTGCTCGAGTATGGAGGCGATGGACGGACCACGGTATACCATCGAGGAGGATGTGGTTGCGAGGCACCTCGAGGACCGATCGAGATCGATGATAGGGATGATGTTCCCAAGAGCCGTTGGGAGAACAACCATCGCTCGAGGCGATCACCGGTGCAACAGGATACACGATCACTACACCTCCATCGATGATCCTTACCTTCCTGAGGATCCGGAATGACTTTGAGGCGAGAACTTCGGGGCGAGAGATATTGTCCGTCCGGCGGTGGCGGCGAAGAAACCAAGAATCGAATCTTCATGCCGCAAAGCGTATCGGTGGCATCCGGGGAAGGCGACTACGAGGAAGAAGAGGACCCGATGAGAGCGAGGAGGATAGTGAGGATTCGGAGGACCCGGTAATCGGATAGCCGATGACTCGATGGTCGGGCACATTGAGGAAGAGCAAGCGCCGAGCGAGGACTCGAGCACAACTTTCACGATACTCGGTGCAATCGAGCACGGCTTGGATGGGATCATACCCACGAGAGCTTGCTTCCATGCGGGATCGCTTTTAAGCGGCCAATTCACCACGATAGGAAGGGAAGAGGATGAGGAAAGCGAGAATGGAACCGGCTGGGACGGCGGGGAATAGTGGATGGATATGGAGGGCGAGATCTAGGTAGTCGGTGTGTGCAGTGTGATCATGATCTGCTAGAAGCATGGACGAGCGGCGTCTTTTGTGATGGCCGGTCGATTCTTTGCTCATATCGACCTTTTGGTGACATACCTTGATCTTGTATTTTGTGATCCTTCATGGACCTTGAATATTGATACTAACGCATGCGTGACGGGATGTTTATGTTTGATGCTTATATGTGATATGAGCTATGCCGTGATGATATATGATCTATGTGATGTGTGATGATAATGTTATGTGAAATGCATAACGATGATATGTTGATGGATTGCATGATTATATGTGATCGTGCGTGATATGTGGTATATGTGATGATATGTGATATGGGTGATGATATATGTTATGCGATGATACCGGTTATCTATGCGGCGTTTCTAATGTTTCAAGCGTCGATACGAATGCGAGAACAAGGAACGGAGGAACAATAGCGTGGAAGAAGCTGGAACCACCTTTGGTTCGTGACATGCGATCGAGTTTTCGCGAGAATCCCCTACATTCGGCGGTCTCGGTGAACCGATCGGCGCCGAGCGGATACGATCCACGAAAGGATCTTGAATACATCGGTGCGAAGAAGCGAAAAAGCTGAATGCGCGATCTTCGGCTAACCGATGAGGCGATTTACGGTGGAATCCGTGAGAAGGACTCTAACACCGTGACGATGGGCAAGGTATCGTGGGAAGATTTCAGGAAGAACTCATGGAAAAGTATGTGCTGGCGTTCTGACGTGACGAAACAATTTTGGAATCTTCGTCGAGGAGAAGGCGGTCACCGAGTCGATCGCTCGTTCAATAAATACATCACGTTATGCTACGTACTGGTTGGCATCGGCTGCCAGGCGAGCGAGTTCGAGAGAGGACTCCGACCGAGAGATCGAAATTTCGCTCGTCGATCGGGGAGATCGGCGTATCTGCGATCCTTGAACCGGTCTCGATATGAGCATGTTATGTGGTTGACGGTCTAGTTGACGAGGATGTAATGCTATTTTGCCTTCTTGCATTACTTATAATAAACTAAGATCATGTTTTACGAAGTTATGATATCGATATTATTACATTGGTGGATTGTTTGTGCACCTCCCCTCGAGGATATGTCCTAGTTATAGAGGAGATCTTTGCCCGATTTCATGGTCACATCTTCTTATCATGTATGTTATATGTATCCCCCTTCTTCCCGCTTCTTAACCCCACCCTAATCACACCCCGCATCCGTGCCTTCCTCGGGAATTGGGCGTGACACCTCTCCTCCTCTCTCACTCCATCTCCTCTGATGGAGACCCTTTTCCACCATAGCTAAACTGAAAACTGAAGTTGCTGCACGAACAGTAGATTGTGGAATTTATTTGACTAAGTTACAGTGGTCTGATAAAGGTGAAATTTAGGTATGTTTATATTAAGCATGAATAGTATATATGTATAAAATTTCAAGTCGATCTGATGTGTTTTAATATTTTATTTATATTTTGTCAAAACCACTGCACAAAACTGTGAAATTTGCCATGTTCATCACCCACGGTTCATAATCTTTGTTCCGAGTTTGGCTAATGGTAAAACTCTAAAATTTGGCATAAGAATAATTCAGCATGTCTAGAAGATGTATGTAAATTTTCAGAACTTTCTAAAAATTTTTACTATTTATTCCAGATTTTACAAGCTAACTGCACAAAACTGTCACTGTAGCGATAGCTTGTGGTAAATTATTTTTAGCTCCCAATCTATTGTGAATCATTGAGTGAGATTTTTTCTGGATTAAACTAGACTTAAGTGGATTTTCAATATGATTGGTTGCATTCCCAGATTCCTTATAATGAACTCATGGTGAATTTTTAAAGTCGACGCATTACAGTAAGCCTTTTTGGACAAACTGCCTTAGTAAAATTCTATGTTAATTAACTGTTCGTGTACGACTTTTACGTGAGATGTTCAAGCCGTTTATAGTCCGATTTTGACTTGGGTTTCTTCATAAGAAATGTTCCTTACCATGTCTAGTTGTGATCTGGAAAGTTTGATCTCAAACCAAGTTTTATAGATATACCTTTCACTGACCCAAAGTCACCTACTTGAATGTTGTCCATTCCAACTAGTCAACTTTGGGCTTATGTATTTCTCGATGCATCAGATATCTTCCAGTATGGTCTTCATGAATCATGTAGTTCTTGTTACAAGGTTTCGAAATTTGTAGCCTACAGTCATTTTGGCATTGTGAGTCAAAAGTTACCGCCTCATAAAACCCTCGTCGTTAAGCTAAAACTGGAAATTCTGAAAAATTTTCTAAGTATAGAAGTCGAGTTTGAATTGCCCACTTTGAGACCCTATATCTCCATAACCACAACTCTTTTGGATTTAATTCTTTCTTAGAACTTGTATTACATGTTTAGAGGTTTCGAATATATCTTTGTGCGACCATACGTATTCTGAATCGAGGTTATGAATCCTCAAAGTGCGTCACTGGGTTGTTTCAAACTGTTTTCTTTGAAATTAAACACTTGAAAATTTGACTAAGTGTTGGAACCCCCTAGGTGAAATATGCCTTATGTGAATAGGGTGATGATCGATTGTTATATGGATGATATTAATACATATTAATGACCATAAGTGTATAATAATACACTATATGAATTTAGAAATTTTTGAAATCATTGGTAATTTTAAGGATTAAAGGAGCGTTAAAGGAATTATAAGGATTTTAAATCCTTTCTAATTAAGAGTAATAATATATTATATGTCTAAATATTATTTTGGACATATTTGGGATTTATAAAATTTATAAAAGTAGATCACTATGTTTATAACGAAGCGTTATAAATGAATAATAAGGATTTATGGATAAATGGATTAATATTTAAGAAAAATATTAATAAAGTTTATCGATTTACGTAACAAATCGAGAATTAGGACTTTATGAAAAGAAATCGATTGGAAATCGATTTATAACATAATTAGTAAGAAATTACTATTGAAAGTCAAAATTGTTGACTTTTAAAGTCAACGTCTGAAATCGTTCGATAAATACGCTAATCTGGCGTAAGGTGTACTAATTAGGTGAAACCTCATTGGTGAGAAAAGATTTCATAATTGAAATCCTTATATCGAAAGCGTATAAATCGTCCAGCGTTTAAACCGAAAGGTTAAAGCGATAAGGTTGAGCGTGTCTCAAGAGCGAGAACTATTCAATTGAAATACGTAATTAAAAAGTGTATCGAATTCATTAAGGAATTCAGTTTATATCGATATAGAATATCGAAGTTTATTCTCGACTTTAAGAGTCTCGAGAAGCGTGAACGACGTGCTAAAACATCATTTTACGTAAAGGTGTGGGCGCGGACGGACGGTAGGACGTTGACGAATACTCAGTTTAAGGCGAACAATAGTCCGGTGGGCTTTACTCTACTAAAAATATAATGCTTCGAAATATTTAATTACGATGCTTATTTCAACTGATGATAAAATGTTTACAAGATTACACCGCCAAAATGTTTATGTTTTGTGTATGTATCCTATCCGTGAGATGTTATGAGATGTTATGAAATGTTATGAATGTTGTTGGGTTGCTCCCAACTTATGAATGAAAATCGATATCGGATCTATCTTGGGAAGGACAATACAGCTAGGATTAACGTGTACACTAAGGTGATTGTGTCTTTGTAAGGACAATTCACGGCGATTCTGGCGTCGTAGAGGAGGCCTCCTTCACGACATTCGACTATGATGATATGGCGAAAGGATGTTAAGGGATATGGATCATACACACGAAAAAATGTCGGCGGGCGATGATTTTGAAAAATGATGAAAATATTTTAGTAAGCACAAGGCATTTCAACTAAAACCCTGTGTCTTACCATGATGTGTGATGTAATCTACAAATGATAAAATGTTTTTGGCATGAGTCCACTTGAGTGCATTCTTGTACTCGACCTGCATGTTGTTTTAAATGTGCAGTCTAGTAGATGATGGATGGGCGGTGTTGAGCAATAGGAATGTTGTCATTGAAATGTTTATACCTTGATAGTACATCGTCATATGTACATATCACATATTTTCATTGCAAGAACCCCAAATTATGTAATATAGTCCAAAACATAAATGACATATGGATTCGTTTATTGTTAAAAAGAGTCTCCTTGTATTTTTATCCCTGTTTAGAGTTATAGTCCTTGTTAATCCGTACTTAGGATTTAGGGGCTGTGACAATTCTTACCCTATTTTATCAATTTAAAATTTATACTATTTCTAGGAGATAAGATTGATCTAGAATTCATGATATTTATCAAGTATATAATTAAATAAATTATTTAATACAATTATCACATAAGCTTTGTGATTTTCGAAAATCACATGAAATCATACCTAAATTTCGAAATTAATGAGCTTCTAGAACCAAGATATTATCTCTTATGATACTTATCATATTATCACACATTTTTATGAGATAAACATCATCTATGATTAGTCATAACCTTATCTTATCATTTTAGGAAAATATCATAGCATACTTCTCACAAAAATGTCATTTTCAAATCCTTATCACATCCAACTCATAAATTTCGAAATTCATGCTTGATTCGTACAAGATAATTATCTTATCATATACTACAAGATAGACATGACAACTCATCACATAAAATCAAGTGATCACATAGTAATTAATAATTTAATCACTTATTCTTATGAATTTCGAAAATAACAAATAAATAAGGAAAATATTTCTTTTTCTTCTTTAGTATAAATAATATCCCAATATACTTAAAAACATATTTATTTATATTAAAATTTGTTTCATGTGAAAAAGATTAAGAAATTTTCGATTTTACTCAAAATCGACGACTACCGACGTTCATTTTCATTCTCGTTTCTATCGTAATATTCCTTCTGCTTTTCGAAATTTTTAGACCCAGAAATTCGGGTTATTACAGAGGTCGAGGTCGAGTCACGCATGCCAGGTCGAAGTTGAGGTCGCACATGCCGAGGTCGAGGTCGAGTTGCACATGCCGAGGTCGAAGTCGAGTTCGCACATGCCGAGATTGAAGTCGAGTTCGCACATGCCGATGTCAAGGTCGCACATGCCGAGGTCGAGGTCGAGTCACGCAACATTAATACTATAATGTACCAGGAATACCAACGATCTGAAGAACTTCAACTGTTAACTTCAAACATAAACATAATATTCAAAAGCAGATATTGTTCAAACACAGCGGAAGGCATGTGAATACACGTATGATGACGTGTACCCAAGGTTTCTAACATATATACTTAAACATAAAAAACGTTCAGACTTCTCAACACTCTCCATCATCACCATCAACATTTCAACTGCACGTTTAAAGCAAACATGCGGTGAGTACAAGGATACACTCGGTGGACTCATGCGAAACATTTTATCGTATTTAAATTACCTTTACCACATCATGGTAAGATCTGAGGTTCTTCTTAAAATGCCTTGTACTTACTAAATCATTTTCATTAATTCATAAACATCATCGCTTGGCCAAGCATTTTACTTGTATGTATGATCCATATCCTTATCCTTTTATCATAACTTTATCATTTAGCGCCAGTAGAAGGAGGCCTCCCCTACGTCATTGTGACCGCCCGTGCATTGTCCTTCACAGACTCCCAGGTCACTATTTTCTTGTGTACGTTAATCTGGCCGGTATAAGCCTTGGGCATAGGACCGAATCGATTTCATTCATAAGTTGGGAGCTACCAACACATTCATATCATTGCATTCAAGGATAGGATACATACATAAAACATAAACATTTTTGGCAGGTAATTTCATAAATATTTTATCATCATTTCTTGATATAAGCATCATAAACAAAATCATTTGTTTAGCATTTTATCATTCAAGAGTATAGTAAAGCCCACCTGGACTCCTTAATCGTCAAATTTTCGATTCTTCTTCTGCATCAAGTCGTCGCGTCAGCTTCCACACCTTTACGTAGAAACGATACGTTGGTCACGTTTTTCGAGATTTTCAAAGTTTAGAATAAACTTTTATAACTTATTCTAATATAATTTGTATTCCTTAACGAATTCAATACGCCGTTCAATCGCGTATTTTGAACTAAACATTTCTCGTACTTTGAGATATGTTCAACTATTTCATTTTAACCTTTTAGGTTAAGCGTTTAACGATTTACATCGTTTTTCGATGCAAGGATTTCAATTATGAAATCTTTTCTCACTAATGAGATTTTCTTATATAAATAATCGTTTTACGTGTTAGAATATTTTTGAGCGTATTTCATCGTTGATTTCAAAAGTCGACATTTTGACTTTTCTTTATTAATTCTTTAATAATTCATAATTTAATATCTAAATTCAATATAAATCGATTTTCAATCGATTTCTTTTCATAAAGTCTTAATTCTCAATTTTCACGCAAATCGATAAACTTCATTAATTTTTTCTTAAATATTAATTAACTTATTCTTTAAACATTATTTTCATTTCTAACATTATTTAATATAACGTTTAAATCATAAACATAGTATTCTATGCTTATAAAATTTCATAAATTCTTAATATGTCTAAATTAATTTCTAGACATATAATGTATTATTTTTCTTGATATTAAGGATTTAAAATCCTTAATATATATTTATAAGCTCACGGTTTTGAGCTCTTTTTTTTCATTCTTCTTCCAAAATTCTTCTAAATTCATATAGTGTACTATTTTATCATAGTATCACTAATATGTATTAACATTAACTATAGAAAATTTTGAACATTATTAAGTCCTTAGTCTCGATTTTGTCCAAACTTTGTCGATAAATTTTCTAAAATTCTAGTTAATTTATCTGAGGTCCCAACATTAATTTATAACATATTTATAACCTATAGTCCGACATGTTTCATTTCTTCATCAAGGTATATATTGTCCATGGTTTGGTCCCTCTCAACATTATACGAAACATTTTTATAAAATTCTAATTAAATTACACTATACTTATATACTATAGTATAACACTAATTCATCATACCATTGATCTAAAAACAACTAAATCATGCCTAACCCATACATGAAAACTCACGGTCACTTTGTAATAAATGGGCAAATAATATCTAAAATTCCTAGTAAATTCATGTAATACATAATCAATACCCTAGATCACTAATATGCCATTACATTTCTCAAATTAAAATTTGTACATTTACTTAGCAATTTCTACACATTTCGGTAATTTTAAAAACTAAAGCATAGGATTTTTATAAATTCCCCAAAAATCATAATAAGCTTTTACTACATCATATATCATCAATCCATTCTTAAATCCTCCAACAAAACTTTCGATCATCATCAAAATTTTTCATAACATGTTTAATTAAATTCTAAACATGTTACATGCTTATAGAACATCTTAATACACTTCATTAATTCACAAGTATCATGCTTAACATAATTTCATACTTAAGATCACATGCTTAACATTTAAATCTAACCATTAGAAATTTAAAAACTTAGGGTATAATCGAAGCTCGTTCGATTTCTAACCTTTTTAACGGTTTGGATTTAAAGTGCAAAGGCTTAGTATCAAGCTTTGGCTAATTGAAAGAGATGAAGAACTCTAGGTTTCTCCAAGAAAGGCTCACGGTTCTTGTTTGAAAAAAAAATGAGAGAGAAATAAGTGATGACTTGTTTTGACACCTATAACTTAAGTAAATGAAATGAAACATTATATCTATCTCATTCCCTCTCTCTCGGTCACTTACTCACAATCAAAGCAATTTGAGAGCCTTTTCAAGCTTTATGACTCATAGTTCATTACATCATCAATACTTAATGCATTGACTAAAGTTTTGAACAAAACAATTAATCCATTGCTTTGTTAAAGGCGATAATAGTCGCCATCACTCACACAAGGATTACACATTAATCAGTGGTGACTCACTATTTCATATGTCATGGTATTAACTTTGCTCTTACATTTTGAAAGAAACAAAGACTTATTTATACTTTTGGAGAAGCAAAAGCCGTAAGCCCGTCATGTGTTCGAAGAGAGTGATTTTATTTCATGAGTTAATACTTTGTATATAATTCGTACACTCTATCCCAAATATTTTAATACATCATCAAAGTGTTTCTTAGTCAAACAATTGGCGCCCCCTGCCAACATACCTCAATTGATTTTACTTGTTTAGTGTGTACATTAGACTCTACTTGCATAAATTAATTCATAACATAGCAATTCATGCTCCAAAATTGGCGTGAATGGTGTTGTTCAATATAATTTACTATTTTAAATTCATTAGTGCTAATATTTGATTTTCATGCTAATTATACATATATATCATAATATATGTTTTAGATGATAAATTATATCATAGAAAAAATTATTGGTATTATTTCATGCAAGAAAACCGTAATTTTTGAATTAGGGTTTCGAAAATTAGTGCATTGTTCAATAATTAATCCTTAATATTCTAGCATTTTTTTAATGCTAAATAATACTCTAATTACATATAATAATCATAGGAATTTAAATACTATAATTCCTTGATCATAAATCTCATTTTTCTATTCATCTCTAAACGTTAACGTTTGAAACGTCTCAAAACGTTAATTATCGACTCATCTCAAAATGGTCGTAATAAAGTCGTAGTCACTTTATTAAATTATTCCCTTAATAATGGAATTTAATTCTAAGCTTCGTTGCTTAGAAAATTTCACGAAATTTTAACTAACGATACTCAATCGACGTTAAAATTATACTGCCGAAACACTTTATAAAGTTCTATTCCTTAATTCACAATTCTTTGTGAATATAAAATAGGAATTCATTACCTCGTACATAATCGAAATCATTATTCGATATATTACTAATTCTATTATTTCGGCGAAACCCTAATTTACGAGCTTTTAATATCGTAATTAGGTATTTAAATCTTCGAAATATTACAATTTCCAAATCTACAATCATTATCATGAAATAATAAAACTTATGATCTTTGTACATTTATATACATATTTCGGCCATTTCAATAACCTAGGATAAAAATTCTATTTTTTTCATGCTTCAATACATCAT
Source organism: Salvia rosmarinus (assembly GCA_036937905.1). NCBI lineage: Eukaryota > Viridiplantae > Streptophyta > Magnoliopsida > Lamiales > Lamiaceae > Salvia > Salvia rosmarinus. The sequence goes on along the minus strand of CM072820.1, from coordinate 34,489,879 downwards.
CTTATCTTATAATTAATTTATACTAATTTAATTCACATAATAATTAAAGGATTAAAAAGATCACAATTTAATACATATATATACATGTTTTCGGTACTCACATAGTGTAGAGAAAAATTTCATGAGTCTTATACTATATCCATGCATTTTAATTGTCATTATCAAATATAATATATAGTTAACACTTTAGGGGACATCATTATTTGAAAAGTCAACAATTATACAATTTGAATTTTCAAACTTTACACTTGTATTTCTTTTAAAAAATTTCGGTCCCCTCCTTTAGACATAGGACAAAATTTTATTCTTTACACCTAGCTACTTTAATTAATGCATATTATCTTATACATCACTCTCATAATTATATCCTTGATTTTTACACAATTTCTTCCTCAATTATTCAAAAATTTCGGCCCTCACATGATAAAAATCCTCCCACTTGCACAACTTGATATTACACCTCATATTATCCTTAAAAATATCTTAATAATATAATTATAACATTATATTATCAATTGGATAGCCATTTAATTCATTAACACTTATTAGTGTAATTTTCGAAGCTTAAAGGAACAATAATGCTACACATTTTATTTCTCTTGAAATAAATAGCTAATATATAGCTATGTAACATTTCATAAGTCCTAGATGATGAATTAAATCATAGAAAAATATTTAAAACATTTTTCAACTCACAAACCCTAATTTTTTAAATTAGGGTTTCGAAAATTATACATTTTATTCAATCTCTATTCTTTAATTCTATAGCATTATTTAAATGATAAATAATGCTCTTATAACATAAAATAATCATAGGAATTTAAATAACATAGTTCCATGATCATTTGACTGAGTTCTCAATATGCGGGATATTACACATGAACTTGAGGGTTTTGATTTTATTTGATAAATTTGACATGATATTTATACTTAGGGATATAAATAATGCATAAATGAATTTATAGGACTTTAATTCAAATATGTACCTAATGTCTAAATTTTTGAAAATGAAGGGTATATATTGAACTTTGATTTCTTGATTTTATTTGATGTATTTGATATAATATTTGAGATCTATGATACAAATAATGCTTAAGTTGAATTTATCGGATTTTATAGACATGAAATGTAAAAGTTGAAAAATTAAAGTTTAGTATAAGTTATGATTTTATGTGATAAAATTTGGTTAAGATTTGAATGGATCATGGATTAGTGATCAATGATGCTAAATGAATATAATTATGAGAAATTTGATGTTAAATGGAATTTAGAGTGTAAAACTCTTGAAATTTTCTATATATGAAGTTGAAGGGCATTAGGCGATTAAAGTGTAAATGAATGAGTTTAATCTTGTTTTAAGTTCCTAAATGCATATATAAGTATATGGTGATGATATTGGGGAGTTTGGGATGATATTGGATGAGTTTGGATTAATTGGGCTATTCATATTATAAACGTTACTCTACCGAAATTTCGGTAGAATTTGTTTATTAATAAGACGTTATGAGAAATTAAATTATAGACTTATGATAAATAAGTGAAATGTGATTACTTGAAGTTGGTTAACTTCTTTGAATAGCATGTTATATAGATATCTAAGAATTAAGTTATTAAGAAATTAGTATAAAGAAATAAAATAAACTTAACCTAATCTTAGATTAGGCAAAACTTAGATTTAGTGATAATATGTTTCAAGGAGTAATGAAGTTTGCTAAATTCAATAATAATCTTGTTTTACAAGGAACAAGCAAATGGACTCCGGAAGTAAAAGACGAGGAAGCAAATATCTTGGAATAGACGTCGTAAGGTGGGTAATGCCTTGTAAATTATTTTTGAGCAAAGACAATGATATGCTTTGAATTTGTTATTATCATGAAATATTTTCAATCACCACATTATGATTATGTTGAAAATGAATGTTTTACCACATTGTGGGTAGGACGGCGAATTACCTATCTACGGTAGGAAAATATTATGTATTGTGCACAGGTTTATGGCTGAGAGCTTGCAAATGTAGGCCGGCCATGGTATTGGGGAGGAGGCCTACTTTCCATTACCGGATGACGTAGATAGGGTATGACCGCAGTTGAGATCCTTCGGGACCAACTCGGGTATGTGATGCTGGTATGTTCAAAAATGAAATTGTGGTGATATGATAATGAAAGTTTCTTATGAAAAAATTATTCAAGTTGTTTTATCAATGTTTACTTAAATTGAAATTATAAGTTTTGAAAATTTTGTTGGTAATTACCCACTGAATACTCTTTGGTACTCACACCCGAAAAATGTTTTATTTGGTGCAGGTTGAGCGTGGAAGAGATGTGGGCTTGGAACTGAGCTTAGTGATTCCTTTTGTTGTAAATAGTTGAGCTTGAATATTGTATCTTCATACACAACATTTGCTACTCTTCCGCTGTCAACTTTTGAAAACTGAAAATCATACTTTTGAGAAACCTTGTAAATGTTTCTAATACACGTATATATATGTATTATGGAGGTTGTGTCCTCATTTATTGCTATTGATGTTGTTGGTTATCTTATGTATGCAGGTTGGCTTATCCATATTCTAGGGGTTATATAGCCCGTTTGTCAAAAAATTATTTCACTTAAACCTGTTCATTTGTCCAAAATTTTAATGTATTAACCAGTCACGGCCTGATTAGTTAGTTAATCTCATAATTAATTAGTCGGGTCGTGACAGAGTGGTATCAGAGCAGTTGTTCGCTCTGGTCCTATGAATTTTCTTTCTTGAGCCAACCTTTTCTTGTAAACCTTGAATTATTGACAAGAGCTCAGTGTTCCAGTCCATCTCTTCAGCTCAGCAGGTAAAGTAAATTATGAATTATGTGTAGAAGTGAATATGTATGCATATATTGAAAATAGTTCTTGAGTATGGTGAATTATTGTGATGTAGCATGTATGAATATAAGTGATATATGATTGTTTTGATCCGCATGTAAGTTATATTTGATTATAGGATGGCAAGGAAGAAGGTTACCGCTCGAAAGAATGTCGATAATAGGCCGTCGGGATTAGGCAGCGTTGATGGATTCTTCTCCTTTAAGATGAGAGAAGAGCAGCACATGCCATTCTTCCTCAATCAGTACATGATGATGTGGAAGTTAGTGATGAGGTGTGGAATGAATGAGTTAGACGGGCTACTCCAACTAGTACAAGCTCTACCTCCTTCCTGGCGGGGATGGGCATCTGAGATTGCTCTGGATTATGTACACCCGGATATGGAGTGCAGAATCACCGGTAACCTCGAATAATATGTAAATCTTATCAAAAATCAGTATAGGAAGATAGGAGATCCTCCAGTATTACCCTATCGTCCTTTTGATCAGTTTATTCCAGTCGTTCATCAAATTTTGTCTGATATCCTAGACCCAAAAAGCAAAGAAATTAAACCTGAACCCCAAGAGATTGTTGTTTCTAGTTCTACATATGAGTTTTGTGATGATGATGATCATCTATTTCCTCTTGGACCTCAGTGGACTTTGTCTGATTTGGATTTATATGACCAACCTTTTGCTTTGAAGATCCCTTCGCCTCCTTTATCTCCTCTTCCAGAAATTACATTAGCCTTGACTTCTGCTGATGTAATTTATGAATTTGAACAGCAACCAACCACTGGTACTTCTATTTTACGGCCTTTATCTGTTGATGAGATGTCATCTTTGTCTGATCCATCCCTTCTTTTACCGGGGGAGCCGGTTTGCTCATCCGCTGACCACTCTCATGCTCCCGAAGAAGAAAAGGACCCAGAAGAGGAGGATCCGGAGGAGGACCGGAAGAAGAGATGGAGGATTAGGAGAAAAGATTTTAAGTCTAGCTAGGGTAGTGAAATAGGAAGGCAAGGCAGAACTATCAGCCAATACTAATGAAACTAACCTGTTTTGTAAAAAGTCCTCAATGAGGCAATTTTCCTGTAAATTATAAAATGTTTGTTATCCTTGTTGTGATTAAATAATTTTATCTTTAAACTCTTGTGATGATTGCATTTTGTTATAATTTGAGATCTTTTTCCTTTGTTTTGATATCGTATCAACTGTGTGGAAAGAATATTCTTCTTTTGTATCAGTATGCCTCCCAGAAGAAGAAACCCGAATTTGGAAGAAAGAGACAGTGAAGCCGCTCCTCAAAATTTTCCTGATCGTGAACCTTTTCCCTCAAATCGGAAAATAGCCGAACTTTTCCTTCGCCAAAACCCATCGAACTTTACCGGGGCTGGTAGTCCTGCTGAAGCAAAGAATGGTGCGCCTGATGAAACGAATATTCAAGTTCTTGGAATGTATTGATCAGGAATGTCTGCTGTGTATAATTTTTCTGATAAAAGGACCCGCGGATTTCTGGTGGGAGGCCAGACAGAAAACCCTCACCCCAGAACAAATGGCGAATTTCACATGGGATCAGTTCAAGGAAGAATTATATGCCAAATTTATTCCACGAAGTTATCGAAAACAGAAAGAAATCGAGTTCATGAACTTAAAGCAAGGAAGCAAGAGCGTGGCGGAATATGATCGGGAATTCTGCACGTTATCCCGATATGCACCATATAAAGTGGAGACCGACGAGAAGATGGCAGAGATGTTTCGTTCCGGATGGCGACCTAAAATTCGGATTATTCTGGCCGCTCAGCCACCCATGTCTTACGCTGAAACCCTTAATCGCGCGCTAGACATGGAAATGGAAATCTGATCGAGAAAGACTACGATCGAATTGAATCTGAGCATACCCAAAGTCTAGTTTCATAGAAATCTTCTCAAATGGAACAAAGGTATAAAGGAAAAAGGAAGTGGGAAACCAAAGGATTTCAAAGTAAGAAGCCTTTTCAGAGGCAAGGACCTACGGCATCAAGACCCTTTCGACCATCAGTACTTGGACCAACATTCCTCCCTCCAAACCAGATGAGGCTGCCTATTGATAAGCCTCATTTTTACCTGTTTTATAAGGATATATTTGTCTCGTTTTTAATTGATAAATGATTGTTTGATCTATATTTTCATATTTATTTAATTGCTTTAAAAGATATGATGCCGTGAGTATTTTGTGTTATTTTAGCATAGTTTTTATCTAAAAAGGGGATAACACACACGATGCACATACTAAAGCATGGAGGTGAACTCGCGAGAAAGAACCCGCGGACGAATTGATCGAGAAACAAAGAAGATTACCTCACGACCCGGCATCGCGACCATGGAACGCGATGGAAGCTCGCGAGGTCATGCGGAAGAGAAATCACGACCCGGCATTGCGACCAAGGTTCGCGATGGTAGATCGCGAAGTCACACGGAAGTAGGATCGCGACTAGAGCTCACGATCATTGATCGCGATGGAAGCTCGCGAGGTGACACGGAAGGCCCGCGACTAGAGCTCGTGACCCATTATCGCGACTTGTGCGAGAGAAGGCATCTCGCGAGGCGAGAGATAGAGTTCGCGTATATTTCTGAATCAAAGTCAGAAAAGGATTGGACAATTCATGAGAAGCAGAGCTTAGGTTTTATTATAAAAAGGGAGAGAGAGCAGTAGCTTAGGGAGACCATTCCAGAGCAGAACACTTATTTAGCATTATTTATTTTACACGTTTTCTAGTAGAATACTTCAGTTTGTTTTCATTCCAAGTTCATAGTTTAGTATTAGATTTCAGAATTTCTTCCGGATTCAAGTGTTACATCATTCATCGTGGAATTCTACGGTTTTATTTATTTAATTCAATTCATGTTATCTTTATTTATTTATTTATTGCTTGGTAATTTAATTATGTAGCTAAATTTCGTATTGATCCTAGGGTTTGTATTGTGTCTGACTAGATTCGTATAATTTATCTGTTGATACTGTTTTGCCGTCCCATTCATGATTTATAATTCTTGGCTTTAATTCTCATGTGTTGGTATCTGATCAATATTTATGCATGCTAGTTATGTGATTAATGTCTTGGCGGAATTAATTGCATAATCGATATCTTGAATTTATAATACAGTTTTTGCCTTGAAACCTAGCGGAGATAGGTGAACTGTGGGAGGTTAAATCTTTGTGTGCTTTTGGTAATTAGCTTACTTCTCTTGACACCCGACGGGGATAGAGTTCAGGCTAACCTACTACTATATGCTGTCCTGGCGGAAACTATAGTTACATTAGTGATCCTTCATATGAATGTGGATTAAATTGGTAAACAGATTAATAGGTTAATTGTGTGAATCTGTGGTTAGATTAAGTACATCCCTAGGGTCAGTCTTTCATATCTGATTTTATTCCTTATTTATATTTTGAGTATAGTTTTATTATAATCACATCTCTTGATTTTGTTTCCTGGATAATAATAATAAAGATTCTTTGTTAATTAATTGTTGTGTTCTCGAGTCGCAGTCCATGTGGATACGATATAATATACTTGTTGTTTTACTATCAATTTATTTGGTAGGAATATTAGCGATCAAATTTTGGCCGTTGCCGGGGACTGTTTAGATTGCATAGTGATAATTTTCTGGATTGTAGTTATTAATTCTAGCTTATTAAAAATAAAAAAATAAAAAAATAAAAATAGAAGAAAATTTATTATTATTAATTCTGTGTTGCTTCTTGGATTTGACTTGGTTTTTATCTCTCTACGCAGTGCATGATTACAAGATCTCAAAGGAAAGAAATTATTCCATTGGATCTCGAGATTGACAGATCATATAAGAGAGAGAGAGTCGAGAAAGAAGACAACAAGAAATGGCAGAGAGACAGCCTCATGGCCAAGATCGAATGGCCGAAATGGAGGCGATGCTGGCGGCAATGCAACGCCAACTGGCGTTGAATAATCAGATGGGCCCGTTTGGTGAACGAGCACAGCCCATACCGCTCAACCACATGTATAGACCACCGACAGATCAGTTCCAAGGTGGAGGATGGGGACAAACGTGAATGCGAATAATTTCGAATTAAAGCCTGCCGTCATCAGTATGATACAAGCGGAACAGTTTGGCGGAGGGGTTACTGAAGACCCCAATGCACATTTAGAGGCATTCATGGATATCTGTGATACTATCAAGCAGAATGGAGTGCCAGCTGATGCCATCCGGATGCGGATGTTCGTGTTTTCGCTGAGAAGCCAGGCTAAAGAATGGTTCAAGGGATTAGACAGATCAGGAATTAGTACATGGGAGCAGCTCTGTGAGAAGTTTCTGTCTAAATACTTTCCATCTGTAAGGCTCAGAAGATCATTGCCGAGATCTCCCATTTTTCACAATTGGGAGATGAATCATTATTGAAGCCCGGGAGTGATTCGAAACCTGCTCGCAAGTGTCCACAACATGGTTTTCACCGAGCAACAAGTGACACAATTTTATAGTGGACTCAATGCTAACACCAGTAGCATTGTTGATCGTCACCGGAGGATGCCTTCTCAATCGAGGAATCAATGAGCGTTGAGAATAATTGAGGAGATGGCATCCAACGGTTATCGATGGCCGACGGAGGCAAGCAGATCGTAAGAGTGGGCTGCTGCGAGTTGGATGATAAGTATGATGACTTGTTAGAAGTTCACAACTCGCAAAAGCGAGTACTGGCCGAGAAAAGGGCGGATGATGTGGCCATGGCGCGGAATATCGAGGAGGTTCAATTTGTAAACCAAGGAACAACTTTTAAGGGAATCAAAGTGGGAACCCGCCTTATCATCCCAACAATAGGAATCATCCCAATTTTTCCTATGCCAATGCACAGAATGCTCAACAACCACCACCTGGTTTTGCTGTTAATAATGGAATGATTGTGGAGCCCAAGAAGCCGAGCCTTGAAGAGATGATGCAGCAAGTGTTGGCAAGCAATCAACAAATAGCAGCGAGTCACCAACAAGTTGTGGCTCAGTAAAATATTCAGATCCAACAGCTTTGGAATAGGATGAACGCTCTAGAGAGCACAGTCAACGCCATCAACAATACGGTGATTGCCCTTGAAAAACAATTGAAGATGTTGGAAAACCAAGTGGGGCAGATGGCCAATGAGAGAGCTGGGATGCACAGGCAAGGGCGATTCCCAAGCAACACTGAACAGAATCCTAAGAATCATACGCCTCCGAATCAGTGTAATGCTATTTATACAAGAAGTGGAAGATCTTACATAAATCATCCGAAGTACGAAGAGGATCAGACATCTCAATGGCTGAATTTACGCCTCGCGAGGAAGCATCGCGATAAAGAGACGTGAGCCCAACACGCGAGGAAAGCCTCGCCTGAGAATAACAACGATCTCGCGACCTGGCATTGCGACAAAGGATCATGAGCGCCTGACGCGAAGACAGACGGAGAGCGTCTCGCGCCAAACCTTTGCGATGAAACATCGCGGCGGTCACGAGACAGACAACGGCGACTCATGAGTGAGTTGAAGGCGTCTCGCGAGGAAAGAAAGAGAGAGCATGCACGGTAACAAAGCGACAGCACCGACACTCCCAAAGCCTCTGACTCCATTTCCTCGGTATTGGGAGGAATATGATGAGGAGTTCGCCCGATTCAAGGAGATATTCCGAAAGTGAACATTAATACACCTCTCTTTGATGCGCTCAGAAATATGCCCGGATACATTAAATTTTTCAAAGATGCAATGGCAAGCAAAAAGAAGTTGGCGAAATTTGACAAGATCAACCTCTCTGAAGAATGCAGTGTTATCTTGCAGAGAAAGCTGCCACTGAAATAGAAGGATCCGGGGAGCTTCACGTTGGAGTGCGAGATTGCCGAGCATACATTTCCCAATGTGTTGTGTGATTTGGGGACGAGTATCAATCTGATGCCCTTATCTTTGTTCAACCGCTTGAAGCTAGGAAAAATGTAGAAAACCTGGATTTCATTAATGATGGCTGACAGGTCAGTCGCATACCCTAAGGGAATAGTTGAAGATGTGTTGGTAAGAATTGGGATTTTGTCTTTCTGCGATTTCGTTATTTTAGACATTCACGAATTTAAAATCAACCACTAATCTTGGGTCGGCCTTTTCTAGAATCGGCGTGCTTTAATTGATGTGCAGGAAGGTGATCTGACTTTTCGTGTCAACGATGAGGAGCTAAAAATTTCAATCTATGACGTCATCCCACGACACGATAGTGCAGAGCATGAAGAGTGTCATTCAATCACCACTGTTGCAGGTAGCCAAATCTCGAGCTTGGATGTCAACCTACCAGTTGACAAGGGTGCTACAAAGAAGAGATGGACTCGGCATGGAACTCCGAGTGATTCATTCAAGTTTGGGGGGAGCCACTTCCACACTCAGTGGTGGTCTAAGGTGAATGTAAAATATGGAGGCAAGCACAGATTTGGGAAGAAGTCTGCTGCCAAAAAGCCAGATTGATCGAGGTTAGTATTGGTCTAGCTAAAGATATTTAAATTTAGCACTTGTTGGGAGGTAACCCAATGTTTTCCTTTGTTTTGTTTGTTTTTCCTTTTTGTTTGTTTTCTTTTTGTTTGTGTTTGGTTTGTTTTTCGTGTTTAGGTTTTGTATCTGTTTTGGGTTGAGTTGAATGACGAGCAGCCAATGATGAGAATTGTTTTTATTAGAAAATTTATTGCAGCTGATTTTGTGAGACAAAACATGTTATGATTATTGTGAGTATTGAGCCTTTGAGAACTTGATCACATTTTGAAACATGTGAGACTTGAGCTTTTGATCGTCATATCTTTTCGATCTTGTTTCTTTACGTGAATAGTTTGAAATAGCATGTGTTTCTAGAACTTGCTCGTTCTTTTCGAGGTTGCATTGATGTGCTTAAGAATTATGAGATGATATTAGGCATTCGTTTCTTAGCTATACACTATCCAAACACTAACTTTGTTATTTTATTATCCTTTGATGAGCCCGCTTTGAGCTACCTTATTCTTTCATATAGCCGTGGGTTGGGTTATGTTGGTAGTGTAATTTTTGGTTGCTTGAATTGATGGTTGAGAAAAGAAAGGAAAGAAAGAAAATAGATAATGAGAAAGTGATTATTAAAAATAGTTGCTTACACATATAAGTTCATTTAAATATATATATATATATATATATATATATATATATATGTGTGTGTGTGTGTGTGTGTGTGTGTGAAAAGAACATAAATGGGTAAGTAACTAGTGCATTGAGATGATTATATCACTTATATGAAAATTATGGAATTAATAGAAAAATGACTTCTTGGTATGGAAAATTGAAATACATTGTGAAAATTTGAGAATTGTATCTTATGATGCTTATGGTGTTTTCATTCGTAAATTAGGGTTGCGTCTCGATAATTAAAATAGTAATCTATTAAGGTTAAATTTCGATTATTTATGACACTAGAATTCCTATCTTATATTCACTAATGATTAGTGAATTAAGGAATATAATTTATATTATTCATTCGATAGTATTATTCTAATATCGATTAAATGTCGATAATTAGTTATAATTATATTTTCTAAACCATTAAGCTTGGAATCGATTTTCTTTATTAAAGAAATGAATGAATAAAGTGAATGTCACTTTATTATGAACATTTTAGAGATGATACAACTCTCAACGTTTTGAGACGTTTGTCTTTCATATATGATTTTATTCCTTATTTATATTTTGAGTCTAGTTTTATTATAATCACATCTCTTGATTTTGTTGCCTGGATAATAATAAAGATTCTTTGTTAATTAATTGTTGTGTTCTCGAGTCGCAGTCCCAGTGGATACAATATAATATACTTGCGGTTTTACTATCAATTTATTTGGTAGGAATATTAGCGATCACCTATGTGTCCTCAATGCAACCGCCCGCACTTTGGCATATGCAGAAGCGGAAGCAACACATGTTACACGTGCGGACAGTTTGGTCATTTTGCCTCTGCTTGTCCGTATAGACAGAATGCGATTGGGAGATGAGAGAAAGTAAAGTCATTCCGACCAGTCCAAACAGTAAAAGCAATGGCCGGTTATTCACAACAGCTACGTTATCAACTTCATCCTCCACGAGTGACTTCAAATCCAGAAACTTCTACTCAACAGACGCCGCCCTAATCTCTTCAACTTCAACCTCAACATCAGAAAGCATATGCGCTTAAACGGAAACAACCGGAGAAGAGCTCGGGTAATTTGACAGGTATGGCCCAATTAAACGGTGTACCTGTTATAGTTTTGTTTGATACGGGAGCTTCGCACTCTTTCATTTCAACTGCATGTGTGGATAATCTTAAGCTTCCTGTAGAACGAGCTGAAGTAGGTTTTAAAGTGGTTACTCCGATAGGTAGGGCGACTGTGATTGATCAGATATGTCCTAACATAGAGTTTGAGCTAGGACCTATTCATTTAAAAGCTGAATCATTACGCCTCCTATGCATGTGGGATGTAGACATTATTCTAGGCATGGATTGGTTGACAAAGAATTTTGCAACGATTCATTGTGAACAACGGGAGATTTCGTTTCAACCACCAGGAAAAGAACCCACTCGCTTTTACGGGATTGATGAAAGGAAAAGACGGGTGCCTGTGATTTCAGCTTTGCAGGCAAATAAATTGTTAATATGTAATGAAAACCATGCTTACCTTGTATGTTTGAGCAAGGAAAGCAAGAAAGACAGAAAGATTGACGATGTGCCAATTGTTCGAGAATATCAAGACGTATTCTCAGAAAAGTTACCAGGTGTACCGCCGGATCGACAATTGGATTTTGTTATCGATCTGGAACCAGGGTCAGCACCAATTTCTAAAGCACCGTATCGGATGGCTCCAAAGGAGCTACAAGAGTTGAAAGTTCAATTACAAGAACTCTTGGACTTGGGATTGATCCGACCCAGTGCATCGCCTTGGGGAGCACCGGTTCTATTCGTTAAAAAGAAGGATGGCACATTGAGAATGTGTATTGACTATCGAGAGCTAAATAAGGTGTCCTTAAAGAACAAATTCCCATTACCACGGATCGATGATTTGTTTGACCAATTAAAAGGAGCAAAGGTATTTTCGAAGATTGATCTGGGATCGGGTTACCATCAAGTGAAGATCAAACCCGAAGATATACCTAAAACCGCTTTTAGGACACGATACGGGCACTACGAATTTGTAGTGATGCCGTTTGGGCTAACCAATGCTCCAGCTGTGTTTATGGACCTTATGAATTGTGTTTTCCATGAATATCTCGATAAATTTGTGCTAGTGTTTATCGATGATATTCTGATATATTCGCAACCGAATTTGTGCTAGTACAATTGCGAATTGTGTTGGAAAAGTTAAGAACACAAAGACTATACGCTAAATTTAGCAAGTGTGACTTCTGGCTGAAATAAGTGAACTTTTTGGGACATATAGTTTCGGCAGAAGGAATAAAAGTTGACCCTGCAAAGGTCCAAGCGGTACAGGAATGGAAATCACCTACGACTCCAAATGAGATTCGTAGTTTTCTGGGCTTAGCTGGATATTACAGGAGATTTATTGCAGGATTTTCTAAAATTGCTAAGCCAATGACACAATTGTTGAAGAAAGGGTGAAATTTCAATGGACCCCAGACTGCGAAGACAGCTTCCAAGAACTCAAGGAAAGACTAACCAATGCTCCTATCTTAACAATACCTGATCCGGAGAAGGAATATATCATATACACGGATGAGTCTAGAAACGGGATAGGATGCGTTCTAATGCAAGAAGGGAAAGTCGTCGCATATGCTTCGCGACAACTGAAGATCCATGAACACAATTATCCTACTCATGACTTGGAACTCGCAGCTGTAGTCCATGCATTGAAAATCTGGAGGCATTATTTATACGGATCAAGATATGAAATTTTCACGGATCATAAAAGTCTGAAGTATTTTTTCGAACAAAAAGATTTAAATATGCGACAACGAAGATGGCTTGAGCTGGTCAAGGATTATGATTGTGAGATCAAATATCACCCAGGAAAAGCTAATGTCGTCGCTTACGCTTTGAGTAGGAAAAATCAAGAAAAATTAGGAATTCTTTTTACGGATCAAAACGAATTGCTGAAAGAGTTTGAGAGAATGAAGCTGGAAGTAGTATTGCCTTCTCAGAATATTCAAGAAATTGTTGCAGCGTTAGTTGTACTTCCGGACTTGAGAGCTCGAATAGTTGAAGCGCAAGGAGAGACGAACAACTCAAACATTGCGAGCTTAAAATCGTATCAGAAATCTTTCGTAATATCACGGCCGGAGATAATGCGATTATGTTTGGCAATCGTATATATGTGCCTAATGACGAAAGATTGAAGAATGAAATTTTAAGTGAAGCTCATAACGTTCCGTATGCCGCACATCCTGGTAACACGAAGATGTATCAAGATCTCAAATAGAGGTTCGTGTGGACAAGAATGAAACAAGACATTGCATCATACGTCGAACGATGTTTAGCGTGTCAACAAGTAAAAGCTTTGCATCAAAGACCGTATAGAAAATTGCAGCCTCTTGAAGTTCCAGAATGGAAATGGGATCACATTGCAATAGACTTTGTTATTGGATTACCCAAGTCTAGACAAGGAACACTGCTATCTGGGTAATCATTGATCGATTAACCAAGAGTGCTCATTTTATTCCAATTCCAATAACGTACGGAGAGGATAAGCTAGCACAGATTTACGTTCGAGAAATCGTTCGCTTGCATGGGGTGCCGATATCAATCACATCTGATCGAGACACTAAATTCAGCTCAAGGTTTTGGACGACCTTTTAAAAAGAATTGGGTACTCGACTGAATTTTAGTTCCGCTTTTCATCCCCAAACAGATGGTCAAACCGAGAGGACGATTCAAACGCTAGAAGATATGCTCTGAACAGTGGTGCTAGACCGGGGAGATCAATGGGAACAGGTTTTGCCATTGATCGAATTTGCTTATAATAACAGTTACCAAGCTACGATCAACATGGCTCCCTACGAAGCGCTATATGGCAAGAAGTGCAGATCACCCCTTTACTGGGATGAAGTTGGAGAAAGGAAAATTCTTGGTCCTGAAGCGATAGACGAAATGGTCCAGATAGTAGGACAGATAAAGAAAAGAATGAAAGAAGCCCAAGATAGGCAAAAATCTTACGCTGATAATCGTCGTACAGAATTGAATTTAGAGGTAGGAGACAAAGTTTTTCTCAAGGTTTCCCCAACTAAAGGAGTCATCGCTTTGGCATAAAAGGAAAACTCAAGCCACGATTCATTGGACCTTATGAAGTGTTGGAAAGAATTGGGCCAGTGGCTTATAGGTTAGCGTTGCCACCTAACTTCGCTAACGTACACGATGTCTTTCACGTATCTCAGCTTATGAAGTATGTGTATGATCCAAAACACATACTTCATTATGATGAAATAGTTCCCAATGCTGATTTGAGCTATGAGGAGAAACATGAATGCATTCTGGACCGGAAGGAGCAAAAGTTAAGGAATAAGATTATTCCTTTAGTAAAAGTTTTGTGGAAGCATCACTGTAATATCCCGTAGTTTTAATACTGAATTATGATAATAAATTCCGTAATTAGCATTATTAATTCAATAATTAAAATCTTAATTAGTCAACTCGACTTTGACCAAGCATAATTAGATGATTTACGTGTGAGATTCATCGAGGCTTAGTGAATTAAGGAATATAATTTTCAATATTCCTTCGAACGCATCTTCTAACGTCCGAATAAATTCGACGCTACGCCTTACAAGATTATTAGCGCTTAAGCAATTTCAAATTCCTATTATTATAGGAATAAATAAAGTTGTAACAAACTTTATTTTGAACATTTTAGAGATAATCAAACTATGAGAATTTAGAGATATTTCAAACGCTACGCTAGAGATAATGATAACTTTAGCAAACGATCTCGGAATTATAAAATTCAAATTCCTATAATTATATTATTATATAAGAGCATTATTTATCATTAAATAATGCTAGAAAATTTAAAGAATAGAATGTACCCTATTTTGAGATTTTTGAAATATTATATTTCGAAATTAGGGTTTTTAAAACCGAAATTATTTTAAATACTTTTCTATGATTAAATTTATTATCTAAGACATATAATATGTCACATAATTATGTAGTAGCTATTTTATACAAGAAAATTTAATGTTTGGAATATAGCCCTAATTTTCGAAAATGTGAGTTTCCTAAATGTAATTTATTTTTTATTCTTAATCAATTAATGATATATGATAATTATTATGACATCATTAAGAACAAAATGAGGTGTAATACAATTTGCACAAGTGTGAGAGCACACTTGCATAATATGGACGAAAATTTGGGGCTTTTTAGTATGATTTTATGTATTGAATATCATCCAACAATTAACGAGAGTGATGAGTTGTATCCTAT
Organism: Salvia rosmarinus; assembly: GCA_036937905.1. Classification (NCBI taxonomy): domain Eukaryota; kingdom Viridiplantae; phylum Streptophyta; class Magnoliopsida; order Lamiales; family Lamiaceae; genus Salvia; species Salvia rosmarinus. The sequence goes on along the minus strand of CM072820.1, from coordinate 34,474,602 downwards.
CTTGTATTAGGTGTAAAGTAGTATTAATTAGCTAATAAAACAATCTTCCATGGCTCATTTAATAAAGGAGCGAAATGTTGGAATAAAAGGGGTTGAAAATTCATTAAATTCATACTACATATTAACGCCACTTGATAATTGAAATTTTGACTTTTCAAAAGCTACTTATTATATGATAATAATATAATATATGATAGGTAAATAAAATAAAATTATAGCCTAATATATATATGTTGGCGAGAATGTTGCAATGAAGGAATAATGTGAATAATTTTTTATTTCTTGATAATCATGATTTAATTTATTAATTAAATATATAAATGACATAATAAAGTATATATACATTGAGAACAAAATTAAAATTTAACCCTAATTATTTTAGAATATGCGACACACACATACTTTATAAAGTTATAATTCATTATTTATGTGACAACTATGATACAAGTTGTAACATAAGGATAAGGCTACATCATGAGGTGTATAAGATAAGGACCAAAATCTTTGTCTTGAAGCTAATGGAGGTGCCGCAAATTTTGACTAAGAGTAACAAGTGGTATAATGATATTTTCATGTAATAATTAAAGTACAAGTTGCTTAAGCCTATAAATATAACATAAGCTCCTCCATTACTTATTTTAGCACCTAAGTACCGAATTTGAGGGAGAAAAAATTGGAGAGTGTTCAACAATTTTAATCCCAAACTTAGATCAATTAAATCTTGCGATCAAAACTGCACCGATTAAAAGGTTAGAATTGGTCCTAGCTTCAGATACATGCTTAAATTTTCTAATTTCATCGTTAAATTTTAAGTTATGATCTTAGTTTATTTATGCAATTTTCAAAATTTTAGAACTCATGTTAATATGTTTAGTATTATGTTTATATGATGTTATTAAGCATGTATATTAATTATATCATGAAATTATATCCCAAATTAAGCATGCTATTAAATTTATACTTTGGACCGAAAACTTAGGGGTGCTATATGTTGATGATTATGATTTTTAATTGTTGATTTGAGCATGAAATCATGATCTAGGGTATTAAATATGCTTATATGAATTTATGTAGAATTTTTGAAAACTATAGCTTATATTTTAAAGAATACCGAAAATATATATATATGATAAAGTGTTGTGATATAATTCATGTTTAGGTGTTATAATAGCATATTAAGTGTGTAGATTCATAATATATGGTCAGTGAGAATTTATCAAATTTATAAAATTATTTGGACCTAAGTTGAAATTTTCGAACATGACTTAGGTAAATTAAATTCAATAGTTCGTAATAAATAACAAATATGTTATAGTAAGCATAGTTGAGGGTGAATAATTGTTATATGAATTTATTGAATTTTTAAAATCATTTGTTGGGTTTATTAAGAAAACCGAAAACCATATGTTAAAATACTAAGGTGTATAAATTTTATTCGACTAAGGTAAATACATATTATTAATCACATGATAAAATAGTGTGACATGTGAATTTATAAGAATTTTGCACAAGTCTAAGATATTTAATTTATAATGATCGAAAATTTCATAATATGTGTATTAATGATATAAATTTATTTTATCATGAATAATTAGATAATATGATCTAAAATAATGTTTTAGACATAGTATGATTTTATAGGAATTTTGGAACAAGAATTGCACATAAAATGATAGAATTTATAATAATCGAAAAGTCAAATGTCGACTTTTGTCGACCAAAGTCAAAATTGTTGACTTTTGTCGACTTGGTCAAAATAGTTGACCAAAATCGTTGACCATGGTCAATGGGCACGCAATTCGATAATACGAATCTATGTGACGTAGCACGCTTAGTAACAACGCTACTTACGCTACGTAAGACATTAAAACGCACATTATATACCAAAAGTAGAATACCCTTTATATGTCGAGAAATTTCATAATCGACATCAATCGATTAGGAAGCGCCAAAATAAGTCCGACGTTAGCCTTTATTTGACACGTAGAACGTTATGGACTATGTTCGCCTCTATCAAACGCGACCGACATACTAAAATAATTCTTACGTTAAGGTGATACGGACGGGCATCGACGAGAAAGAGACCATAGTCGAAAGACCTACGTACAAGGTGGGCTTTACTCAAAACCCTTTTATTTACGACGCTTTCTTGAAAAGTATTTATTTACAAGCTTTCGGTTGAAAATGATTATGAACTGTTATTCAATTACACGCCCAAAGTATTTATGTTTTAACGTATGTATCCTATCATGTTGTCACGAGCCAACTATGAATGTGAATCGCTTATCGGGTAGCTCCCACCTTAAAATCGATATCGGATCCTAGTCGATGCGAAATTCACTCGCTGGGGTTAACGTGTACACCGATGTGTGATGTGAGCCGTTAGTAACATCATCGGCCGGCGTGGATCCTAGTCGATCGTAATCCCGACTATGTGATTGTGAGCCGTTAGCAACATCTTCGTCCGATCACGGCGCTTGTAGAAGCGAGGCCTACTTCACGACGTGAGATCGATTATGAACAGTTATGTGAATGATACGGATCATACGAATCGAAAAATGCTGCGCAGCTAATCTTTTGAGAAATGATAAAGTATTTTGGTATTCACGAGTTATTTCAACTAAAATCCTTGTGTTATACTAATGGGCGTAATTAAATGAAATTATTTTGGCATGAGTCCACTAAGTGCAATCTTGTACTTAACCCTCGCATGTTTGTTTTAAATGTGCAGTCGAGTCAATAGGATGGACAAGTGTTGAGCGATGGAGTTTTTGTCGCTAATAGTTTACCTTGGATGTATATCGTCATATATGCATTCACATGTTTTCCATTGCTCAAAACACTTTATTATATTTTGGATATTACTTATGTTACCTCGCATCACCAATCCTTTTGTTGATGATCCGTTGGTCTAGTTTGTATGAAATCGTTGTGTGTTTATCTATAACAAAAGTCTTGAAAGGTCGTTGGTCATTATGTTCTTAATCCTCGTTAATAATGTGATCCGCCTAATCCGTACTTTAGATTGGCGGGCTGTTATTAATGGTATCGAAAGGTGTCGTTCTTTGAACGCTAAAACCTTCTTTCAAAAGTTAAGTCTAGATTGAGTCACTAGACTTCAGAGATCACCGACGTGCTCAACACTCCATCACATCAAGCTCAACCGGAAAGAGGTAAATTATTTTTTCGGTTTTGAGTTTGAAAGTTGAAAGTTGAAACAGTTGAACTTGAAGGTTTGAAAGTGAGATTGAATTCATATTTTGAAAGAAGTGAAAATTTTTAAAGTTTTTGAATGTATTCCGAAAAGAATTTTTCAGTGTTATGAGAAAAGTTGACAATTTTATGTCAAAGGCTTTATGATAAATGAGTTATCAGTAAGATGATACCAAGTTTACGAAGAATGAGAAATAGTTGACACGATAATGTCAAAAGTGATGTTTAAATTACTGAAAGCATGAGTACAGAAGTTATCTTACGATTTTAGAAATGTTTATTCAAAGTTTACAATTTATTCTGAAGATGGGTATGTTACTCCCAAAAGAACATAGATGCTCTAAGAAGCATGCTCACCTCTTGAACATAGAAGTATGAGTTCTAGGAGCTTGATCCCTTTATGAGAACAATAGTGAGATAATGATTTACAAACGAACGAAAAGTCGACTTGAAACGAACTCGAATTTCAACGAAAAGTCGACAAAAGCAAAAGAAAGGATCAAAGGTGAAAGAGGCAATGGGTTTGATAAGGACCAAAGAAAGCTAAACAAATCTTGAAGAAAACTCGCACGAAGCGTAACATGAGCTCGCAAATCGTCCTGAAGGAAGTAATTCTGCCAAGACGGCACCCAGCGTAAAACTGCGTTCTTTGTGTTTTATTTTGGCTAATTCTTATTCGTTTTGAACTCCGCTTTGCGAATCGGTTTTCGCTCACGTATTCTTATCGTAACGAACTTCATTTCATATGAAAGATGAAGATGTAATCTCAATCCTTCTCCGAACTCGTGAGGAACAGTTAAGTTAGACTGAAAATTTTGCTAAGAAATAGAGAACTTAAGAAGTTAGAAGTAGAGATCCCATAAGTGAAATTATGATGTAGGATGAACATAGAACTTTGATGTAAACATTTATCCGCTTATCGGATATGTTTGCTTTATCAATGATATATTCTATTCTTTTATCCGCTTATCGATATAGATTGACTTACGCTAGTATTATCCGTGATAGATGGATAGTCGTTATTACTCACCGAGGCGATGATGCCGGGGTTACCCAGAGAGAGTACTTGCCTATCGCACCTCACAGATGAGTTGGGGTGACAGCTTAGGCGAAGTTCATGAGCTATCTGCGATTATGGATGGACGCCCATGAGTACGGTGTGACAGATATGACGGCATCAGCGTTTACTCACCGATTGCTAGTTGATTGGGAAGATTATGCAAGAGAAATATCGGGCGACTATATCTATCGGACGGGCATCGACTACGACTTGATCGAGAGATCTACCGAGGTTCGTAGCCATCTCATATATGTCAAAGGTGTGCTGGGCTGCACCAAGAGGCCCTCATCCGCCACCAAGGAGTACACTTGGCGGGACGACACGCGGAATGGTTATACACTGAGGTCCCTCGAGTGGTCGACCTGCGGTACCGATGAGATGGGACGGAGGGACATCGACCGCGCATGTGACGAGAGCATCGCGACCTAGGTCATTGGGAGTTCCAGTTCTTCCACCGATGACATTTGGACATCCGACACGACCGGCACCACCAGTTCCACCACCAGTGACGGCACCCTATCACGAGAGGACATACAGGGAAGCATACGGCCATCAAGAAGGTTATGTTCCTATGCGCGATGTGTATGCGATAGGGGATGAAAGAGCTGGACCGTCTCGGAGGCGTGCTAGAGAGGAAAGTTCGGAAGAAGATTCCGAAGAAGAGGACCCGGAAGAAGAAGAAGATCCTGAGGAGGATCCAAGTGAGGACGAAGCTGCAAGAGAGAACCATGGAAACGTGAACAGAAACATGGACGAGAACGGATATTAGTACACGAGTAGTATGTAGTATGTAGTATGTAGTAATGATGTTAACAAACAATATAGAAGCATAGTATTTTAAGACGCCTTATAACCAGTATGTAGTTGACAGTGGTATACATAGTACAGAGTGTACTTAGCTTCCTTTTGCGCTTGATGACTTGTACAGAATAGTCTTTTTTGAGGCAAATTTTCCACATATATATACATGATGACCCTAGATGGGCTTTTATGAACATCAAGTTGTGCGAAAAGAATGATGGTTGTTTAAGTTGTTTTATGATACGATTTTATAAAGATGTTATGATTAATCAACCGCAATGAACATTATTCAATACTAACTACGCTTTATTACCGTATCGCCGCCCAGACGTGCACCTCAAAGCAGGAAGTGAGAGGCGGGGTAGAGAAGAGGCAGGGCAGAGGCGTAATACCCCGGCTGAAATGAAGAGATCCCAGTACACCCCACCTCCACCGACCGTAGGGTTGAGGAGTTATTTTAAGACGTAACCGCCTCCTTCAACGGCAAGCCCCGAGGATGCCGAACAGTGGGTCGTACTATCGAACGAATTTTGATTTCATTGCATTACTACGCAAGAAAGGTTATCTTCGTGACATTCCAACTCACCGGACCGCCGACTTCAGGGAGGACGGAGAAAGACACTAACCCCTAACAAATGGAATACTTTACCGATGACTTCAAACGGAAATGTATGATAAGTACATTCCCAAAAGCTATCGGAATAAAAAGGAGATTGAATTTTTCACCCGGAAACAGGACAAGATGTCGGTCACTGAGTATGACCGACTGTTCTGCGATATGTTTAGATACGCCCCGGATTTAGTGAATACTGACATGAAAATGTCAGAAAAATTCAAGGCGTGATCGAGACATGAGATAAGGATGTCGGCGGGTGTCATGGCGACTTAACCTATACGGAGGCTCTTGGTCCGGCATTAGACATAGAGGTCGCGATGCCCGAGGAGAAATCCGCACCGACCCGATCCGCGAATGCCTGTGACAAAGGAAACGCAAATGGAAGGACGTTCTAACAACAACAATCTCAACCGAGGAGGCTTTAATAACAACAACAAAAGGCCATGGCAAGATAACATGGCTTCGCAGAGGCAAGGTCGGAGAGACCAGATTACTCCACCTACCCAAGAGATAGTAAGGATTCCGCCATGCCCGAAATGTAATAAAAGGCACACGGGGTGTGTATCCTATTTGCTATAAGTGTGGCGTAAGGGCCACTATGCAAATGAATGCCCCGATTCGCCAGATAACTATGGGGAGGCCGAATCAATCGTGCCCCGCCCAACCGTTAAGGCACCAAGACTAACCCCAAACACAAAGAAGAAGAACAATAATGAAGGCGATCACAGAGACAAGAAGCAACAAGCGCAACAACAAAGAGAATCAACAGAGGCAAGCACCGCCGCCGCAACCAGCAGCCGCAGCCTATGCTCTACATAGGCGTTAGAACTAAAGCAGAACCAGGTAACCTAGCGGGTATGGGATTACTTTGCAATATACTTATTATACTTCTGTTCGATACGGGTGCTTCACATTCTTTCATTTCAAAAGCATGCGTTGATATGTTAGAACTTAACCTCGAGGAAACAAATCAGAAATGAGAATCTCATCACCTATAGGAGGTGTTATGACCATTACTCAAAGCTTGCTCGAACTTAGAATTAAACTTAGCTCAATTAAGGTTCTAGCAAATAACTTGAACGTAATACCTATGGGGATGTAGATATAATCCTAGAATGGATTGGTTGGCGAAAACCATTCCACGATCTTATGCAAGGAGAGAAGAATTTCGATGCAACCACCGGAAAAGAAGCTACGAATTTTTACGGGATTAGTACGGGAAAGAAAATCCCAATAATATCCGCACTCCAAGCCCAAGAATGATGAACAAGAAGGAATGTCAAGCATTCCTCAGGTATCTAAATGGAGAGGAAAAGACGGAAGTAAGGTCGAAAACGTGAAATTGTTCGGGAATTTCACGCCTTTCCGAGACATTACCAGACTACCCCGAGATAGGCAGCTAGAGTTCACAATTGATCCGAGCCGGATCAACCCAAGATCAAAAGCGCCTTACGAGAATGGCACCCAAGGAACTCAAGAGTTGAAAATCCAAATTCAAGAGTTATCGACTTGGGTTTTATTAGACCAAGTGTTTCACCATGGGGAGCGCTCGTCCTATTTGTCAAGAAGAAGGATGGTTCATATGATGTGTATTGATTATCGAGAATTAAACAAACCGACGCCAAGAACAAATATCCACTACCAAGGATAGACGATTTGTTCGATCACCGAGAGGTGCAAGCGATTCTAAAATCGATCTTAAATCGAGGATACCATCAATTAAAGGTACGACCGAAGATATATCTAAGACAACATTCGAACAAGGTATGGTCACTACGAGTTTGTAGTAGTGCCGTCGACTAACCAACGCACCGCGCCGTGTTCATGGATCTTATGAACAGAGTGTTCCATCCATACTTGGATAAGTTTTTCTTAGTCTTTATAGATGATATTCTCATCTATTCAAAGAACGAGGAGGAACATAGGGAACACTTGAGAACAAAGGTTACTGAGACCTACGAGCCGAACAACTTTATGCTAAATTCAACAAGTGTGAATTTTGGCTCAAAGAAGTAATATTCCTCGACACATTGTGTCACGGAAGGAATAAAAGTTGATCCGCAAAGGTCGAGGTGCATAAGGATGGAAAACACCACCACTCGTAATGAACCAAGTTTCTCGGGATTAGCCGGTTACTATAGGAGATTTATCAAGGATTTCCAAGATAGCAAGGCCAACGACAAAGCTACTCCGAAAGGATCAAATTCACATGGATCATGAGTGTGTGGCAAGTTTCCAAACGTTAAAGAGAAACCGACTAGTGCACCGGTGTTATTGCTCCGATTCAAACAAAGAATATGTTATCTATACCGATGCTTCCAAAAATGGACTTGGTTGTGTACCGATGCAAGAAGAAAGGTAATAGCTACGATCGAGACAACTTAGGCCACATGAGTTGAACTACCCAACTCATGACTTAGAACCGGCAATGTGGTCCATGCACTAAAGATTTGGAGACATCATCTTTACGGAGTAAGATGTGAAATCTTCTTGACCACAAAGTTTAAAATACTTTTTCGAGCAAAAGGATCCGAACACGAGACAAAGGAGATGGCTCGAACTAGTAAAAGACTACGACGTGGCATAAACTATCATCCGTGAAAAGCTAATGTAGTGGCTGATGCCTCGAGTCGTAAGGTCAATCAAAGCTTGGACGCCTCGACAGGAAGGAAAACTCATTGAAGAGTTTGAGAAGATGTCAATGGAGATAGTCAACCACCAAAGACAATCATGGATAATGTTGCTACACTTACTATGATGTCCGATTTAAGGAATAAAATCATAGAAGAACAAAGAAAGGATGAGGAACTAGAAAAGATAAGAGTTAAAGTGAGAATGGGAGAACGTAAGGTTTCACAAGCGGTGATAACGCTTATATTGTTTGAGGAAAGGCTATGCATCCCAAACAATGACGAGCTTAGAAATGAAATCTTGAGTGAAGCTCATGATACTCCTTATACCGCCCATCCGGCAAGACTAAAATGTACCAAGACCTACGAGGAAAGTTCGTGGGAAGGAATGAAGAGAGACATAGCCTCGTCAGGTAACGTTGTCTTAATTGTCAACAAGTAAAGGCATTACATCAAAGGCCATATGGAAAGATGCAACCTTTGGAGATACCGAATGGAAATGGGACGACATAGCTATGGATTTTGTAACGGGTTTACCCAGTCACAAAAGGAAACATCGCTATATGGGTAGTAGTGGATCGCCTTTACAAATGTGCTCATTTCCTACCAATTCAATCACCTATGGATCGACAAGTTAGCTCACTATATGTGAAGGAAATTGTACGCCCGCATGGAATACCAAATCTATCACTTCGATAGAGATTCAAGTTTACTTAGATTTTGGGTAAGCTTACAAAAGGAATTGGGACGGTTAATTTCAAAGACGATTTTTCATCCACGCATCGATTGCCAATCGAACGAACAATCCAAACGCTAGAGGATATGTTGAGAACGGTAGTATTGGATCGAGGCGCAATTTGGGAACAAATTTATCGCTTATCGAGTTCGCCACAATAATAGTTATCGTGCAACAATCAATACGGCCCCATATGAAGCATCAGATGGAAGAAATGTCGATCACCACTTTATCGGGATGAAGTTGGTGAAAGGAAAATCTTAGGCCTCGACATGATCAAGAAATGATTGAAATTGTGCGCCAGATAAGACAAAGAATAAAGGAAGCTCAGGATAGGCAGAAATCATATGCCGATACCCGTAGATCCGAGCTAGAATTTGAGTGTGGAGACAAGGTTTTCCTTAAAACCTCTCCGTCCAAAGGCATTGTAAGATTTGGGGTAAAGGGAAAGTTGAAACCACGATTTATAGGACCTTACGAGATCCTTGAGAAAATCGCCCTGTAGCTTATGTATCAGCATTACCACCGAGCTCGGGTAATGTTCATAATGTGTTTCACGTGTCTCAATTGAGAAATACGTGTATGACCCAAAACACGTAATACATCATGACGACGTGGTCTTAAATCCGATATGAGCTACGAAGAGGAACTCCGTAGCTATATTGGACCATAAGGTTCAACAGCTTGAGAAATAAATCAATTCAGCGAAAGTCCCATGGGCATCACGGACGGGGAAGGAGCTACGTGAACTCGAGGACGCCATGAAAGAGCGATACCCAACTCTTTTGAGGTATGAAAATTTCGAGGATGAAATTTATTTTAAGGGGTAGAATGTAATATCCTCGTAGTTTTAATATCAATTACGATAATAAATTCGTAATTAGCATTATTAATTCAATAATTAAAATCTTAATTAGTCAACTCTCGACTTTGACCAAGCATAATTGGATGATTTCGTGTGAGATTCATCGAGGCTTAGTGAATTAAGGAATATAATTTTCAATATTCCTTCTAACGTATCTTCTAACGTCGAATAAATTCGGCGATTAACGCCTTATAGTATTATTACGCAGTTAAGCTTAATTTCGAAATTCCTATTATTATAGGAATAAATAAAGTTGTAACAAACTTTATTTTGAACATTTTAGAGATAATCAAACTATGAGAATTTAGAGATATTTCAAACGCTTACGCTAGAGATAATGCGATAACTTTAGCAAACGATCTCTAATTATAAAATTCAAATTCCTATAATTATATTATTATATAAGAGCATTATTTATCATTAAATAATGCTAGAAAATTTAAAGAATAGAATGTACCCTATTTTGAGATTTTTGAAATATTATATTTCGAAATTAGGGTTTTAAAACCTAAATTATTTTAAATACTTTTCTATGATTAAATTTATTATCTAAGACATATAATATGTCACATAATTATGTAGTAGCTATTTTATACAAGAAAATTTAATGTTTGGAATATAGCCCTAATTTTCGAAAATGTGAGTTTCCTAAGTGTAATTTAATTTTTATTCTTAATCAATTAATGATATATGAAAATTATTATATTATTATGACATCATTAAGAACAAAATGAGGTATAATACAATTTGCACAAATGTGAGAGCACACTTGCATAATATGGACGAAAATTTGGGGCTTTTTAGTATGATTTTATGTATTGAATATCATCCAACAATTAATGAGAGTGATGAGTTGATCCTATCTCAGTATTAGGTGTAAAGTAGTATTAATTAGCTAATAAAACAATCTTCCATGGCTCATTTAATAAAGGAGCTCGAATAAAGGGTTGAAAATTCATTAAATTCATACTACATATTAATGCCACTCAGATAGTTGAAATTTTGACTTTTCAAAAGCTACTTATTATATGATAATAATATAATATATGATAGGAAAATAAAATAAAATTATAGCCTAATATATATATGTTGGCGAGAATGTTGCAATGAAGGAATAATGTGAATAATTCTTTTATTTCTTGATAATCATGATTTAATTTATTAATTAAATATATAAATGACATAATAAAGTATATATATATTGAGAACAAAATTAAAATTTAACCCTAATTATTTTAGAATATGCGACACACACATACTACTTATAAAGTTATAATTATTATTTATGTGACAACTATAATACAAGTTGTAACATAAGGATAAGGCTACATCATGAGGTGTATAAGATAAGGACCAAAATCTTTGTCTTGAAGCTAATGGAGGTGCCGCAAATTTTCGACTAAGATTAACAAGTGGTATAATGATATTTTCATGTAATAATTAAAGTACAAGTTGCTTAAGCCTATAAATATAACATAAGCTCCTCCATTACTTATTTTAGCACCCTAAGTACCGAATTTGAGGAGAAAAAATTAGAGTGTTCATCAATTTTAATCCCAAACTTAGATCAATTAAATTTGCCGATCAAAACTGCACTGATTAAAAGGTTAGAATTGCCCTAGCTTAGATACATGCTTAAATTTTCAATTTCGTCATTTAAATTTTAAGTTATGATCTTAGTTTATTTATGCAATTTTCAAAATTTTAGAACTCATGTTAATATGTTTAGGTATTATGTTTATATGATGTTATTAAGCATGTATATTAATTATATCATGAAATTAAGCATGCTATTAAATTTATACTTTGGACCGAAAACTTAGGGGTGCTATATGTTGATGATTATGATTTTTAATTGTTGATTTGAGCATGGAATCATGATCTAGGGTATTAAATATGCTTATATGAATTTATGTAAAATTTTTGGAAAACTATAGCTTATATTTTAAAGAATACCAAAAATATATATATATATATATGATAAAGTGTTGTGATATAATTCATGTTTAGGTGTTATAATAGCATATTAAGTGTGTAGATTCATAATATATGGTTGTGAGAATTTATTGAAATTTATAAAAATTATCTGGACCTAAGTTGAAATTTTCGAACATGACTTAGGTAAATTAAATTCATTAGTTCATAATAAATAACAATTATGTTATAGTAAGCATAGTTGAGGGTGAATAATTGTTATTTTAATTTATTGGAATTTTTAAAATCATTTGTCGGGTTTATTAAGAAAACCGAAACCATATGTTAAAATACTAAGGTGTATAAATTTTATTCGACTAAGGAAAATACATATTATTAATCACATGATAAAATAGTGACATGTGAATTTATAAGAATTTTTGCACAAGTCTAAGATATTTAATTTATAATGACCGAAAATTTCATAATATGTGTATTAATGATATAAATTTATTTTATCATGAATAATTAGATAATATGATCTAAAATAATGTTTTAGACATAGTATGATTTTTTAGGAATTTTTGGAACAAGAATTGCACATAAAATGATAGAATTTCATAAATAATTGAAAACTCAAAATGTTGACTTTTGTCGACTAAATGTCACGACCCCACTCCCGACCAACCCGACCGGATGGCTACTAATACTAGAGTAGTATTTTAGGGTTACATGGGTAAAATAAAGATGCATAAAATAAACTAACATGCTTGAAAGGTAATACGAGGTGATGTCATAATGTTTTTGAAAAGGTTTAGCCATCGGACCCCAAAACTCGCCCGATCCACGGACCTCGATAGTTTGTAAACATAAAGCATAAATAAAGGAGTTCGAGTATAGCAAATAGAAAGTGTGTGAATACATATATGACGATATGCATTCAGGTATAAACCACAAATTTAGATAAATCGGTCAAGGACACCGACTCTCAACACATTCCCCATCATCACCATCAAGCTCAACCTCGCACATTTAAAACAAACATGCAGGCTAAGTACAAGAAATTGCACTCAAGGACTCATGCCGAAAACATTTGATAGAATTTGAATTACGCCAATATCGGGTAAGTCACAGGGTTTTAGTTAAAATGCCTCAGGCTTACCAAATCATTTTCGTCAGAAACATAGCTCGCCGAGCATTTTCGCGGTATGGTCCGTATCTCATAGTCACAATACATAATAATAATAATAATAAACGCCGAGAGAGGCCTCCCATCTACGACGCCGTGACCGCCGTAATCCCGCACAAAGACACAATCTCTCTGCAAGCATATGTTAACACAACAGATAGTTCCAACCTTCACGCCAATCCTAGCTGCATTTATCATCCGCACAGACCCGACATTAAAAAGGTTGGGTGCTACCACAACAATTGATATAATAGTTCCAACCATTCCATAGCCCTACCCGGCATAACAGATAGATCCATACACAAACGAAATATTTTTGGCGGTAATGCAAGAAACATTTGTTAAACAACAGTAGGATAAGTCTCAGAAATAAACTCATTTGAAATAACAAGAAAGTCACGCTTTAGTGGGGTAAGAAAAGGCCCACATTTAAAAGATAAGAAGCCCACCGGACTATGGTTCGTTGTAAAAGTCCTAGTTCGCTCGTTCGTCAAAATCCCGTCATTGCGTTAAGGCCCACACTTTACGAAAAGCGAGGCTTTAGTACGTCGCTCAAGTCTCTCGAGACTTTCAAAAGCTATGATAAACTTCGATATTTTTATCGATGTAGACTGAATTCTTAGTGAATTCAATACGCCTCTAACACGATACGATCGACTTGTTCTCGCCTCGAGATACGCTCAACGATAAGCACGCGTTTTCGATATATGGATTTCATTTGTGAAATCTTTTCTTACTAATGAGGTATCATACCAATTAGTATATCTTACGCCAGCATCGACGTATTTATAAACGTGATAATCGCACGCTTGACTTGAAAAGTCAACGAAGTCAACACTGGTCAACAAAGTCAACGATTTTGACTTTTAAATAGTAATTTCTTACTATTTTGTTTTATAAATCGAATTTGATCGATTTGAAAACGTAAAGTCCTATTTTTCGATTTATCTCGTAAATCGAGGACTTATAAATATTTTCGCATTTTAATAACCCTTTTTATAAATAAAATGCGTATTTTGGTTTTAAAACGTTATAAAATGAACGTTCGTCTCAAACATAGCAATCTATGTTTATAAAATTTTGTAAAATTTAAAAACTGTCCAGAATATTAATTTAGCAAATATTTCATTAATAAACTGTTTTAAAAAGGATTTAAAAATCCTTATTAATTATCGAAAACTCGATAATTAATTTAAAAATGTCAAATGACTTTTGAAAATTTTTCTAAATTAATATAGTGCATTATTATACACTATGGTCCAGAATATGAATTTATAAAATTCATATGATATTATTTACTATTTATTTATATATATACATATATATGTTTACGGTAATTTCAAATAAATAGAGAATAATTATCCAAAAATTCCCAAAATTGATATATACCTAGTATAATATCCCAACATCAATGTATATCATTAATATAACCTTTAGTTCATCATAAGAATTCATTTCACAATATATAACAATATTTCACGGCATTAACTTGATAATTACCAATAATTAGCAAATAATTTCTAAAAATTCTAAATAAATTCCAACATCATTAAACATTATATTATAACATTGTAACATCATAATATCAACCAAACCAATTGAAATCATCACCATATGGAGCATACATGCTCTCGCTTTTGATTAATTTTTTTGGTATTTGGTTTTCAAAATTTCCAACAATTATATACTATGTTTATACACTATAGTATAGTAATATAACATCATAACAATCATCAATACCAATCAAATCATCACCTTATTGAGCACATAGCTCACGGCTTTTGATTTATTTATGGTATTTGATTTCCAAAATTCTAATAAAATCATATATTGCATAAGTAATATACTAAAGTATAAATATATCATTGGATGATTAAAATAAAATCATACACCAACATACCAAACCTTGAAGCTCACGATTTTTCAACATTTAATCATATGGTTTCCAAAATTCTAAATAAATCATATAACATACAAACAATACATTATAGCATTAATATGTCATCACAAGTTTAAAATGAAAATTATACACCAAGGTATACTTTGAGATAGCTCACGGTATTTTAGCAAAAATACTTAGGGTTTTCTAAAAATTTTCAAATCAAAACCATGGACTCTAAACATGATATATAACAATAATCAATCACTAAACATTCATGAAGTAATCGGTCATCATCATATGATTTTGTAAAGCTTTTGAAATTTTTGTTAAACAAAACCTATGGTTCGAAAATTTCATAAACATGCTAGTCCATTAAAAATTAAATAAACAACAACATATGATTATTTAAGCATATATTCTCATGTATTTTTAACTAAATCATCAAGAACAACATATAATCACATAGTTCATTCATAGAACAAATAAAACATTCATATACTCATAAAACAGTTTCAAAAATTTTCGAACTAAAAAGAGAGATAAATTTTGTAATATGCTCGGTTATTACCTTAGGAAATGTATAGGTTTCAATGGACAAGGTATGGTATCCAAGTTTTGGTGAACGAATGAGGAAGAAATGAGAAAGAATGTGAGAGATAGAGGGGTGAAGCTCTCGGTTCTCAGCAAAAATGGGAGAGGAAGAAGAGAGAAATGTGAGGGAGAGAATAGAAGGGTGTTTGATAAGTGTGAGGGTGTATAATGGTTTGAAGAGGAAGAGTCTCTCTCTCCCCCTATTTCTTACTCATACACGGCACACACATCACACTTGTCCAATGGGGTGTAAGGCAGCCCCATGATGAGGGTGTAGTGATCATTAGGCTAGTGTTAAAGGGTGTCCATGCATTGGTGGTTAAGAGGGTGGTAATTATGTTTATGGGGAGCATGGCCGGCGCATATGTGGTGTTCAAGGAGCTGATTTTATTTTTATTCTATCCCAATACAAAGTATTAATCATAGTATAGGTCATAGATATATAATACAAGCCATTAAAATAATTAAATCAAGCACATATGTATATTTCGAAATTACCGATCCAAAATTAGGAAAATAGGATAAAAATTATAAATTACACCTATTATTGATACTCATGTTATTTTCGATCAAACATACACATATATATCATAATATATGATTTAGATATTAAATAATAGCATAGGATAAAATTATTTCACATTTTATGCACTAAAAACCCTAATTTCGAAAATATGGTTTCAAATTTTATAAAAACTGAAACCTTCGATTTTTATGGTTAAAAATATGATTTAATGCTTAATATTATTCATATATATCATATTATAAAGTTTAGATACCATAGGATAATTTAATGGTATCATTTCATGTGATTAAACCCTAATTTATAAGTTTAGGTTTTCAAATTAAATTTCGAGAATATTGAGTTTAATAACTCAAATATTGATTTTAATAATAATTAATACTGTAATTATATAAAATACTAATACGAAATTAATTATTATAATTTCCGAGCATTAAACTCATTTTCCAAAACGCCTCTGACATCGACGCTCAAAACGCCTCAAAACGCTCAAAATCGACTCATCTCAAATGGTCGCAGAAGTTCATACTTACTAAATAAATATATTCCACTTGATAAAGGAATTAAGATGGAAATTAATTCCAAGCTTACGCCGTAAAATTTCACGAGAAGTCGACGCTCAATACGCTGCTTTGACGTTAAAATATATCGACTAATCATTTCGTAATATTTCAACTTTAATTCACAATCCTTAGTGAATTATGAAAAGGAATTGTTATAACGATATCGTATCGAAATCACAAGATTCGATGTCGTAAAAAGATAATATACTGTAAAACCCTAATTACGGGTTTAGAAAACCGTAATCGATATTCGCTTTTCGAATATTACATTCCACCCTCACGAAAAATTTAGTCCAAAATTTGTATACCTTTAGAAAATAAATCGGGTATCGCTCGCTTATCGCTTCTTCAAGTTCACACGTGGCTTCTTCTCGCCTGGTGTTCCACAAGATTGACTAACTGAATCGACTTGCTCCGTAGTCATGGACTTTATAGTCGAGGATTGCCATTGGTTCCTCTTCGTAGCTCATGTCGGGCTTGAGAATCACGTCGTCTTGCGGATTACGTGCTTAGGATCTTGAACGATATTTTCGTAATCATGACACGTGAAAACGTTATGCACATTCCTAGGTTCGCCGGAATAGCCAACTCAAGCTCATCGGACCTATCCTCTCAGATCTCATATGGTCCCATAAAGCGGGTCTAAGCTTTCCTTTCGTGCCAAACCGACAATCCTCTCGACGGAGAGACCTTAAGAAATACTTTGTCTCCATCTTCAAATCGTAGTTCGGATCTACGCAGACGGCGTAAGATTTTTGCCTATCCCGAGCCTCTTTATCCTCATCCTAATTTGTCGAACGATCTCGATCATTTCGCTCACCGCATCGTGCCCTATAACCTTTCTTTTCACCGACTTCATCCCAATAAAGTGGTGATCTACACTTCGCCATACAAGGCTTCGTAGGGGCCATGCCGATCGTCGCCAGTAGCTATTGTTGTAGGCAAACTCAATCGAGGTAAAATATCTTCTCATTTTGCACCTTGGTCCAATATTACCGTTTCTAAGCATATCCTCTAACGCTTGATTGTTCTTTCGATCGCCCATCCGCTTGTGGATGAAAAGTCGCATCGAAATCGAGTTTAGTACCCAATTCTCTTTGTAAGCTAATCCAACCACGGATGTGAATTTTGAGTCTCGATCGAGGTAATAGATTTTGGCACTCCATGTAATCGTATAATTTCCTTCACGTCATACCGGCCAACTTATCGATCCATAAGTGCTTCGAATAGGTGAAAGTGAGCACTCTTGGTAAGTCTATCCACAATTACCCATATGGCCGTGTTTCCTCTTTCGATTTGGGTAAGCTTGTAACGAAATCCATCGCTATATCGTCCCACTTCCATTCGTGATTTCCAACGGTTGTAGCTTCCGTAGGGATGTTGGTGTAGTGCCTTCACTTGTTGGCAAACAAGATAGCGTTCTCTAAAGAAGCTATGTCTCGCTTCACGCCTTCCACCAAAATTTTTCCTTCGTGTCCCTGCACATCTTAGTACCGCTGGGTGGGCGGTGTAGGCGTATCGTGAGCCTCACTCATGATTTCGCTCAAGCTCGTCGTCAGAACGTATATCCTACCTTCAAACAACAAGGCGTTATCCGGTGCCTCTTGAAATTCTCAATCCTTCGACCTTAGTCTTTCTCGGATCTTTCCAACTTTTCCTCCATCCTTTGTCTCTCGACAATCCTTTTCTTAGGTCGATGCCGGAGTGTAGCAACACAACTCACAATTGTCTCAAAGGTTCCACCGCTCAATCCTCATCCTACCAAACTCTTCAACGAGTTTTTCCTCTTGATAAAGAGACATCCTAACTTGTACGGTTTTACGACTCAAGGCGCGTCGGCTACTACATTCGCTTTGCGGGTGATAGTTAATACCACGCTCGTAATCTTTACCGCTTCAAGCCATCTTCTTTGTCTCATATTCGATCTCTTTGTTCAAGAAATACTTCAAACTTTATGATCCGTGAAGATCTCACACCTCACACCATAGAGATGGTGTCTCCAAATTTTGGGCATGAACTACACCGCTAATTCCAAATCGTGGGTTGGGTAGTTCGGGTTCGTGTCCGTGCGAGTTGTCGGGATCGTAAGCTATCACTTTTCCTTCTTGCATCAAAACACAACCTACCCAGCTTTAGATGCGCTCAGATAGACCACATACCCTTGTCCGCTTCGACCGCTAGAACTGTGCACCGTCAATTTTTCCTCGAGTATTTGAAAACTTCCTCTACACACATCACCCAATTGAACTTGATTCCCTTAGGAGTAGTTGGGTTATTGGCCTTGCAATCTTGGAGAATCCTTCGATGAATCTCCTATAGTAGCCACCTAATCCTGGAAACTTCTAATTTCGCGGTTGAGTCTTTGGTGATTTCCATCTCGCACGGCCTCTACTTTGGTGGATCTACTTTTATACCTTCAAAGAGACACGATGTGTCCAAGGAACATAACTTCCTTCACCAAAACTCGCATTGCTAAACTTAGCAAAGAGTCTTCGCCTCGTGGTTTGCAAACTGTTCGTAGATGTTCCTATGATCCTCTTCATTCTTTGAGTAAATAAGGATATCATCTATGAAGACCAAAACAAATTTATCCGTAAATGGATGAAATACTGCTCATGAGGTCCATGAATACGGTGGTGCATTGGTTAATCCGAATGGCATAACTATGAACTCATAGTGGCCATATCCGTTCGAATGCGCCTTAGGTACATCTTCAGTAGATTCAGCTGGTGGTATCCTCGACTTAAGATAAATTTTAGAGAATACACCCGCCTCGCAATTGATCAAACAGTCATCAATTCGGTAAAGGGTATTTGTTCTTTAGTGTCATCTTATTTAGCTCCCTATAATCGATGCACATCCTCAAAGAACAATCCTTCTTAACAAACAAAACAGACGCTCCCCAAGGTGAAACACTGGCCTAATGAATCCTAGATCCAAAAGCTCTTGATTTGGATTTTCAGCTCTTCTAGCCCTTTGGGGCCTTCCTATAGGCGCCGACACTAGGGCTGATCCTCGCCCAAGTCGATGGTAAACTCTAGTTGTCTATCGTGAGGTAGTCCCGTAGATTTTGAAATCGTCCAAAATTCTCGGACAACTTCAATGTCTTCTACCCGCCGGGTTTATCCTCATCGTTTAAATAAACAAGGAATGCATGGCATCCCTTCCGGTTCATCATCCTCCTAGCTTGTAGTGTGATACTATCGAATCCTCCTCCCATGCCGATCCCGTGGAAGTGTGTGGCTTCTTCCGAGAAAGTGAAACGAAATTTTCCTTTCCTTACGTGAGAATCGTGGAATGATTCTTAGCTAACCATCCATTCCGAGGATTATGTCTACATCATCCATGGGTATTATGTTTAGATCGTCGGCGTAACCTTAAGTGATCCTAATGTCAACTCTAGGTTCGAGCAAAAGTGTGTAACGGTCATAATCCCTCCTATAGGCGATGAGATTCTCATATCCTCGCTTTGACTTTTCGCACCTAAGGCCCAAATTTTCACGCATGATTTTGCAATAAAAGAATCGACGCATCTGCATCGAACAATACTATAATGTAGGTTGAGTAGAACTCCCATACCGCCAAGTTTCGGTTCGCTTAGCTCGCCTCCTATGTAGGCGTAGGCTCTAGCCGAGCCGAGGCCGACGGGCGCCGGTCCGGGCTGATTCGGCGGTGTTGCTGGCTTTGCCTTCACGCCGGCGCTGGCGCGATGGTTGACGCCCGCTGCTGCGGTGGTTGCCGCCATCACCGCTTGCGGATTTGTTGCTGCGTGCCGCCATTATTCTTGTTGTTGGAGTTGTTGTTGAGGTGGGTCATTGCCCTTTGGAGTTGAGGGTTGGGGTGAAACCGCCGCGGCGGTTGGGTTGAAGTCAGATAGCCCTTAATGGCCGAGCATTGCCGGTTGGTTCGCCTACATCCGAACGTGACACCGGGCAACCGTTGCGTAATGCCCGCTTGCCCCGCACTTATAACAGCTTACCACGTTTGTCGTGCACACACCCTTGTGTGTCCTATGGCATCGAGGGCATTGAGGTGTCTCGATCGCTCATGGGTCCCTTGCGGTGGAGCATAAGCTGCTCTCTTCGGCCTTGTCCTTGTGGCGCCAGGCCTCGCACGGGCGCGACTCAAGGCCCCATAGCTCCCGCGGTTGGGTTCCCATTTCCCTTTCCTCTATCCGATTGCATTGTGTGTCCGAGATGACACCGACTTATTCTCGGTCATGGCCGCCTCAATATCTAAAGCTCGTGGCAGAGCTTCATGTAGATGTGTCTCCATGGTGGCAAGAGACATGAGTATCTCCATCCTTAGCCTCGACGAACTTTTTCCGACATTTTCAAGTCGGTGTCCACCGCTCTGTGCATATCTCGACATCTCGCAAAGTGCGATCAAAGTCGGTCACGTCATCCTTTTGTTTTAGCAGAAAAATTCGCCTTCTTCCTCTTATAGCTTTTAGGTATGTACTTTTCATATGACCCTCTCAAATCCTCCCACGAAATTCCTCAAGTTGTTCACCAGAAAGTCTTCTTTCGGCCTCCCACTGTAAGTCACCGTCCAATCAGTGGAAGGTAACACACCATGCCTTTCTGTGCCGCATCTTAAAAGGTAAAACCGCTCAATGGCCCTAACCCATTGTTCGGCTTCTTCCTGCTACCTTTTCCGTTAAAGGCAGGAGGTTCTGCCTTAGAAACATTTCTTCGATCCCGCGATCGGGTTGAGGTGGAGGTGGTGGTTGGGGAATATCTTACGCTCTTGCTCGGGATCCTACCCTTCCTCTTGGCCTTCCCGACCTCGACCCAGGGTTCCCGCCCGATTTCTCCTCGAGGCATGTCGCTATAGGAAGCAGGTAATCATTAGCACTTATTCTTTCACAACTCAACATACACCAACACTATTATGGCCTTATTGTAAAACGATTCCAAATAGAATATCACTCTTAAAAACATAACTTGCCGCAAAGCCCTATTAGGTCATGTGTATATATATCCAAAATTTACGCCATGGCGGGATGTTCAAAACCAACTATTATAAAAAGAGAAATAAACATAAGTCCCGCCCACACGGCCTTCCAAAAGTTAAGGTTCTAAGTCCAACACTAAATGTAACCTTAGGAAAAGGAAAACAATGAGCTTAAACACAAAAAAAAAAAATCTCCTTAAGCTTCATCGTGGTCTACATCATGAGTCCTCCCACCGTCGTCCTCCTCGGGTCTTCCTCCTCCGGAGTCGTCCTCGCCGCCGAAATGTCCATGCGGGCGGTCCCGATGGACCGCCCATCGCTTCACCATTGGTATGTCTCGCGGGGTTAAGGCGTTCGTTTCATTCACCCGATGCTCGTAGTCGTGGCGGATCGGGCCGAAGCCACCGTGACATCTGTTACCCTCATCCGTCTTGTCCGGCGGAAGTGCTCGATGGTGGTACGGCTGGGACCATAGGTGGTGGAGGTGGTGCTTGGTGGGCGTCGGGTGTCCGGCAGTGGGGGTGGAAATACTGCCTCCCAGGCTCAGGGCGTGCTCTCTAAGCGAGCGGCCTTCCTCGTCAAAAGGAAAGGAGGCACGACTGGGCAATCGCCTTGGAACCTCATGTAAAGCCACTCGCGACTCATCCCGCTGTATACTCGGGGAGGAGGTAGGGTCCTCTCGGTCTTGCCTCAGAAATCTTTGTGACACGTAAGTCGGTGACTCACGAATGGGCAAATCTCCCACTGTCGTAGCGCCCATCGCCCGGTAGATGTAATCTCCGATATCTCTCAGCATACCCATCCCAGTGCAGGGGAGTATCGCTAGTAGGCGCTGGATGTCGTCATGTCGATCACGCCGTGGGCTCGGGCATCTCTCCAAAGACGGAGTAATAAGCCAAAACTCACCCAAGTCTTCCCAACAGACATCCACCGGGCGATAAATACTCACCTCCTCCTGCAGGGTGGGTGTGGTCCAATCCTCCTCCTCGCGAGAGATCTCATCCCTCCATCCGTCACGAGCAAAACTAACATAAATCAACTATCGTCATCTCAAAAGCGGGCAATGATATCTTAAGCGTAGCGTGAAGCAAGCAGATAAGGTCAAGCAAGTCTATAAGGTAGGCAACATCATACTGCACAATACTTACCACAACTTACCTTCTTAGTCTTACCCAAACGATACATAAGCCAACAACATCTTAATATAAGCTACGAGATCCTTATTCTATACCAAACACTCGAACTAGAGTTCAATGGACTCTATCGTATTCTGGAGGCAGAATTAGGGTTCTGTTCTTCATAACAAATGAAGATCAGTGCGTTAGGGTAGTACGCAGGTGAAAACCATGCGTAAATCGGAGTCCTAACGAGAGATCTAGCTAAAACAAAATTACTGCGCAGTGCAGGAAATTTGCGCGATCGTGCCAAATTGCTAATCGAGACGTATGTCGACGTAATACGTCTACCATCTTCGGGTTTTTAAGTTGAGGCTGAACATTCTGAAGCCGTAAGTGACGTCCATGTCGCGATTTGTGTCGATGCTCACTCATGTCGAAGTAGTGACGAAGTGTCGACGTTGTTCATCTTTAAGGTTGAGGTCACCCTTGTTCATCCTTCTCGCTCGTCTTTCGTCGTTTGAGCTCGAGGCCATCATTACTCTCATTCTTCCTATCGTTCTTTGTTATCGTAAGGAAAAAGAAGTTCGTACTTCTATGTTCTTTCACGATATGTGAACATGCTCTTTAGAGTCTAAGTTCGTCTTATGATAACATATCGTTCATCATGGCAAAATTTTGAAAGTTGGAATGAGGTTTCAATTGAAATTTTTTGGAAATACGATTTCAACACAGCAATCATAATCAACTTATATGCATATCAAAAATGGATTCATTCATCCCATGTTGATCATTCAACTAGTACCACCATGGACTTTCATATCAATACCCGAGTATTGCATTAGTTCAACTAAAAGTATTTGGGAAAGATTTTCTTACTCAACTTTCATTTTCATCATAAAAATTTTCATAATAATCAAATCCTTCAAAAGTCCTTCCAATTGTTCAATCATGTAAAAATTTCCATTTCATGAGTTTGAGAAAGGAATCGATTACCTTTTTCCGGTTGAGCTCGATGTGATGGAGTGTTGAGAGGAGAGATTTCTAGAAGTCCAAATGACTCAATCTGACTTAGAATAAAAGGATTTGGGTTACAAAGAGCAAAAGCGCCTCGATACCACTACATCAAGACCCCACTCCGGACCAACCCGGACGGAGGCGACTAATACTAGAGTAGTATTTTAGGGTTACATGGGTAAAATAAAGATGCATAAAATAAACTAACATGCTTGAGCGAGAATATGAGGTGATGTCATAATGTTTTTGAAAAGGTTTAGGCCATCGGACCCCAAAACTTGCCCGATCCGATGGACCTCGATAGTTTGTAAACATAAAGCATAAATAAAGGAGTTGAGTATAGCGGCGGAAAGTGTGTGAATACATATATGACGATATGCATTCAGTATAAACCACAAATTCTAGATAAATCGGTCGAGGACACTCGACTCAACACATTCCCCATCATCACCATCGAAGCTCAACTCGCACATTTAAAACAAACATGCGGGGCTAAGTACAAGAAATTGCACTCGGTGGACTCATGCGAAAACATTTGATAGAATTTGAATTCTGTTGCCAATATCGGGTAAGTCACAAGGGTTTTAGTTAAAATGCCTTGCTTACCAAATCATTCGAGTTCGAAACATAGCTCGCCGAGCATTTTCTTAGTGTGTATGGTCCGTATCTCATAGTCACATACATAATAATAATAAATAATAAGCGTCGAGAGAGGCCTCCCATCTGACGACGCCGTGACCGTAATCCCGTCTGACACAGACACTCTCCGCAAGCATATGTTAACACAACAGATAGTTCCAACCTTCACGCCAATCCTAGCTGCATTTATCATCCGCACGGGACCCGACATTAAAAGGTTGGGTGCTACCACAACAATTGATATAATAGTTCCAACCATCTCCATAGCCCTACCCGCATAACAGATAGGATCCATACACAAACGAAATATTTTGGCGGTGTCATGCAAGAAACATTTGTTAAGCAATTGTAGGATAAGTCTTTGTAAATAAACTCATTTGAAACAACGGTAAAGTCACGCTTTAGTGGGGTGAAAAGGCCCACATTTAAAAGATAAGAAGCCCACCTGGACTATGGTTCGTTGTAAAAAAGTCCTAGGTTCGTTCGTTCGTCAAAATCCCGTCGCTGCGTATGTGTCCACACCTTTACGAAAAAGCGAGGCTTTAGTACGTCGCTCAAGTCTCTCGAGACTTTCAAAGCTATGATAAACTTGATATTTCTTATCGATGTAGACTGAATTCCTTAGTGAATTCAATACGTCTCTAACACGTATACGATTGACTTGTTCTCGTTCCTCGAGATACGTTCAACGTATAAGTACGTTTTTCGATATATGGATTTCATTTGTGAAATCTTTTCTTACTAATGAGGTATCATACTCAATTAGTATATCTTACAGCGTCTTGGCGTATTTATAAGCGATAATCGTCGTTTGACTTGAAAAGTCAACGAAGTCAACACCGGTCGACAAAGTCAAAGATTTTGATTTTAAATAGTAATTTCTTACTATTTTGTTTCATAAATAGAATTTATCGATTTGAAAACGTAAAGTCCTATTTTTCGATTTATCTCGTAAATCGAGGACTTATAAATATTTTAGCATTTAATAACCCTTTTATAAATAAAATCGTATTTTGGTTTTAAACGTTATAAAATGAGCGTTAGTCTCAAACATAGTAATCTATGTTTATAAAATTTTGTAAAATTTAAAAACTGTCCAGAATATTAATTTGTAAATATTTCATTAATAAACTGTTTTAAAAAGGATTTAAAATCCTTATTAATTATCGAAACTCGATAATTAATTTAAAAATGTCAAATGAATTTTGAAAATTTTCTAAATTAATATAGTGCATTATTATACACTATGGTCCAGAATATGAATTTATAAAATTCATATGATATTATTTACTATTTATTTATATATATACATATATATGTTTACGGTAATTTCAAATAAATAGGAATAATTATCCAAAATTCCCAAAATTGATATATACCTAGTATAATATCCCAACATCAATGTATATCATTAATATAACCTATAGTTCATCATAAGCATTCATTTCACAATATATAACAATATTGCACGGCATTAACTTTATAATTACCGAATAATTAGCAAATAATTTCTAAAATTCTAAATAAATTCCAACATCATTAAACATTATATTATAACATTGTAACATCATAATATCAACCAAACCAATTAAAATCATCACCATATGGAGCATACATGCTCTCGACTTTGATTAATTTTTTGGTATTTGGTTTTCAAAATTTCCAACAATTATATACTATGTTTATACACTATAGTATAGTAATATAACATCATAACAATCATCAATACCAATCAAATCATCACCTTATTGAGCACATAGCTCACGAACTTCTTTGATTTATTTATGGTATTTGATTTCCAAAATTCTAATAAAATCATATATTGCATAAGTAATATACTAAAGTATAAATATATCATTGGATGATTAAAATAAAATCATACACCAACATACCAAACCTTTGAAGCTCACGGTATTTTTCAACATTTAATCATATGGTTTCCAAAAATTCTAAATAAATCATATAACATACAAACAATACATTATAGCATTAATATGTCATCACAAGCTTAAAATGAAAATTATACACCAAGGTATACTTTGAGATAGCTCACGGTATTTTAGCAAAAATACTTAGGGTTTTCTAAAATTTTCAAATCAAAACCATGGACTCTAAACATGATATATAACAATAATCGAACACTAAACATTCATGAAGTAATCGGTCATCATCATATGATTTTGTAAAGCTTTAGAAATTTTTGTTAAACAAAACCTATGGTTCGAAAATTTCATAAACATCTAGTCCATTCAAAATTAAATAAACAACAACATATGATTATTTAAGCATATATTCTCATGTATTTTCGAACTAAATCATCAAGAACAACATATAATCACATAGTTCATTCATAGAACAAATAAAACATTCATATACTCATAAAACAGTTTCGAAAATTTTCGAACTAAAAAGAGAGATAAATTTTGTAATATGCTCGGTTATTACCTTAGGAAATGTATAGGTTTCAATGGACAAGGTATGGTATCAAGTTTTGGTGAGCGAATGAGGAAGAAATGAGAAAGAATGTGAGAGATGAGGGTGAAGCTCTCGGTTCTCGGCAAAATGGGAGAGGAAGAAGAGAAATGTGAGGGAGAGAATAGAAGGGTGTTTGATAAGTGTGAGGGTGTATAATGGTTTGAAGAGGAAGAGTCTCTCTACTATTTCTTACTCATACACGCACACATCACACTTGTCCAATGGGGTGTAAGGCAGCCCCATGATGAGGGTGTAGTGATCATTAAGCTAGTGTTAAAGGGTGTCCATGCATTGGTGGTTAAGAGGTGGTAATTATGTTTATGGGGAGCATGGCGGCGCATATGTGGTGTTCAAGGAGCTGATTTTATTTTATTCTATCCCAATACAAAGTATTAATCATAGTATAGGTCATAGATATATAATCTGAAGCCATTAAAATAATTAAATCAAGCACATATGTATATTTGAAATTACCGATCAAAATTAGGAAAATAGGATAAAATTATAAATTACACCTATTATTGATACTCATGTAATTTTAGATCAAACATACACATATATATCATAATATATGATTTAGATATTAAATAATAGCATAGGATAAAATTATTTCACATTTTATGCACTAAAACCCTAATTTGAAAATAGGGTTTCAAATTTTATAAAACTGAAACCTTCAATTTTATGGTTAAAAATCTGATTTAATGCTTAATATTATTCATATATATCATATTATAAAGTTTAGATACCATAGGATAATTTAATGGTATCATTTCATGTGATTAAACCCTAATTTATAAGTTTAGGGTTTTCGAAATTAAATTTCGAGAATATTGAGTTTAATAACTCAAATATTGATTTTAATAATCATTAATACTGTAATTATATAAAATAATAATAGGAAATTAATTATTATAATTTCCTAAGCATTAAACTCATTTTCCAAAACGTCTCTAGACTTTGATGTTCAAAACGTCTCAAAACGTTCAAAATCGACTCATCTCAAAATGGTGCAGATGAGTTCATACTTACTAAATAAATATATTCCACTTGATAAAGGAATTAAGATGGAAATTAATTCCAAGCTTATTTTCGAGAAAATTTCATGAGAAGGCGGCGTTCAATCTGCGTTTGACGTTAAAATATATTGTGAATCATTTCGTAATATTTGAATCCTTTAATTCACAATCCTTAGTGAATTATGAAAAATTCGTTATAACGATATCGTCGAAATCACATGATTCGATGTCGTAAAAAGATAATATCTGGCAAAACCACAATTACGGGTTTAGAAAATCGTAATCGTATATTTGTTTCTTTGGAATATTACACAAAGTCAAAATTGTTGACTTTTGTTGACTTGGTCAAAATAGTTGACCAAAATGGTTGACCATGGTCAGCAGACGCATAATCGATGTCGTAATCTATGTGGCGTAATGCGTTTGGTAACAATGCTACTTACGTTACGTAAGTACATTAAAGCGTACATTATATACTAAAAAGTAGAATACCCTTTATAAGTTGAGAAATTTCATAATCGACATCAATCGATTAGGAAGCGTCAAAATAAGTCCGACGTTAGCCTTATTTGATCGTGAGGCGTTATGGACTATGTTAAGTCTCTATCAAGCGTGACCGACATACTAAAATAATTCTTATGTTAAGGTGATACGTGGACGGGGCATTGGCGTGAAAAGAGACCATAGTTGAAAGACCTACGTGTACAAGGTGGGCTTTACTCGAAAACCCTTTTATTTACGACGCTTTCTTCGAAAAGTATTTATTTACAAGCTTTCAGTTGAAAATGATTATGAACTGTTATTCAATTACATGCCCAAAGTATTTATGTTTTAACGTATGTATCCTATCATGTTGTTGGGCGGGCCACTATGAATGTGAATCGGTTATTGGGTAGCTCCCAATTTTAAAATCGATATCGGATCTAGTCGGATCGAGAATTCACAGCTGGGGTTAACGTGTACACCAAAGTGTGACCGTGAGCCGTTAGTAGCATCATCGGCGGTCGTGGATCCTAGTCGGATCTGTAATCACGACTATGTGATTGTGAGCCGTTAGCAACATCTTGACGATCACGGCATCGGTGAAGAGGCCTACTTCGGACGTGAGATCGATTATGAGCAGTTATGTGAATGATACGGATCATCTGAATCGAGAAAATACTGCCAGTAATCTTTTAAATGATAAAGTATTTTGGTATTCACGAGTTATTTCAACTAAAATCCTCGTGTTATACTAATGGGCGATGTAATTAAATGAAATTATTTTGGCATGAGTCCACTAAGTGCAATCTTGTACTTAGCCACGCATATTTGTTTTTAAATGTGCAGTTGAGCTGCGATAGGATGGACAAGTGTTGAGCGATCGGAGTTTTTATCGCTAATAGTTTACCTTGGATGTATATCGTCATATATGCATTCACATGTTTTCATTATTAAAACACTTTATTATATTTTGGATATTACTTATGTTACCTCGGATCGAGTTGAATCCTTTTGTTGATGATCATTTGGTCTAGTTTGTATGAAATCGTTGTGTGTTTATCTATATGGTTTGAAGTCTTGAAAGGCTGTTGGTCATTATATTCTTAATCCTGTTTAATAATGTGATCCGTCTAATCCGTACTTTAGATTGGCGGTACATTACAATCACGATCGAAGAAGTGACTTGGGGCTAGAAGAACAAATGAAGAAAGTATCGAGCCTATTTTATAAGGTACTAAATTTCGAGACGAAATTTTTTAAGGAGAAATGTAGTAACCGAAAATCTTTAGTATTAATTAGAGATTAATTAAGGATAATTAGTGGCTTAGAAAGTATTTATTTCTTAAAATTTATAAAGTAGTGCATAAAGGATTATTAATCGATGAAATTGATTAAATCTTAATCGAAGGAATCAAAATTAAGCGTGAGATTAATTGGAAATGAGTTTTGCTATGATAAAATCACGAATTATGTGAATATTTATGTGTTTTGAATGATAAATGTTATTTAATAGAAATTTTGCTATGAAATGCATTAATTATTTTTGCATGTTATTTTCTTATAAAATGAGATGAAATATTATTTAAATTATTAAATGTCTTGAATAAAATTTGTATTAATATTTAGTGATAAAAGAATTAATTGGTATAATTTTGAAAAATTTAAACATGATTATAATTAGTTGAATTTTAATTTATGAAAAATTTAAATTATGTTACATGAATTTAATTTCCAATATGGATATAAATTGTATTAGGTTTCATTAATTATTAGAAATATAGTTCTAGTAATTAAAAATGCGCTAAGGTATGATTTTAGTAAAATTAGAGGTGTGGTTATAAATTTATTGAAATTTGTGTTTAATGTTAATGAAATGTAAATTAAATGAACATTTAAATTGTACATACATACTTCTAAATTATAATACATAGAATATATCATCCCAACCTCCAAAACTCCCTCCATTTAGAATTGCCACACACATCACACACAAAATTTTATTTTCCTTTTTAATCCATATTTAAGTGGAATTTAGTGGAAAATCAATCCAAAGAAGGTAATTACTTGATTTAGCCTAAGTTTTGTGATTTAATTTGATAAACATGATGTTACGTGATGTTATCATTTGAAAATTATGAAGTTTTGAGTATGATTGATTTGTATAATTTTGTTATGTTTATTGAATTAATTATGTTTATGAAGCTTAATTAACATATGCTATGGTTTAAATTCCTTAAATTAATGAAGTTTAAAAAAATTAAAGTTTGATCATGAACCCTAATTTTGGTATGTGAATCATATGTTAAATTTAATTACATTGAGCTTAAATACATGCTTAGGAATAATTATAAACATCATATGATCAAAGAAAATAAAAAATTAAATCATGTTTGTTTAATTCTTGAAATTTTTGAAAATTACATGTGACATGAACATGAGGATTTTGATTTTATTTGATAAATTTGGCATGATATTTATACTTAGGGATATAAATAATGCATAAAATGAATTTATAGGAATTTAATTCAAATATGTACCTAATGTCTAAATTTTCGAAAATGAAGGGTATATATTGAACTTTGATTTCTTGATTTTATTTGATGTATTTGATATAATATTTGATATCTATGATAAAAATAATGCTTAAGTTGAATTTATTGGATTTTATAGACATGAAATGTAAAAGTTGAAAAATTAAAGTTTAGTATAAATTATGATTTTATGTGATAACATTTGGTTAAGATTTGAATGGATCATGGATTAATGATCATTGATGCTAAATGAATATAATTATGAGAAATTTGATGTTAAATGGAATTTAGAGTGTAAAACTCTTGAAATTTTCTATATATGAAGTTGAAGGGCATTAGGCGATTAAAGTGTAAATGAATGAGTTTAATCTTGTTTTAAATTCCTAAATGCATATATAAGTATATGGTGATTATATTGGGGAGTTTGGGATGATATTGGATGAGTTTGGATTAATTGGGCTATTCATATTATAAACGTTACTCTGTCGAAATTTCGGTAGAATTTGTTTATTAATAAGACGTTATGAGAAATTAAATAATAGACTTATGATAAATAAGTGAAATGTGATTAGTTGAAGTTGGTTAACTTCTTTGAATAGCATGTTATATAGTTACCTAAGAATTAAGTTATTAAGAAATTAGTATAAAGAAATAAAATAAACTTAACCTAATCTTAGATTAGGCAAAACTTAGATTTAGTGATAATATGTTTCAAGGAGTAATGAAGTTTGCTAAATTCAATAATAATCTTGTTTTACAAGGAGCAATAATCTTGTTTTACAAGGAACAAGCAAAGGACTCGAGTAAAAGGCGAGGCAAATATCTTGGAATAGGCGTCGTAAGGTGGTAATGCGCATAAATTATTTTAGAGTAAAAACAATGATATGCTTTGAATTTGTTTTATCATGAAATATTTTCAATCACCACATTTGTAATACTCGTCCTTTTAAGCTTCATTTTGCATGGCACGTTTTTCGAGAAAAGGTTAAAGGTTGACTTTTGTTTGGTGATGCGATCGTCACGAAACCTCGAGGCGTTAATGAAGAGTGTCTTATGAGCGAATTCATAGACACTAAGTATCAGAGTTTTCGACCACCCATGAAGGTTTGGCACTCAGGAAGTTATCGAAAAACCGGACTTTCATGGATCTTTAAAAGCATATCTTGTTTATAGTCGTTGTGTCCGGTATTTTATTTCGTGTCCATGGGTACTAAGTTTGCTAAATTTGAGTCCGTTTGCAAAAGTTGCGTCGCTTTTGCGTTTTCGAAAAAAGGGCAGCTTGCAACAGTTCTTGACCCTTTTTCAATAAATAGGAGGCTAGGGCCTTCATTTTCAACGTTCATTTCCTTCGTCTCTCGTGTTTACGGAAGAGCGAGCAGCTCAGTGCTGCTGCGAGCTGGAGGAGTGGGGATCGGCGGGAGGCTCGGTGGCGCGCCATTGCTGCTCTTGCCGAGCAACCACCGCCGATCAACCACCCCCGCAGCTGTTTTTTTTTTGTCCTTTTCTTGTTTTGATTCCGCCTTTTAGTAGATCGTATTGCATAGAACTCGGGATTCTAAAGGGACGAGGCGGGAAAAGCGGCGGGCAAGCTAATTAGCCATTACCGCGCCGCAAGGCCGCCACCGCCATGGCTGTTGGCCGCCATTTGGTGTGCCGACAGACCCTGCCTTGCACAGCTCTGGTCCTTTAGGTTTTGAGTTCGGGCTATGCATTCTACTAAAGTACCGATTCGTTTTACATTTTTCGCGTTTACGCATGTGGGGATGTTTTCGTTGCTTGAGTTTTCTAAAGAAGTACATGCCGGGTTATCCATTTCAACATATTTGTCATTCCATGTTCGTCGTTATGCATATTGCTTATGTTTCCATTTTCATGCATCGATTTTGGATGGTTTATCCTAGATCGAGGATAGACATCGATTTTGAAGCTTCTTGTTGCTAAGATTTGAGTCGACTTGCATGCATGCATATTTTGAAAGTACCCTATTATAGGTCTTGATGCCACGAATATATTTCCTTACGCATCGAGTTGATTTGAAAACCGGAGAGTGCGAAATATGGGTTGAAAGTGAAAACCCTAGTTTTCTAAGATCGTCGTTTGGATCGCGATGTTGCTTTGATTGTGGGATGTGACCCCAAAGTTGTTACGTCTTGTTACGGTACCCCTAGTGCGATCGGTGAAGTCATCGGATCCGTAGATATCTCGGTTGGCGTTTTTATGCATTCGGGTTGGGTTATATATGCTTATTTTGAGTTATTTACTCGATATTTCAAAATAAAACATGTGCGCCAGTAAAATGTTTTGATGAAGTTATTCTTGTTCTACGATCAAAATATGGTTCTATCGTTGTTGTGCACGGATCTCTATTGATGGGTTGATCACCATCTTGAGTATTGATCGTGGGGATAGACCCGAACACGTGGTTATGGTTACGAAGGGATAGACCACGGAGTCCACGAAAATGGTAATGAGGTGGTTATGGTTACGGCGAGTTTGACCCAGAAGTCCACACCGAGTTAGCATTTGGATCGTTAGGCGTGGGCCGGTGGATATGTTAGGGCGAATGAATGAGATGTGATGGGCTGGCGGGATCGTTCCGAGCCGTGGTTCATGGATCTATGATGAGAATAACGGTAATAGCGGATCGGTATCAAAAATGAAAAATCTATTTTGCTTACTTAGAAGTGGTTCACGTTTTAAAACCTTCTAAGGTAAGTGCTCTGAACACGCATCATGATTCTTTTGATTTATGATAAAACCCGGTGAGTGCTCTAGTACTCACCTCAAACTCTTTTCAAATCTTTTCACGAGATGGAGGAGAATTTTGGACGGGGCGAGGGGTGGACTGCGGGTTCTTCTTACTATGCTTCCAGCGATGTTGTGTTATATCGTGCTACGATATTGATGTATTCTTGCCCTTATTTTCTTTACGATTGGGAACAAGATTTGTTATATTATTACGCTATGAGTCTCGATATGAGCATGCTATGTGGTTGACGGTCTAGTTGACGGGATGTAATGCTATTTTGCCTTCTTGCATTACTTATAATAAACCAAGATCATGTTTTACGAGGTTATGATATCGATATTATTACATTGGTGGATTGTTTGTGCCCTCCCTTCGGGATATGTCCTAGTTATAGAGGAGATCTTGCCCGATTTCATGGTCACGTCTTATCATGTATATTATATGTCTCCTTCTTCCCTTCTTAACCCCGCCCCTAATCACCCCGACATCCGTGCCTTCCCTCGGGAATTAGGGCGTGACGACGTAGTATCGAGCAATGGTTCTTAGCTTTGACCTCTAGCTTTGTTATCCGATATCAAAGCGGTTTGTTTGCTTTATATCATGCGTTCTTGAAATTGAGTGTTTAGAACTTGTTCTTCTAAAGCATTCATCAGTCTGACTACCTCGACTCACCGTCGGTCCCTCCTTTCAAAAGGGATGAGGTATGTGTTTATTGTTGGTGCTTTATGTGGTTACGTGATGCTTGATGTGATCTTGGTTTCATGTGTTTGGCACAGTAAGAGTTTACGTGATGTAAGCGTGATGTGGATGTTGAGTGAGATGGATGTGGTATGATTGGGTGTTGATGTGGATGTGGAAATGATTTGTCGATGGGACGGAAGGGCTGTCGATTTGTGATATAATCGTTTATATGATATGATGTGATTAATGTGATCACGTATGGTTGATGTAAGTCTATGTGTTTACATAGCAATGTATTGTTGATTGAAAATCATGTTTATTTTGATAAGCAGTACTTGTAAGTAAATCACATGTTGCTTACGTGATTATTATGATAAATATCGATATTGATATGTGTTGAAATGAACATGTGTTTGAGACATGATTACCCGGATATTTGAGGCGAGAAAAAGAAGCGTGAATATTTGTTGTTATGTTGATAAACTAACATGTAGGTTTATGGATATTCAATGGCCCGGACAACGTTGGTTAAGATCAGCGGGATGGATGAGCGGTCAAGTAAGTTCGAGAATGTACCGGGAATGTCCATGGGCGTTGGGAGTATTTAGGGAGATTTGTTGGATTTTGGAGAAAGATCCGAGGCAGTGGGAAAGTATCGAGTATGAGGCTTACTATCGGTTGTGAGAGGCTACCAGGGTTGGCGGCCGTGGGCGGCAAGGATCGTGATGTTAGTGGGATCCTATCACGAGCACCTTACCTTGGATTTCTTGAGTTCGCTGCTCGGTATGGAGATAGTGGACCGATCATCGAGTATACCATCGAGGAGGATGTGATAGCAAGGCATGTTCGAGACCGATCCAGTTGATGATAGGGATGATGTTCCCGAAGAGCGCTGCGAGGCGACCGCCATCTCAGGCGATCACCAATGCATCGAGGATACACGTCACTACACCTCGATCGGCGATCCTTACCTTGAAGGACCGGAATGATTTTCGAGCGAGGAACCTCCGGGCGAGAGATTGTCCATCCGGCGATGGCAGGAAAGAAGCCGGATCGGGATCTTCATGCCACCAAAGCGCATCGGGTTGGCATCGAGGAAGGAGACTCAGGAGGAGGAAGACCGGATGAGAATGAGGAAGATAGTGAGGACTCGGAGGACCGGTGATCGAGATAGCCGATGACTACGATGAGGTCGGGCATGTTGAGGAAGAGCGGCGCGAGCGAGGGACTCAAGCACGGCTTTCACGACACTCGAGCGATCGAGGCCGGCTTGGATGGGATCATACCCACTAGAGGCTTGCTTCCATGCGGGATCGCTTTTGAGCGGCGGCCAATTCAAGCCACGATAGGAAGGAAGAGGATGAGAAGAGGCGAAATGGAACGGGGACGAGCGGAGTAGTGGGCGATATGGAGGGCGAGGATCTAGGTGATCGGTGTGTGCAGGTGGCGATCATGATGCGCTAGAAGCATGGACGAGCTGCGTCTTTTGATAATGCAGGGTCGATTCTTTGCTCATGTCGACCTTTTGGTGACATACTTGATCTTGTATTTTGGCGATCCTTCATGGACCGAATATTCTCGATACTAACGCATCATGGCGGGATGTTTATGTTTTGATGCTTATATGTGATATGAGCTATGCCGGGATGATATATGATCTATGTGATGTGTGATGATGATGTTATGTGAAATGCATAATGAGGATATGTTGTGAGGATTGCATGATTATATGTGATCGTGCGTGATATGTGATATATGTGATGATATGTGATATGGGTGATGATATATGTTATGCGATGATACCGGTTATCTATGCGGCGTTTCTAATGTTTCAAGCGTCGATGCGAATGCAGAGAATAAGGAACGAGTATGAATAACATGGAAGAAGCCCAGAACCACCTTTAGTTGGCGGCATGCGATCGAGGAGTTTTCGGAGCGAATCCCTACGTTCGGCGGTCTCGGTGAACCGATCGATCTTGAGCTGGATCGATCCACGAAGGATCTTGAATACATCGGTGCGAAGCGGAAAAAGCTGAATGCGCGATCTTCGACTAACCGATGAGGCGATTTACGGTGGG
This sequence comes from Salvia rosmarinus, assembly GCA_036937905.1. Taxonomy (NCBI): domain Eukaryota; kingdom Viridiplantae; phylum Streptophyta; class Magnoliopsida; order Lamiales; family Lamiaceae; genus Salvia; species Salvia rosmarinus. The sequence goes on along the minus strand of CM072820.1, from coordinate 34,438,276 downwards.
AATCCGTGAGAGGACCCTAACACGGGGCGATGGGGAAGGTATCGTGGGAAGATTTCAAGGAAGAACTCATGGAAAATGCGTGCTGGCGTTCTGACGGCGGCGAAACAGTGCGGAATCTTCGTCGAGGAGAAGGGCGGTCACCGAATGCGATCGCTCGTTCGATAAATGCATCGGCGTTATGCTACGTGCACGGTGGCGAGGCATCGAGGCGAGCGAGTTTCGAGAAGGACTCAGACCGAGATCGAATTTCGCTCGTCGATCGGGGAGATCGGCGTATCGCGATCCTTGAACGGGCATTAAACATTGAGTCAATGTTGCCCTGGAAGAACAATGCCACCCGGACAGCCGGTGGCGGAGGAGGTAAGAGGAAATGGGAAAATGGGGAAAGACAATCGGTGTTCGAGGGAACGGGCGGTCGATGATTCCAAGGAATCAAGGCATTCAAGTGAGAAAAAGCGACCTTGGGAAGAATTTCCAACCCGTGCGGCGGTGTGGAAAAACCTTGGTGCGAAATGCGAAAGGAATCATTTAATGATGCGGGCAAAGTAGCACCGAGTGCTATCGTTGTAGAAATCACGGACATTACGCTCGAGATTGTCCGTTAGGAGGGCCAGCAGTCAGCGCCGATGGCGACATCCGGCTCATGAGGCGGAATCGAGCTCATTGAGGACAAACAACAGGCAGGAGGTCACCCTAGGCGACAAACCAAAGGCCACCGCAGCAAGCAAGGTGTACCTTGAATCGTGACGCGACTCAAGCTCCGGAAATCTCGCGGTATAATCCATATGAGTGATATACCGTTTCGCTTTGTTTGATCTGAGCCTCGCATTCTTCGTTTGAAAATCGCGTGTGAGAGGTTGGGTTTGGTACCCAAAAGCACAGTACCACAAATTAGCATCCCATCGGGAAGTGCTAAAGGCGAAAGATTTTCGAACCGGAGGTGAAATCATGAGCGAGAAGGTCTTTGTCAATTTGCATGTCATCGAATGGAAGATTTCGATGTCATCTTTAACATGGATTGGTTGGAAAAGCACGAGGCAACTATCGTTGTCTCGAGAGAAGTTGCTTTTCGAACAGCCGAAGGAGTGGAAGTTTGTTTCCATGGCATAAGGATGGGTGTTTGCGTGCCAATGATCTCGACCTTGAAGGCGGTGAGGATGATCGAGGAAGGAAGGCATCAAACTTTCTTGGTAAGTTTGACGAGCGCGATGAAGCATAAGCGATTGCGAAGAGCGATGGTGTGTGAATATCCGGACGTGTTTCAGGACTTGCCGGTTTACCGCTTTGATAAACAAGTGGAATTCACTATTGATGCGGAACCGGGGAGGCGCCGCGATGTCAAAAGGCACCATATAGAATGGCACCTAAGGAATTGCAAGAGCTGAAAGCCCGATTGCGAGGCTGTTGGATCTAGGTTTTATCCGACCTAGCGTGTCGCCGTGGGGGCGCCGATTCGTTCGTCGAGAAGAAGGATAGGTCGATGCGGATGTGCATTGACTACGGAGTGAATAAGGCGGCGATCGAAACGGATATCCTCTTCCGGATCGACGATCTATTTGACCATTTCGAGGGCGGTATCTTCTCTAAGATCGATTTGAGGTCGGGGCTACCATCGGTGAAGATCGGGAAGGAGGGCGTTGCGACCGCGTTGAGAACAAGGTATGGGCACTCTGAGTTCATCGTGATGCCGTTTGGTTTGACCAATGCGCGGCGATCTTCATGGACACGATGAATCGAGTTTTCCATCGATGTCTGGATAGTTTCGTCTTGGTTTTATCGATGATATTCTCATCTATTCCAGAATGCGAGTTGCATAGAGAACACCTCCGTACCATTACGGAAGCGTTACGGCGGAGAGGTTGTATGCAGTATAGTAAGTGCAATTTTGGCTCAAAGTGATGTTCCTTGGACACATCGGTCTGCAGAAGGAATCAAAAGTCGACCCGGTGAAGGTTGAAGCGATAAATAGCGGAAGGTTCCGACTAATGCCAATGTGTTTGAAGCTTTCTAGGCTTGGCGGATATTATAGGCGTTTCATCGAAGGGTTTTCGAAGTTGGCAAGGCCGATGGCCTAACACTCGGGAAAGAATCAAGTTTTCATGGTCGAAAGCTTGTGAAGCAAGTTTCCAAGAGTTAAAGAAGAAGCTAACAACGCTCGATGTTAGCCGTGCGGAAGGGAGCGATGGGTTTGTGGTCTACACCGATGCATCAAGCTTGGTTTAGGTTGCGTTCTCATGCGAGCGGGAAGGTTATAGCTTCGCGTCTCGTCGGTTGAAACCGCCGAGTTGAGCTACCTAACTCACGATCCGAGTTAGCGGCGATCGTTCATGCGTTGAAGATTTGGAGGCACTATCTCTATGGAGTTAAGTGTGAGATCTTCCGAGATCACAAGAGCCTCAAGTACTTCTTTGAACAAAAGAGGTGAACATGAGGCAAAGGAGATGGCTAGGGTGGTGAAGGATTATGATTGCTCTATCGGCTATCACCGGGAAAGCGATGTCGTAGCGGATGCCCTTAGTCTCAAGTCGAGGCGAGTTGAGATATCTTCTTCGCAAGAGAAAGAGCTTATTCGAGATTTTGAGAAGCTTAGCACGGAAGTGATTCACCCGCGGAATCGGTGCGAGGATTCATCGCGGCTATAACGTTGAACGGACTGAGAGAAGCCATCGTGAGTGCTTGGCGAGGGGCCAATTCTTGGAAAGGATGCGTTTGAAAGCAAGGCTAGAAGATAGCAAGGGGTTCGCGGAAGCAAAGGACAACGCTACTATTAGGAAGGTTATGTGTGCCACTCAATAGGAATTGAGAGATAAAATCATGAGTGAAGCTCATGAGGCAATCGTCTCTGACTCATCCGAAGCACCAAAATCTCTGAGACCTAAAAGGAACTTTTGGTGGGAAGGATGAAAAAGGATGTAGCGCGTTTGTGGGCGTTGTTTGGCTTGTCGACAAGTGAAAATTTGTACATCAGCGTCCGTCAAGATTGTTGCAACCGCTACCAATCCCAGTGGAAATGGGATCATATCGGTATGGATTTTATGGTGAGTTTTCCAAGGTCGTGAGAGAAACACCGCTATATGGGTTGTCGTCGATGGTAGCGAAGTCAGACTCATTTCTTACTAATTCGGATGACGTGCGGGTTAGATAAGCTTGCTCGACTTTACGTAAAAGAAATCGTGCGGTTACATGGTGTGCCGATGTCGATTCGTCGGATCGTGACGAGGTTCACGTCGAGGTTTTGGAGAAGTCTGCGAGGAAGCAATGGGGACCAAGTGAATCTTAATCTGCATTCCATCCTCAAGCAGACGGTCGATCGGAAAGGACGATTCAGGTTTTGGAAGACATCTTGCGGCGATCGTGGCCGATAGAGGAGGAAATGGGAAGAGATACTACCTTTGGTGGGTTGCCTATAACAGCTTATCGAGGCCACCATAGGAATGGCTCCTATGAGCGTTATGCGGAAGGAAGTATCGATCGCCACTTTATTGGGGACGAAGTGGGCGAGAGGAAGATGTTAGGACCGAGATGGTTCGTGAGGCGGTCGAGGTTATCGATCGGATCAGCGAAGGATCAAGGAGGCTCGGGATGACGAGAAGTCCTATGCGGACAGCGTCGTCTGGATCTTACATTCATGATCGGAGATCGCGTTTTCATTAAGGTTTCCCGGCGAAGTCATTCATTTTGGGAAGCGAGGTGAGATTCTGATCGAGGTTCGTCGGAACTTTCGAAGTTCTTGAGAGAATAGGCCCGTTGCCTATAGGTTAGCTTTGCCACCTAGCATCGGAGATGTTCATGGCGTGTTCCGTTTCTCGGTGAGAAAATGCGTGTTAGGCCCAAAACATGTGATCAAGCATGACCAAGTGGTTCTTACTCGGGATCGAGTTACGAGGAAGGCCGGTGGCTATCTTGGAGCGAAGTGAAGGAGTTGAGGAACAAGCTGATTCCGTTGGTGAAGGTGTTGTGGAATCACCACGGAGAGGAGGAAGCTACGTGGGAGTTGGAAGGCAAGTTCGGGGCTCGGTACCCGAGTTGTTTTCTCACGTGTTTGAAATTTCGGGATGAAATTTTTCTAAGGAGGAGGATGTAATACCGTCCTTTTTAAGCTTCATTTTGCATGGCGCGTTTTTGAAAAAGGTCAAAGGTTGACTTTTGTTTGATGATGCGATCATCACGAAACCTCGAGGCGTTAATGAAGAGTGTCTTATGGCGATTCATAGGCACTAAGTATGCAGGGTTTTAGACCACCCATGAAGGTTTGGCACTCAGGAAGTTATCGAAAACCGAACTTTCATGGATCTTTTAAAAGCATATCTTGTTTATAGTCGTTGTCCCAGGTATTTTATTTCGTGTCCATGGGTACTAAGTTTGTTAAATTTGAGTCCGGTTTGCAAAAGTTGCGTCGCTTTTGCGTTTTCGAAAAAGACGCTTACATGACATTGCTGTGACCCTCTTTTCCTATAAATAGGAGGCTAGGGCCTTCATTTTCAACGTTCATTTCCTTCGTCTCTGTGTTTTTGGAGAGCCGAGCAGCTCAGTGCGCGCTGGCGGAGAGGTGGGGATCGGCCGGGAGGCTCGGCCGCGCCGTCTGGCTGTTGCCGAGCTACCACCGCCGATCAACCACCCCGGGCAGCCCGTTTTCTTGTTTTGATTCCGCCTTTTAGTATAGAACTCGGGATTCTAAAGGGACGGGCGGGAAAGCAATGGGAGGCCGACCAATTTGGCCATTACGCCGCCGACAAAGGCCATCGCCATCGCGTGTTGTTGCCCTTGATTTGGTGGCCCGACAGGCCTGCCCCCAGCTCTGGTCCTTTAGGTTTGAGTTCGGGCTATGCATTCTACTAAAGTACCGATTACATTTTACATTTTTCGTTTGCATGTCGGGATGTTTTCGTTGCTTGAGTTTTCTAAAGGAAGTACATGCCGGGTTATCCATTTCTACATAGTTTGTCATTCCATGTTCGTCGTTATGCATATTGCTTATGTTTCCATTTTCATGCATCGATTTTGGATGGTTTATCCTAGATCCGAGGATAGGCATCGATTTTTAAAGCTTCTTCGCTTCTAAGATTTGAGTCAACTTGCATGCATGCATATTTTGAAAGTACCCTATTATAGGTCTTGATGCCCTGAATACATTTTCCTTCTGCATCGAGTTGATTTGAAAACCGGAGAGTGCCAAATATGGGTTGAAAAGTCGAAAACCCTAGTTTTTCTACGATCGTTGTTTGGATTGCGATGTTGCTTTGCTTGTGGGATGTGACCCCAAAAGTTGTTCCGTCTTGTTACAAGGTACCCCCTAGTGCGATCGGTGAAGTCATCGGATCCGTAGATATCTCCCGGTTGGCGTTTTAAATACATTCGGGTTGGGTTATATATGCTTATTTTGAGTTATTTACTCGATATTTCAAAATAAAACATATGCGCCGTAAAATATTTTGATGAAGTTATTCGCTCTCGATCCGAAATAAAGTTCTATCACGGTTGTGTGCGGATCTCTATTCGGTGGGTTGATCACCATCTTGAGTATTGATCGTAAGGGGATAGACCCGAACACGTGGTTATGGTTACGAAGGGATAGACCACAGAGTCCACACGGAAATGGTAATGAGGTGGTTATGGTTACGACGAGATTTGACCCACAAGTCCACACCGAGTTAGCCCATTTGGATACGTTACGGGCGTGGGCATTGGATATGTTCGGGCGAATGAATGAGATGTGATGGGCTGGCGGGATACGTTCGAGCCGTGGTTCATGGATCTATGATGAGAATAACGATAATAACGGATCGGTGTCGAAAAATGAAAAATCTATTTTGCTTACTTAGAAGTGGATTTACTTTAAAACCTTCTAAGGTAAGTGCTCTGAACACGGCATCATGATTCTTTTGATTTATGATAAAACCCGGTGAGTGCACTAGTACTCACCCCAAACTCTTTCAAATCTTTTCACGGATGGAGGAGAATTTGAATGACGGCCGAGGGTGGAGCTTGGGTTCTTCTTGCTATGCTTCCGCGATGTTGTGTTATATATGTACTACGATATTGATGTATTCTTGTCCCTTATTTTCTTTCGATTGGGAACAAGATTTGTTATATTATTCTGCGTGAGTCTCGATATGAGCATCTATGTGGTTGACGGTCTAGTTGACGGGATGTAATGCTATTTGCCTTCTTGCATTACTTATAATAAACCAAGATCATGTTTTACGAGGTTATGATATCGATATTATTACATTGGTGGATTGTTTGTACCCTCCCTTGAGGATATGTCCTAGTTATAGAGGAGATCTTGCCCGATTTCATGGTTACATCTTCTTATCATGTATGTTATATGTATCCCTTCTTCCCCGCTTCTTAACCCCTTTAATCACCCCCCGCATCCGTGCCTTCCCTCGGGGTTGGCGTGACAACATTATGAATATGTTGAAAATGAATGTTTTACCACATTGTGGGTAGGACGGCTAATTACCTATCTGATCGGAAAATATTATGTCTTGTCCACGGGTTTATGGTGAGAGCTTGCAAATGTAGGCCGGCCATGGTATTGGGAGGCCTACTTTCCATTACGGATAGCGTAGATAGGGTATGACCGTAGTTGAGATCCTTGGGACCAACTCGGGTATGTGATGCTATATGTTCAAAATGAAATTGTGGTGATATGATAATGAAAGTTTCTTATGAAACAATTATTCAAGTTGTTTTATCAATGTTTACATAAATTGAAATTATAAGTTTTGAAAATTTTGTTGGTAATTACCCACTGAGTACTCTTTGGTACTCACACCCGAAAAATATTTTATTTGGTGCAGGTTGAGCGTGGAAGAGATGTGGGCTTGGGACTGAGCTTAGTGATTCCTTTTGTTGTAAATAGTTGAGCCTGAATATTGTGTCTTCATACATAACATTCGCTACTCTTCCGTCAACTTTTGGCGAAAATCATACTTTAGAAACCTTGTAAATGTTTCTAATACACGATATATATGTATTATGGGTGTGTCCTCATTTATTGCTATTCTTTGTTGGTTATCTTACGTATGCAGTTGGCTTATCCATATTCTAGGGTTATATAGCCGTTTGTCGAAAAATTTATTTTACTTAAACTGTTCATTTGTCAAAATTTTAATGCTTTAACCAGTCACGGCCTGATTAGTTAGTTAATCTCATAATTAATTAGTCGGGTCGTGACACTGTTATTTGGAACAGAATTAAGAAATGAAATAATAACATAGAACACTGGATTGCGAGACATATATTGGGAATATTTCTAGAACTTCAAGCGTTTAAGGTTTGACAAAACATATTATACACATGACTTCATAATCTAGCAGCGAAAAACATGTGAAGTACACATGTGACAATGTGTACTCAAGGTTCTACTATCAGCGACAAAAGATCCGACTACTCAACACTTCTCCATCCGTCAATCATTTCAACTGCATTTAAAACAAACATGCGGGCACGAGTACAAATAATGCACTCAGTGGACTCATTGCCAAAATATTTTATCAACTTTAAATTACACTGCCCATCACAGTAAGACATAAGGGTTTTAGTTGAAAAGGCATTGTGCTTACTAAAACATTTTCTCATTTACTCAAAACGTCGCTGCTGAGCATTTTCTCTTGTATGTATGATCCATATTCTTTCTCATATAATATCTCATAAACTCATCTCGCGTCGTAGAAGGAGGCCTCCTTCCACGGACTCTGTGACCGGCCGAGAACTCTTTCAGCACACAGTCACCTATAGTGCACATCTGATCCTTGCCACTCCGGCACAGGATTCGAATTCTCAATCATCCTTGCGAGTTCTAGCAAGGATATGAATTCGCTGATCTCATAAGTTGGGAGCGACCCAACAACCTATTCATTTTCACAGTTGGCTGACCAACAACTTGATAGGATTCATACATAAAAACATAAACACTTTGGGCAGGTAATCATCTCATCATCATTTCTCAACAGAAAGCATTGTAAATAAATCAGTTTTCAGTTCGAGTAAAGCCCACCTGATACGTAGCTTTTCAACAAGACTCTCTTCTAACGTCAACGATCAAATCGCATTCTACCTTTACGTAAGAAACTAATTTAGTACGTCGGTCACGTTTTTCTAAAACGTCCAAGTCAAAAAGGTTCGATAATCTTCTAACATACTTCGTATCCTTTATCCCACTTAGTACATCTTAGTGTAACTATTCAACGAAATCCATATTTCGACTATACGTACAACATAATGTTGTTTACACATTAACGTATTTCATACGTTTGCACTCTAATCAAGTCATTTGACTTTCAAAATCATATATTTAGCACCGTTTATACATACAACTATTATTTTACATATATACTCGATTTCCAATCGATTCCTAATAATGTTCTCGAAATTCACAATTTTTTTCACGTTAATTAACAATCATGCTTCATCAACGCACATACGTATGATCTAACTTTATCGTAACACTTTACTTTTCAAATTCTTACGTCACATAACATCATGTTTCGACATAAACATAAAATACCTCATTTAAAAATCACATAAATTCATAATATGTCTAAAACATATTTTTAGAACATAATATGTGATTATACTTGATAAAATAAATTTACATCCTTTAATATCATACTCCATAGTTTTCGGCCATTTTGGTTTAATAACAAAGACTTATGCATAAATTCTCATAAATTCACATATCGTACTATATTATTATAGGATCAATAATATGTAATATTATTAACCATAGAAAAATTGTACAACATAATCTCTTATCTTATAATTCTCGAAATCTTTAGTATATTATTCCAACATTTTTAAATAATTCCAATAAATTCATACAACACTGTATTATGAATCTACATCATTAATATGCTTATAATATCATTCATATATGAATTATTCATCAACATATCATCTTCTATCATTTTCGAAAATGTTATGATTTTATGTACAAATGTTTTCCAAAAATTTCACATAAAATCATACAAGTTTATACATTAACAACTATCATTATTTCATGCTCAAAACAACAATTAAAATTCATGTCCATCAACATAAAATTTTCACAAGGTTTCGGTCATAACATAGTGTTTCCTAACATGCTTAATTTTGTATTAAATTCATAGTATATGCTTAGAAACATCATATAATCATAATTCCTACACAACTTAGCATATGAACAACATTTCCTAAAATTTTCATCATAAATATCATAAGTGAATATCATAAGATCTTATGGATGAAATTGAAAATTCTAACATGTAAACAAAGCTTATCGATTTCTAACCTTTTAATCGAATCGATTATCGGTGTGGCGTTTTCTATCTAAAAATTTGGAAAAGAATTTGATGAACTCTCTAAAAATTTTCCTAAGGTTTTCGGTTCCTAAGAGAGCAAAATGGAAGAAATGTGACCTTATGCTATTATTTATAGACCTTGTCCACTTGCACACCATTATTCCATAAAATGACAACTTAAAACACTTGCATAGTCTTAATTTTCGGTCCTACTTGCATTAACTAAAGAGAAGATTTTAATCTTTATCATGTCATTCTTTAATGTAGAACCTTATTACATTATTTTCGTCCACTTGGTAATTGCTAAAGATAAAATTTCTTTTTCTTCCTTCATCATAGTTCACGGTTTTAAGAGTGAGAAATGGGAGAGAAATGAATTCATTTCACTTAATATATGTTAGTATGCCACTTGTATCAAAATATCTCATACAATTAAAATTAATCCACTTGCCACCTATGCTCAAACTTTCGGTCCACTTGAATTAGATAGAGACAAAATTTTATTTCTTTCCTTATTTCCTAAAGCTTGCGGCAATATTGGTGAGAGAAAGGAGAATGAAAAGTGTTTAGATCCTTTCTCACTTATTACACAAGTTAAGGAATTAATTAAATAAATAATGCATGGACATAATTAAAGCAATATGATGTCCAAATTTTCCTCATATTTTCGGTCAACATTAGTAGGCATATGATAGATATTTATCTTATCTCATTCTTCATTAATTACATATCAGTATCAAGCATATCATTATCAAGCTAAATGAGATTATATTCCTTCTTTCCTTCCCTCATGGTTTCGGCCATCACATAGTGAGTTGGAGATGATTTTTGTTTTATTTGATGACATTACACTTTAATAAAATATCTAATTCAAAGTCAACAATTACAACTCCATTTATTTTCAAGAATGCTATGCCTTTAAAAAAATCAAATCGTATCACTTACATTCTTATATGTATCGGCCATGACTCATGAAGAATGATAAATTTTATTTTGTCTTACCTTAGTACAAGAATTATATGTCATTATCAAAGTATAAACCATCACTATCAATTGCTTTGAATTTTCTTATTTTCCTTCTTTACTTTGTCAAACAAATCGGCTCTCTCTTAAACAAATCCTCCCACTTGTTGAATTTAATTATACACCTTATCTTACACCTTGATAATATATCACTATCATAATTATTGCATTCAATATCAAGAGAATGATATTTCTTCATTCCATACTTCAAGTAGTGCAATTATCGGCACTTATGTAGAGAAATTGCTACACATTTTATTTTCTTGCTATTAATAGCTATATGACATGATATAAATCCTAGATGATAAATTAAATCATAGAAAAATTTATTAAAATAATTCCATGTCACAAACTCGATATTTTGAACACTTTTTTGAAAATTGGAACAATTATCCAATAATTGTTCCTTAATTCTCTAACATTATTTTAATGAAGGATTATATATAAATAATGATCTTATTACATAAAATCATCATAGGAATTAATAAAACATAATTCCTAATCGTTACACTAAGATTTGACTTATCTCAAAACATCGACAAACGAATCATCTACTACATCGTTGATCGTCGAATCGTTTCGTAACATTGCTAATGAAATCATAGTCACTTTTATCAATCCTTATCAATAAGGAGATTAAATTCTAATCTTCGTTACTTAGAAAATAAGGTAAGACTAACTATCGAAATTTAATCGACGTTAGAATAATACTTTCGAAGGAATAATATAAACTATATTCCTTAATTCACTAATCATTAGTGAATATGATATAAGAATCCTCGTAATGGATAGTCGAAATCAAGCTTTGATAATTCAGTATTTCGATTACCGAAATAAAACCCTAATTAGCGATTTTTATTATCGCAATTCAGCTTTAAAACTTCGGGATATTACATTCTACCCCCTTAAAAGAAATTTCGTCCCGAAATTTGCATACCTTAGGACAGTATGGGGTATCTTCGGATCATAACATTCTCAAGTTTACACGTGACTTTCTTTTGTCCATGGTCTCTCCATTGGACTTTTACTAACGGTATAAAATTGTTTCTTAACCGTTGGATCTTACGATCAAAATAGTCGTAAGCTCTTTTCCATAACTCATATCTTGGTTCAAGAATAACGTCATCATGATGGGTCACGTGTTTTGAATCATACACGTACTTTCTTAACTGTAACACATGGAAAACATTCTGTACATTCCCCAATCTTGGTGGAAGTACCAATCCATAGGCTACTGGGCCTATCATTTCTAGGATCTCGTAAGGTCCTATAAAACATGATCTCATCATTCCCTTTTCTCCAAACATTATAATTCCTTTCAATGGAGAAACTTTTAAGAAAAACTTTATCTCTGCATTCAAAATGCGGTTCATATCTACGCATATCAGCGTAAGACTTTTGTCTTTCATAAGCTTCTTTTATTCTTTGCCTAATTTGGCAAACATCTTAATCATCTCATTCACAGTATCAGCCCTAAAATTTTCCTCTTACTTTTCATTATCACAATAAAGAGGTGATCGATACTTCCTTTCGTACTATACCTTATATGGGCTATATTGATCGCTTCTTGACTGGTGTAGTCGTAAGTGATCTTAATAAGTGGTAAAATGTTTTCTCAACTTGTACCTCGATCTAATACTATTATTCTTAATATTTCTCAAACGTTTATATAGTCGCTTCTAACTGTCCATCTGTCTGTGAGCAAAGATTATGCTAAAGTTCAATCTCGTGTCGAATTCTTTGTAAGCTAATCCAAAATCTAGAAAGCAGCTTGGAACCTTTATCAGGTATGATAGATTTTGGTACTTCATATAAACGTACGATTTCTTTTATGTATCACTGGACTAACTTATTAGATCCATGAGTAATTCGCATAGGCAGAAAATAAGCACATTTAGCAAGTCGATCCACTACTACCCATATAGTAGTGTTACCTCTTTCGACTTTGGTAAATCCATTACGAAATTCATTATTATATCATTTCATTCCCGTTAGGTATCTCCAAAGGCTGTAATTTCCATAAGGTCGTTGATGTAATGCCTTTACTTGTTGGCAAACAAGACAGTGCTCGACGAATGAGACTACATCTCGTTTCATACCTTCCCACCAAAACTTTTCTCGTAAGTCTTGGTATATCTTAGTGTTTCCTGGGTGAGTGGTATAAGAGGTATTATGATCTTCACTCATGATTTCATTTCTAAATTCGATATTGTTTGGACTGCATAACCTTTCCTCAAACAATATGGCATTATCGGGCGCTTCTCTAAAACTTTTTAACCCTTCAGTTCTTATTTTGACCCTTGTCCCTTCTAATTTTTCATCCTTCCTCTGTTCGTCTATTATTCTTTTCTCAAGTCGGGCGTCGAGGTGGCGTATGTCGACTCATGATCGTTTCTGATTGTTCAACCATCTCTATTTTCATTCCTTCAAACTCTTCTACGAGTTTCTCTTTCTTTGTAAAGAGACTTCCCAATTTGGGTGGATTCTTACGACTTAAGGCATCAGCTACTACATTTGCCTTCCTATGTGATAATTTATATCACAGTCGTAATTCTTGACTAACTCGAGCCATCTTTTTTTTGCCTCATGTTCAACTCTCTTTGCTCGAAGAAGTATTTCAAACTTTTATGATTAGTGAAGATCTCACACCTCACTCATAAAGGTGATGTCTCCAAAACTTAATCGTGTATTCATTTGCTAGTTCTAAGTTATGAGTTGGGTAGTTCTATTCATATGGTCTAAGTTGTCGGGATGCATAGTCTATCATTTATCTCATATCAACACATGACTTCCATTCTTGGTCCATATAAATTTGATTCCTTTTTCGATAGTCGTGTCATTGGTCTTGCTATCTTAGAAATCCTTCCATGAATCTCAGATAGTAACCAGTGATTCTAAGAAACTACCGATTCCGTTTTGGTTGGTTGGCGATTTCCATTCTTGCATTGCTTCTACCTTGGCGAATCTATTTTAATTCCTTCGAAGACACACACGGTGCCCAAGGCGTTACTTTCTTAAGCGAAATTCTCATTTATCGGACTTGGCGAAGTTGTTCGGCTTTTAAGGTTTGTAAGGCGAGTCCTCAAGTGTTCCTTATGTCCTTCCTCCTTTTCCGAATAGATGAAGATATCATCTATGAAGACTAAGTCAAATTTGTCTAAGTAAGGGTGAAACACTCTATTCATGAGATTCATGAATATGGGTAGATGCATTGTTAGTCGAGCGACACAACTATAAACTCATAGTGGCCATATCTTGTTGGAAAGCCATTTTGGATACATTTTAGCTTGTACCTTAGGTTGATAATGACCCAATTTAAGATCGATTTTCGAGAATACTCTCGCTTCTTTCAACCGAACAATCCGTCTATCCTTGGTAGTGGATATTTTTTCTTAAGCGTTGGTTTGTTCATTTCTCAATAATTTACGCACTTCCTTAATGAGCCATCTTTTCTTCTTACAGACTTGCTGGGTGTTTCTTGAGATGATATACTAGGTTCGATAACACTTAGATCCTACAGCTCTTAAATTTTAAATCTTTAGTCCTTCCAATTTCCTTGAATCCATTCGATAAAAGTGTTTTTGACACGGTTAATCACGGTTCTAGGTTGATAATAACTCTAGTTGCCTATCAGGACAATCCTGGTAAGTTATCGGAAAAACAACTAGAAATCCCTGAACAATTTCCATATCCTTGACATTTATTTCTGCCTTTTTCTTCTTTGCTTGGATAAACAAGGAATGCGCGACATCCCTTCTTGTTCATTATTCTCCGTATTTGCAGTGTGGATATAAACGAAATTTTCTTTTCCATGTTGTTTCCATAGAAACTCGTAGCTTCCTATCCCGGAAAATGAAACAAAATTTTCCTTTCATTTCTCTGAATTTCGGAATGGTTTTCGGCTAACCATTCCATTCTTTAGGATTATATCTACGTCTCTCATCGGTATTATGTTTAAGTTCTTTTCTAAAGTCTTAAGTGATCCTAGGTTTAATTCTAAGTTCGAGTAAATACGTGTGGCGGCCATAATTCTTCCTTTAAATGTGAAATTCTCATCCCTTGATTCGCTTATTACGATTTGAGTTCTAACACCCGCATGCTTTTACTATTTTTGTGATAATAGAATGTGAAGCACCAGCCTCGAACAAAGTATTATAGGTATCTGAGAAGTTTTCTCATACCTACCGAGCTTCCCCGGTTTTGTTAGATCGCCTTTAGTGCAGTATGGGCTCTATTTTGCGGTGTTCTTGTCAGTCTAAGTGAACATTTATCTCATTCGTGCTTGTCCTTGCCCTTGTAGTATCATGTTTCCTTGCTAGGGCTTTCTGCCACCTTATCGTCGTATCCTTCCTAGTTATCAATGCAATTATTTCTTTATCAATTGCATTTTGCGCTAAGTCTACCTCAAGATATCCTTTGGTATTGTTGCTTCAATGGTCTAATCTTATCATAAAGATCGTGATGTATCATCACTATCATACGTTCTTAACCAAAGATGAATGATTAGGTTTCCTTTTTCCTCTTTATCGCTCTTAAGAATATATCTTTCATATATTCTTTCTTTAAAAATCCTTCAAGAAGAATCCTTATATTAGCATTTGTTGTGCTATCATATGTAATATCCTTTTTGGATATACGTCATTTCCCTTAATCTTTATTATCTTACAAGGTATTTTCGCACAAGTTAAAATCCCTTGTCCACTAGGAACGCATCATACTTTTGCCTTGACGTCATATATCTTTATCATCTTCTCGACATTCTACATTTGTTTCATTTCAATGTCAGAGATACTTAATATTTCACCTTATGGGTCGTCACATAAGTATGAGGAACAAACTTTCCAATTAGATTCACCTTAAGGTCCTTCCATGTGAGTCTCTTCCTTTGTTCTCTTGAATGTATTTCCTTCGCAATCGTCTCTAAAAGTTATCTTATTTGTTAATTACTAAATAACGATAAGATAAGCGTTTGTCTCTATATAACTTAGAGTATGACGGTTTTATTTCAAATAATAAATCTACTTCCTAATCCACTTCTTTACTTGAAAGGAATTACTTTACTTATCGTAATCGACTGTTTCTAAAACTTATATCATATCCGGGTTATTTTATAAGCTGTATAGCTTGTAGTTTCTTTAGCTATTCTTATTTCTTGCCCTTTTGTTGGGCATGATATCCGAAAGTCATATTACTTTCATTTTCTTAGATTCTCACTTTTATGATTAAAGCCGTCATCATTATAATCTAGATCGGTAAGGTGAATGCGTTTGTGCACCAAAACTTAAGTTCAAGCACCAATGTTTCACTACCAAGTCTTGACTTGAGGTATCTTCCCATACTTGGTTTAATACTATGAATAGTCTAGCTGTTCACATATTTCATTATTTATGATCCATCGATCTTACTATCATTGGTTTAACCAGAGTCTCAAATACTTGGAATCAATTCCACTTAAACATAATCTTATCGATTTAGGGATAAAGCGAGAGACTTGTTAACTGAGATGCTATCATTCCTTATATATCATTAATGAGTCTCGTCCACTGATAAACGCGCATTTTTACACGCTTATAGTTGTTATTTAAAGATGAGTTTAGATCATTTAATGTGCGTTCGTATCGTTTCTCAATGTTTTATCTATTTTAGAAGATACCGCTCTTGGGTGTTATTTTGGTGTTTTGTAGGTTTATGTGTTGAAAATCGAAGCAAGAACGAAGCACGAACCAAAATAAGAATCGCCCAGATTCTAGCGACCAGCCTGGCGGTCGCTAGATGATCGAGAGGAAAACCAATGACGCCCAAAGAGCCGCGACCGCGACCTGCGTGCCAGCGGCGAAGCCCGGTAGAGAAAGCTAACGGGCGATTTCGCGACAGTTCATAATTGCTAGCGACCGCCAGCGAGGTCGCGAGGAGCTACGCGGCGCAAGTGGTGAGCGCGGCGAGAGAGCGCGTGGCGAGTGCTAGCGGTCGAGCTAGCGACCGCGAGGAGTGGTCGCGAGTCGTGGCGGCGGCGCAAATTAGGTTTCCACCCTTTTCTATAAATAGGTAAAGCCCTTGCGCTTCATCGGACCCCAGACGCCCAGCCCTTTACTTCAGTTTTTCCTCAATTTTACCTTTGTTTTAGCTTCGTTTAGTTCTAGTTTCAATTCTTGCATTGTTCTTGTTTAGTTCTTCAATTCGTTATCGATCGAACGTTTTGTCAATCGCTTTTGTTTTTTCCGTTCTTTCGATTGGGATTGGATTCAAGACCAACCATTGTTCATCCGACGCTTCATCACGGGTTTTATATATTTAATTTCCGTTTTATGGTTAAATCGTATTTTATTCCGTTTATTATGTACGGCTAGTTTTCGTTCTAATCTAGGGTTTGCATGATTCGATCCTATATGTTGTGAGTCCCTACTATTGTTATTTACCTTCCGGCATTGATTCATGATTCATGGTGCTTATTTATATGTGTTGATTTACGATCAATCTTGATGCATATCTAGTTGCCGATTAATAGCGTAGCTGTATTAATTGTCGATCGATCTTGAATGCATGATACGAATAAGCCTTGAGTCGTGGCGAGATAGGACATTCGTAGGAAGCATATTCTTAGTGATCCATTTGGGTTGCTTATTTTCCTCTAGAGCGTAATCGTGATAGGGAAAATTAGTAATCAATCGCCGCATAATTGTAAATATCGAAGTTGTTGGTTATATATGTGATCTTCCATCTTATGCGGATTAAAGCGGTTAATAATAAGCGGGATAAACATCATTGTGGATAGGATTGGTGCATCCCGGTTAGTCTTTCTTCATAGTTATCTTTTGAGATTTTATTGCTTTATTTTATTTACGCATGGTTACCTTTGCTTTGGATTAAATTACAAGCCTTAAACCTTTCACCCGATTTACGTGGCGAATAATGATGAATTATCGTTGAGCTAACTTCGTGTTTTTCGTATTACAATCCACAATGGATACGATACTGACTTACATTCTATATCGCCTTTTACGTGTGAAAAGGGGCGATCAAATTTTGGCGCCGTTCTTGTCGGGATTATTAAGATTTCATAGGAATAATTTGACGATTTGGATTTATTAATTCAAGTTATATATATTATTATTTATTTTTATCGATCTAAATTCTCTCTCTCTCGGGTGGTTTATGCGTACAAGATCTCGGGGACCTCAAGGTATTATTAGATCCCGAGATCGAAAGCTCTCAAAGGAGAAGAGGACGAGAGAGAGACGGCTGCAATGGCGGCCGATCCAGCAAAGGGGCATTCCTCCCAAGCAAGTTGCGATGCTAGCCGACTTTGCGAGAGATGCACGTCGGATGGCGAATATAGGAATCATTGTCCACGCTCGGAGGAAAGACCTACGAATCACATGTCTTGACATCCCACCGCAGTTCAAGGAGGCGGTTGGGGCCGCACGTGGATGCAAACAATTTTGAGCTAAAACCGCCCGATCGGTATGGTCGAGGAAGCGGTTTGGGAGGAGTCCCTAAGACCGAATGCGCATCTCGAGACTTTTCTCGATATTTGTGACACCATCAAGCAGAATGGGGTGCCACAAGACACGATCTGGATCGCGTGTTCGATTTCTCGCTGTGACCAGTGAAAGATTGGTTCAAGAGTTTGGACCGAATCGGCATCGACACTTGGAAACTGCGAGAAGTTTCTTCAAATACTTTCCACCGTGAAAGCGAGAGATCATCGCGAAATCTCTCATTTTGCCAAAACCACGGCGAATCATTATTCGAGGCATGGGAGAGATTCGAGGTCTATTGAGGCGATGTCGACAACATGGGTTCTCCAAGGGCAACAAATAACACGTTCTACGGTGGTGACATGGCGGGGCGAGGAGCATGGTGGATGCGTCGGCGGGGCTATTTATTGAGCCGACAAGTAGGCGAGGCAAGCCGTATTGTAGAAGATGGTCGCGATAGCTATCAATGGCCAACGGAGAGAACGCCATTGTTCAAAGCATTCTTGTTGAGTGATTCAAAATATGGCGATCTCATGAAGAAGTTCACTCTTTTGAAGAGTCGATTGAGACGAGAACGTCGACCACATCAATCGGAGGAATCATCCGAATTTTCAACAACCTCAGTGAGGCTTAGCGATTCGAATGGTGTAATTCAAGAGCCGAAGAAGCAATCTCGAAGACATGATCGGCGGTTGGTTGTAAGCAACCAACAATTGTAACGAACCGTAATGGTTTATAAGCAACACCGGCGTAAGATAAATCATTTGGAGTCCACTGTGACGGCTATGGAAGCATATGAAGATGTTGGAAAATCAAATTGGTCAAATAGCCGTATAAGTGAATGCACTACAAAAGACGGGCCAATTTCGAGTAATACTGTCTGGTGAACAGAAGAATCGGTGCTTCGCCATCCAAGCGAGGTGGACAAGCTTACGAGCCCTACCAAAGAAGAAGAGGCTGAAAGTGGATGAGCGGCAACTCACGACCGAGCTCGCGACATGAGCCCCGACCGCGGAATTCGAGTTTTCCCCACGGCTCGCGACCGAGGCGTCGCGCCAGCCCCGACCGACGAGAGTCTGAAAGTTCCCACAGCAGCTCATAAGCGACCCGGCCCATAAGCCAGCCCACGAGCAATCGTGCGAGGCGAAGCACCGAGAAATCGTGGCGAGCTCGCGCCATGCAGCGCCGAAGAAGGAGTCCAGTAGCAACAGATACCTCGCGACCTTCCAGTGGTCGCGAGGTAGACCGCGAGCACCCCGAAGTTAATCGTCGCACATACACCTCCGGTCCCGTTTCCAGTCGACTTGTCAAGTCGAAATATGACGAGGAGTTTGCTCGCTTCAAAGAGATTTTTCAAAGTTGAGATAAATTTGCCTCTCTTTGAAATGACTGCGAAACATGCCGGGATACATGAAATTCTTAAAGGCGCGGCGCAAGCAAGAAGAAACTAGGAAATTTGAGAAAATTACCTATCCAGAAGAATCGATGCCGTCTTGCAAAGGAAGCTCCTCTGAAGCAAAAGGATCGGCGGTTTCACGTTAGAGTGCGAGATCGCCGGCGGACTTTTCAAATGTTTTGTGCGACTTGGGCGAGCATCAATCGATGCCATTGAGCGTTTTCAACCGGCTACACCTAGGAAAGATGAAGCCGGCGAAGATTTCGCGATGATGGCTGACGGTCACCACATATCAAAAGGTATCGTCTAAGGCGTGTTGGTAAGAATCGGATTTTGTTTTCCCGCCGACTTTGTTATTTTAGATATTCCGAATTCAAACAACAACCACTAATCTTAGGTAGACCTTTTCTAGCAACCGGTCGATGCGTTGATTGATGTGCGGGAAGGCAATCTCACGTTTCGTGTTAACGATGAGGAGCTCAAGATATCCATATACGACGCCATCAAGCAACACGGCGGTGGAAAGCGGAAGATTGTCGCCGATCACGACAAATCTTTGCCACACACGTCTCGCGTTTAGAAATTTTCGACCGTCGAGGAAGCTACGAAGGAAGAAGTGGACTCGGCATGGAACTCAGAGTGTCGCCTCAAGTTTGGGGGCCACTTCCATAGTCGATGGTGGTCATCCGTGAATGCTAAGTTTAGGAGGGTCCACAAGTTGGGAAAGATGTCTATGCCACAAAACGCCGGATTGAAAAAGGTTAGTAATGGTCTAGCTAAAGACGTTAAATTAAGCACTTGTTGGGAGGTAACCCAACGCTTTTCTTTGTTTTTGTTTTCGTGTTTTGTCGTGTCTTCGTTTGTGTTGCTTTTGTCGTGTTTCGCTTTTTCTTTTCGTTGTTGTGTCGGTCGATCAACGAGTTGAAGTGAAGTGTGTTAATCCATGTGGCGAATGACGATTGAAAATTTTTGTGAAATTGATGATAGTGCACATGATATGTTAGAAAATGACGATAAATGACGTGAGATGGCTTAGGCTTGTTATTTTCACCATTTGCTTATCCTGTGAGACTTGAGCTTCATCGTATACATATCTTGATACAGCTTACATTAATCAGTGATATCGTGCATGTGATTATCTTCTAGAACTTGCCGTGTTTCAGATCGAGACCGCAATATGTGTTTCAATTTGGAAAGGATAAAGGCCATCTTTGTTAACCACATATTCACCCAAACACTAACCCGATGATATATACCATTTGTCGCATTCTTTGAGCCTTTATTAGACTTTTCTTTCGATTAACCGAATGATAGAGGTGAGGATGGATATGGGAATCAAAAGGGTTGAAATTTTGATGTAGTTATGACGAGAAAAGTTTCTTTTAGAAAAATACATACGTGGTGAAGAATAGTACCTTTGTTGTGAAAGTTAAACCTATAAGCTCTAGAAAAGAAAAGAAAAGAAAAATGTTAAGTTCACTATGAGTGTTGAGCATAAAGGTCTTTAATCAAAGTATAGGTACCTTCGTGGCATTAAACATTGATTTAGCACGGGAGAGAAGAGGAAAATGGACAAAGTCCATATATGTCTAAATGTATAAATGGTGGTGCTTGGAATATTCTTGAGTCACTTAGCCATATTTTATCCTACCTTAACCAATGTGCCTACATTACAACCTATGAAAAGACCTCTTTGATCCTAATTTGAACACATTTGATGCGGTGGAGATTTTAGAAAATGGCAAGCCTATGGTAAGATGTTGCATTGCATTGATCGCTGAGTGTATACACGTCCTTAATTTCTTTATGAGTTGAGTGTATCTTATATTTTACACACATGCCGTTGTGAGGGTTGAATTAAATGAGTTTTTGCCCTCGATGGTTGTTTGTGTTGAGTTGGTTAACGTCGTCATGTGCGCTAATGTTTTTGAGCGTTGATATGTTTCCGAGGCCTAGAATGGTTATCATCTTTGCTACGCTCGTTGATCTTTTCGTTGTGTCTTTCTGTTTTGGTTTTGTTTGAGGACAAACAATGCTTTAAGTTTGGGGGGTTTGATAAACGAACATTTTACACGTTTATAGTTGTTATTTAAAGATAAGTTTAGATCATTTAATGTGCGTTTACGTATCGTTTCTCAATGTTTTATCTATTTTAGAAGATACTGCTCTTGGG
Source organism: Salvia rosmarinus (assembly GCA_036937905.1). Lineage (NCBI taxonomy): Eukaryota > Viridiplantae > Streptophyta > Magnoliopsida > Lamiales > Lamiaceae > Salvia > Salvia rosmarinus. The sequence continues at coordinate 34,416,919 of CM072820.1, read as the reverse complement.
TGTTATTTTGGTGTTTTGTAGGTTTATGTGTTGAAAATCGAAGCAAGGAACGAAGCACGAACCAAAATAGCAATCTGCCCAGTTTCTAGCGACCAGCCTAGCGGTCGCTAGGCTGGTCGCGAGGAAAACCAGCGAACGCCCAGAAGAGCCGCGACCGCGACCGCGACCTCGTGCCCGTGAGCGAAGCCCAGCGCCGAGAAAGCTATGCGGGCGATTTCTCGCGACGATTCATAATTGCTAGCGACCGCCAGCGAGGTCGCGAGGAGCTACGCGAGCGCAAGCGCTTAACGGAGCGAGGCGAGAGCGCGGCGAGTGCCTAGCGGTCGAGCTAGCGACCATGCGGTGGTCGCGGTCGTGGCGGCGGGCGGAAATTAGGGTTTCCACCCTTTCTATAAATAGAGCAAAGCCCTTGCGCCCCATCGGACCCCGCACGCCCAGAGCCCTTTTTACTTCAGTTTTCCTCAATTTTACCTTTGTTTTAGCTTCCGCTAGTTCTAGTTTCAATTCTTGCATTGTTCTTGTTTAGTTCTTCAATTCGTTATCGATCGGAACGCTTTGTCCGATCGCTTTCTGTTTTTTGTTCTTTCGATTGGGATTGGATTCAAGACCAACCATTGTTCATCCGACGCTCATCACGGGTTTTATATATTTAATTTCCGCTTTTATGGTTAAATCGTATTTTATTTCGCTTATTATGTCTCGCTAGTTTTCGTTCTAATCCTGGGTTTGCATGATTCGATCATATATGTTGTGAGTCCCGCTATTGTTATTTACCTTCCGCATTGATTCATGATTCATGGTGCTTATTTATATGTGTTGATTTCGATCAATCTTGATGCATATCTAGTTGCCGATTAATACGAATCAGTATTAATTGTCAATCGATCTTGAATGCATGATACGAATAAGCTTGAGTCGAATCGAGATAGGACATTCGTAGGAAGCATATTCTTAGTGATCCATTTGGGTTGCTTATTTTCCTCTAGAGCGAATCGTGATAGGAAAATTAGTAATCAATCGCCGCAATTGTCGTGAATCAAGTTGTTGGTTGATATGTGATCTTCCATCTTATGCGGATTAAAACGGTTAATAACAAGGTGATAAACATCACTGTGGATAGGATTGGTGCATCCTAGGGTTAGTCTTTCTTCATAGTTATCTTTTGAGATTTTATTGCTTTATTTTATTTACGCATGGTTACCTTTGCTTTGGATTAAATTACAAGCCTTAAACCTTTCACCCGATTTACGTGCAATAATGATGAATTATCGTTGAGCTAGCTTACGTGTTTCAGACATACAATCCTCGTGGATACGATACCGACTTACCTTCTATATAACGCCTTTACGTGTGAAAAGGGAGCGATCATCCACTTTCATACCATAAACATGTCCAACCTACTAATGAGGTCATAAGGACGAACAACTATCTTAAAGATAAGTTGTATTCTTTCTCATTATGACATAATAAGATGAGGTTATATCCCAAGGATATCATATACTTTTCTTTACTTCCACTCTAGCACTCAATGCTAAAGAGTATCTCGTTTATAGCCTTATTATCATAATACTCACTTGGAGGTATAACTTTACTGTCATGAGTTCTGGAAAGCCCACCAAGGGACATTGTATCTACGTGCATCATCGGGAAAAATATATCTCGTCTCTTCGAGAACTTCTTTGCATCATATCTTGATGTCTATCATTTTACTAACTCGAAACTTAGGTGACAAAATAAGTCAACCTATCTCGTATTTATTGTTTTCAGGGATTGAAGAGAATTCATCATGACAACTTACAAGAGGTACATTCTCACAATTCAAGATGACAACTCTGAAGGTTTGAAACAATATGTTCTTTGACCAATAATTGGGAGATCGGGTCCGAAGACCGAATAACGACTCTTGAGATTTCTTTGGTCATATGGGCTGGCCAGGACCGTCACAAATACTTTCTCAGTCGCATGAAGGCTTAGTTTCAAGAGGACGCTTTATGAAATTTTCTGGTTGTAAACTTCTTTCAAAAAAATGAGAACTCAAGTGATATCTCAATTGAAACTAGATCATAGAGTTAAACTCAATGACTGAACTTGGGTAATGAATAAAATTTGAAACCTCATACAACTCGGAATAGGTCCTCATAAATTGTAAGGGTTATCAGTATACCACCATACTTCTCAAACTCTACTCATACTACTAAAATCCAAATTCTCAATTTTTCTTTCAAAATTTCTACCACCTCGTGGTCTATCTTCTATGTAAACCATAATACCAAACTCAACCGATTCTTTAATCCCATTTCTATTTCGTTTCTAACGAGAAAGTCAGAGTCAATTTGGATTTCTGTCGTACGTGAATATCCAAACAAAAGACTATACTCATGTCACTGTTGTATAGTGACATTCATCATCTCAAAATCATCATTCCCATCTTTGCTCTTTGATTTTCTCCTCTTTGTTGTCATCATTCTCGTCATTCAACTCGAAATTCTCATTTCGATCTCGTTTTTGGTTCTCATGATGGACTAAAATTCTCATAGTTCTCTTTCTATGTTCTTTCGCAAAAGGAATCATGCGACTTAAACAGTCTATGTTCTATTGGGATAATATACTCATTGTCATCAAAACTTGAAATTTCAAAATTTAAACATTTGATAACATAACTTTGTTCATAACAACAAATCTCATCAATTCCACTAATTCAAACATTTCACTTTCGACATATCAATGTCAACACTTTCTCATACAACATTATCATAACATTATCATACGCTGGTAGAGAACCAACAACTTCAATATTATCATAACATCCTCCTCATATAACATCATCATACCATCCTCCTCATATAACATCATTATACCATCCTCCTCCTATAACATTCCACCTCATAAACATTTCACCTCATAAACATTCTCCTCATCATCATAACATTCATCATATGTTGGTAGTGAACCAACACCATTGATATTATCATATCACTTTTCTCTTTACAACATAAAACTTCATTTGCAACATTTGCAATTACTTTCACTTTCAACAAATTCTCATAACTTTCATTTCTATTAAAAAATCATTTCAATCATTATTCACAACTTTCATTCTCAAATATCTTTCATAACTTACATCTCTTTGGAAACATCATTTTCCATTTTCAAACTTTTCATTTCAAAACTTTGAGAAAGAATCATTTACTTTCAAACTTTTCATTTTCAAACCGAGAAAATCAATTACTTAGCGATATCAAATCTTTTAAGTTTTCCTTGAATATACGCAATCCATACCGCATATTCTCGAATCTCTTATTTCAAAACTTTTGAAGAAATCATTTACCTCATTCCTATTGATCTTGATGTGATGGAGTGTTGAACATAGTCACCGATCCAGAGAAGTCTAGTGACTCAATCTAGACTTAACTTTGAAAGATTTTTTTTTCGGGTTTCAAGGAACGAATCGCTCTAATACCACTTTGTAATAATCCGCCAAACCAAAGGACTTGAATAGCGAGGATGATTATTTGAACGGAATTAAGAAATGAAATAATAATATAGAACACTTGGATTGCGAGACATATATTGGGAATATTTCTAGAACTCGCCGTTAAGGTTTGACAAAACATATTATACACATGACTTCATAATCTAGCAGCGGAAAACATGTGAAGTACACATGTGACGATGTGTACTCAAGGTTGTACTATCAGCGACAAAAGATCCGACTGCTCAACACTTCTCCATCCCATCAATCAGCTCAACATGCACATTTAAAAACAAACATGCAGGGCTGAGTACAAATAATGCACTCAGTGGACTCATTGCCAAAATATTTTATCAACTTTAAATTACACTGCCCCATCACAATAAGACACAAGGGTTTTAATTGAAAAAGCCTTGTGCTTACTAAAACATTTTCTCATTTTCTAAAAAACGTCGCCTGCGCAGGCATTTTCTCTTGTATGTATGATCCATATCCTTTCTCATATAATATCTCATAAACTCGTCTCGCACGTAGAAGGAGGCCTCCTTCCACTGACGCGATGACCGCCGAGAACTCTTTCAGCACACAGTCACCTATAGTGCACATATGATCCTTGCCACTCCGGCACAGGATTCAAATTCTCAATCATCCTTGCGATTTCTAGCAAGGATACGAATTCGCTGATCTCATAAGTTGCGAGCGACCCAACAACTTATTCACTTTCACAGTTGGCTGACCAACAACTTGATAGGATTCATACATAAAAACATAAACACTTTGGGCAGGTAATCATCTCAACATCATTTCTCAACAGAAAGCATGGTAAATAAATCAATTTTCAGTTCGAGTAAAGCTCACCTGATACGTAGCTTTTCAACAAGACTCTCTTCTAACGTCAACGATCAAATCGCATTCCACCTTTACGTAAGAAACTAATTTAGTACGTCGGTCACTTTTTTCTAAAACGTCCAAGTACAAAAGGTTCGATAATCTTCTAACATACTTCGTATCCTTTATCCCACTTAGTACGTCTTATACATCTTAGTATAACTATTAAACGAAATCCATATTTCGACTATACGTACAACATAATGTTGTTTACACATTAATGTATTTCATACGTTTGCACTCTAATCATGTCATTTGACTTTCAAAAACATATATTTAGCAACGTTTATACATATAACTATTATTTTACATATATACTCGATTTCCAATCGATTCCTAATCATGTTCTCGAAATTCTCAATTTTTTCACGTTAATTAACAATCATGCTTCATCAACGCACATACGTATGATATAACTTGATCATAACACTTTACTTTTCAAATGCTTACATCACATAACATCATGTTTCGACATAAACATAAAATACCTCATTTAAAAATCACATAAATTCATAATATGTCTAAAACATATTTTTAGAACATAATATGTGATTATACTTGATAAAATAAATTTACATCCTTTAATATCATACTCCATAGTTTTCGGCCATTTTGGTTTAATAACAAAGACTTATGCATAAATTCTCATAAATTCACATATCGTACTATATTATTATAGGATCAATAATATGTAATATTATTAACCATAGAAAAATTGTACAACATAATCTCTTACCTTATAATTCTCGAAATGTTTATGGTATTATTCCAACATTTTTCAATAATTCCAATAAATTCATACAACACTATATTATGAATCTACATCATTAATATGCTTATAATATCATTCATATATGAATTATTCATCAACATATCATCTTCTATCATTTTCGAAAATGTTATGATTTTATGTACTAATGTTTTCCAAAAATTTCACTTTTAAACATTAACAACTATCATTATTTCATGCTCAAAACAACAATTAAAATTCATGTCCATCAACATAAAATTTTCACAAGGTTTCGGTCATAACATAGTGTTTCCTAACATGCTTAATTTTGTATTAAATTCATAGTATATGCTTAGAAACATCATATAATCATAATTCCTACACAACTTAGCATATGAACAACATTTCCTAAAATTTTCATCATAAATAGCATAAGTGAATATCATAAGATCTTATGGATGAAATTCAAAAATTCTAACATGTAAACAAAGCTTATACGATTTCTAACCTTTTAATCGGAGTCGATTATCGGCGGCAACGTTTTTCTATCTAAAAATTTGGAAAAGAATTTGATGAACTCTCTAAAATTTTTCCTAAGGTTTTTCGGTTCCTAAGAGAGAAAAATGGAAGAAATGTGACCTTATGCTATTATTTATAGACCTTGTCCACTTGCACACCATTATTACATAAAATGACAACTTAAAACACTTGCACATAGTCTTAATTTTCGGTCCTACTTGCATTAACTAAAGACAAGATTTTAATCTTTATCATGTCATTCTTTAATGTAGAACCTTATCACATTATTTTCGTCCACTTGGTAATTGCTAAAGACAAAATTTCTTTTTCTTCATTCTTATCATAGTTCACGATTTTAAGAGTGAGAAATGGGAGAGAAATGAATTCATTTCACTTAATATATGTTAGTATGCCACTTGTATCAAAATATCTCATACAATTAAAATTAATCCACTTACCACCTATGCTCAAACTTTCGGTCCACTTGAATTAGATAGAGACAAAATTTTATTTCTTTCCTTTATTTCCTAAAGCTATGCAATATTGGTGAGAGAAGGAGAATGAAAAGTGTTTAGATCCTTTCTCACTTATTGCACAAGTTAAGGAATTAATTAAATAAATAATGCATGGACATAATTAAAGCAATATGATGTCCAAATTTTCCTCATATTTTCGGTCAACATTAGTAGGCATATGATAGATATTTATCTTATCTCATTCTTCATTAATTACATATCAGTATCAAGCATATCATTATCAAGCTAAATGAGATTATATTCCTTCTTTCCTTCCCTCATGGTTTCGGCCATCACATAGTGAGTTGGAGATGATTTTTGTTTTATTTGATGACATTACACTTTAATAAAATATCTAATTCAAAGTCAACAATTACAACACCATTTATTTTCAAGAATGCCATGCCTTTAAAAAAATCAAATCGTATCACTTACATTCTTATATGTATCGGCCATGACTCATGAAGAATGATAAATTTTATTTTGTCTTTGTAACCGCCCCTAAATCCTAAGTTCGATTTAGCAGGGATTATTACTCTAAACAGAAATGAATAAACATAAAGACTATTTATCAATAAACTGTGATACATAAATCAAGTATGTTTTTGGACTTTACTACATAACTTATGTTCTTGCAGCGGAAAACATGCGATATGTACATATGACGATGTACTATCAAGGTATAAACTTTTCAATGACAACATTCCTATTGCTCAACACCGCCCATCGTGATCACGGCTCAATCGCACATTTAAAACAAATATGCGGTCGAGTACAAGAATGCACTTTCGGTGGACTCATGCAAAAACATTTTATCATCTTTAAATTACATCGCCCCATCATGGTAAAGACATTATGGTTTTATTGAAAGGGCCTGTGCTTACTAAAATTTTTTTCATTTTCATAAACGCCGCTCAAGCAGCATTTTCTCTTGCATGTATGATCCATATCCCTTTCCTTTCATCATAACATTATCATTAACACCGTAGAAGGAGGCCTCCTTCTACGCCGCCGCGACCGCCATGAATTGTCCTTACAAACACACAATACCATTAGGTGTACCGTTAATCCTAGCTGTATAAGCCTTCCCAAGATAGGATCCGATATCGATTTCATTCATAAGTTGGGAGCGACCCAACAACATTCATCATTCATTCATTCATTCATGGATATGATACATACATAAAACATAAATATTTTGGGCAGGTAATTTCATCATCATTTCATAATCATTTCTCAAAAGAGAGCATCATAAATAATTACTTTTCATTTCGAAGAAAGCATTATAAGTAGAGCATTTTATCATTGAGGATAAGAAAGGCCCACCGCACGTAAGCTTTCTTAATTCGCTTTCCTTTACGCCAACGATCGCATCCGCGTCTCACCTTTACGTAAAAACGATCTTAGTACGTCTGTCACGTTTTTCGAGATTTTCAAAGTTTAAAATAAACTTTGATAACTTATACTAATATAATTTGAATTTCTTAACGAATTCAATACGTCGTCCAATCACGTATCTTAACTAAACATTTCTCGTACTTCGGTAGAGACGAGATATGTTCAACTATTTCATTTTAACCATTTAGGTTAAACGTTCAACGTATTCTCACGTTTTTCGATATAAAGATTTCAATTATGAAATCTTTTCTCACCAACGAGATTTTCTTATACAATTAATACGTTTTACACGTATTAGCGTATTTATCGAACGTATTTAATACGTTATTTTCAAAAGTCAACAATTTTGACTTTTCTTTATAAACTCATTAATAACTTATATTTTTTATATCTAATTTCAACATAAATCGATTTCCAATCGATTTCTTTTCATAAAGCCCTAATTCTCGATTTTTCACGCAAATCGATAAACTCCATTAATATTTTTCTTAAATATTAATTAACTTATTCATTAAACATTATTTTTCATTTCTAACGTTATTTAATATAACGTTTCGACATAAACATAGTATTCTATGTTTATAAAATTTCATAAATTCTTAATATGTCTAAAATAATTTCTAGACATATAATGTATTAATTTCCTTGATATTAAGGAATTAAAATACTTAATACATTTATTCAAACTCACGCCTTAAGCTTTTGATTCTCAATCTTGTTTCAAAATTCTTCTAAATTCATATAGTGTACTATATTATCATTGTATCACTAATATGTATTATCATTAACTATAGAAAAATTTGGGCATCACTTATTTAATTCATAGGTCACGGTTTTAAGCTCTAAATTGCCCAAATAATTTTTTTTAAAAATCTAATTAATTTATACAAGGCCTCAACATTGATCTATAACATATTTATAACATAAGGTCCAACATTTTCAATTTCCACATCAAGGATTATTGCTCAAGGCTCACGGTTCCTTCACAATATATACTAAACATTTTTTGTAAAATTCTTACAAAATTATACTATACTTAAACACTATCATATAACACTAATACATCATAACATCCAACATTTACCACTTATTCACCAACATAGTCATACTAAGCATTCTCGATTTTTTTGTTCAAGTACATGAACAAAATTTCAAAATCTAATAAATTCTAATATATATTAATCACATGCTTTTATATATATTAGAGAACAAGCATTCATCTCAAAACCACAAAGAATGCTCACGGATTCTTCAAAATTTTTCAAATGGTTTTCATTCTTTTTTTTTTCTTTTTCTTCGGCAATATCATATTTATTCCATATGAGTTCCAAAATTTTTCCAAATAATCACTATAAGCTCCTTGGCTATCATATATCATTAATCCATCATTAAATTAACACTAACAATTTTCGATCATTATGCTAAAATTCTTAACATGCTTAGTTTGTACTTAAAACATCATAAATGAAGTATATACACTATACTAAACATTATTAATAAACATCTTAACATGTTAGCATTATTTCTTAATCAAGAACCATGCTTACAACATAAGATCAAACCATTAAAATTTGAAATTCTAACGAAAATCAAGCTCGCTCGATTCCTAACCTTTAACGGTGTCGATGGATTGTGCAAAGGCTTTATGTATCAAGTTGGGGATATAAATATCAAGAACCTCTCTCTTTTTTCTTCACTCACAAGAAAGAGTAAGTTTTTTTCTTTTTTGGAAATGAGAATGATGTTTGTTTATCACTTAACACTTAAAGATAAAAGACTAAAACAAAAGTTACACTTGATTCCTTTACACCTCACGGTAATGAGGTAATAGGGAGTAAAAGATGTTTTGTTTTTATTAACTTAATATTTTGTACACAAAACCAAAGGAAATATAATTGATCACCACTTATTCCATGTTATACACTCTCGGTCAAGGCTTACACAAAGAAAGAGTAAAATGTATCACTTTATTACTTCAAAATATTCCATTAGTAAATGCTTCTTACAACCATTTGTTGAATGAAACAAAGTCTTCACCCTTGTTCATAGAAGAGATGTCGGCTATCTCACTTTGCACGAGGGAAGGAGTTTTATAAATTCTTCTCACTTAAGTCAATAATGTCATGCTCCCATTTAATTTAAAGCAAGAAATGTCCTTTAATTTGGTGACTCATTTTCATTACATCATGAAGTAAATATCTCTTGTAAAAGTTTTGAATAAAATAATTTGATTCCTCCTTTGGAAAGAAAAGTTCGGCTCTATTGTGCAAGAAGAAGATTTTCAATCCTTGTCTTATACCATGCATTTAGTCGATATACACATCCCCAAATGTAAGAGTACATCATCACAAAGAGTAGTGTTCAAGCTTCACTCTAAACGGAAGAAACACACGGCTCTTTCATGCTTCACACACATAACTTGATCATTCTTTATTTTACTTGGTTAGAGTGTCATATATATCGCACTTGAATCATTTAATCTCATAACATAGTGAACCTACCATGAAACTCACGTAAACTTGGTTTCTTCAACAATAGGTCACGGCTATTCCATGGTGTAATTGATACATATTTTATTTTCATGCTAATTATAGATATATATCATAATATATGTTTTAGATGATAAATTATATCATAGGAAAAATTATTGATATCATTTCATGTGAGAAAACCCTAATTTTCGAAATTAGGGTTTTCGAAAATTGCTACTTTGTTCAATAATTACTCCTTAATGCTCTAGCATTATTTTAATGCTAAATAATACTCTAATTACATATAATAATCATAGGAATTTAAATATTATAATTCCTTGATCATTAATCTCATTTTTCTATTCATCTCTAAACGTTGACGTTTGAACGCCTCAAACGCTCATTATCGACTCATCTCAAAATGGTCGTAATAAAGTCATAATCACTTTATTAAATCATTCCATTAATAATGGAATTTAATTCTAAGCTTCGTCACTTAGAAAATTTTACGAAATTTTAACTATCGATATTCAATCGACGTTAAAATACTACTGCCGAAACACTTTATATATTTATATTCCTTAATTCACAATCCTTAGTGAATATAAAATAGGAATTCATTCTCTCGTAATTAATCGAAATCATTATTCGATAAATTACTAATTCAATTATTTTCGAAACCTTAATTTACGAATTTAAATATCGTAATTAGGCATGTAATTCTTTGGGATATTACATTCTACCCCCCTTAAAAGAAATTTCGTCCCGAAATTTGCATTCCTCATAAAGTATGGGGTATCTTAACATCATAATATCTTCAATTTTCCACGTGATTTTCTTTTTGTCCATGGTTTCTCCATTGGACTTTTATTAAAGACCCAAACTTGATTCTTTAATCGTTGAATCGTACGATCAAAATGGTCGTAGATTTTCATCACAACTCATATTTGAGTTAAGGATCACGTCATTATGGCGGATCACGTGTTTTGGGTCATACTCGTATTTCCTTAACTGTGACAAGTGGAAAACAGTACGCACATTCCCCAATTTGGTGGAAATACCAATCTATAGGCTACTGGGCCTATCATTACTAGGATCTCGTAAGGTCCTATAAAACGTGAACTCAACATTGCTTGTATCTGAATCTTTATAAATTCTCTCGATGGAGAAATCTTAAGAAACTTTATTTCGCATTTAAAAATGCGCTCAGATCTACGCGTGTCGTAAGACTTTGTCCATCACGAGCTTTTCTTATTCTTTGCCTCATTTGGCGATATCTTAATCTTTTCATTTACGTCAGACCTTATACCTTCTCTCACCCACTTTATTACAATAAAGTGGTGGTCGATACTCTTTCCACATAATGTCTCATAAAATATATTGATCGTTGTTGACAAATATGGTCGTGCGTAAACTTAACAAGTGGTGCAACACGCTCCCACTTGTACCTTGATTTAACATTAATGTTCTATCGTAGCTTAAACGTTTGGGTTGTCCTTTACGACCGCTCATCTATCCGTGAGTGGACATCTATGCTGAGTTCAATCTCGTGTCAAACTCCTTTTGTGAGTTAGTTCAAAATCTAGGGGTAAACTTGGAGTCTCTATCTGAAACGATAGGTTTTGGTACCCCCTGTAAATATATGATTTCCTTTATGTATGACTAAGCTAACTTATCAGATCTATGAGTCATCTGAATAGGCAGAGATGAACATATTTGGTGAGTCAATCCACTACTACCCATATAGTAGTGCGACTTCTTTATGACTTTGGCAAAACCCGTCATAAAATCCATTTCTATGTCATTCCATTTTCATTCGTGTATCTTTAGAGATTATAACCTCTTATAAGGTCATTGATACATTGCCTTCACTTGTTGGTAACCGAGACACTGCTCGACAATATGGTTATATCTCATTTTATTCCTTACTATCTAAATTTTCTTGTAAATCATAATATCTCTTAATGCTGTCGGGTTGGGCGGTATGAGCAAGGTCATGAGCTTCATTCATGATTTCATTTCTAAGCTTATATTTGTTTGAAATATATATATATATATATATATATATATATCCTTTCTTTAAACGATATGATATTGTCAGTGACTTTTAAAATCCTTCAGCTCTTCATCCCTTATCTTAATTCGTATTCTATTCCCATTTTCATCCTTTCTCTTTAGTCATATGTCACCTTGAGTGTGAGAATACAACTTACGTTCGTTCCTGATTGCCCGACTATTTCTGTTTTCATTTTCTTAAACTCTCCAATGAGTTTTTTTCTTTTCTATAGGGACATATCATAATTTAGATGAATTTTATAACTTAGGCATTAGAAATTACATTAACCTTCCGTAGGTGATATTTATATCACAATTGTAACCTTTACTTGATTCGAGCCATCTTTTCTATCCGTATCCAAGTCTCTTTGCTCAAGAATTAATTCAAACTTTGTAATTTGTAACGGATTCTTAACTTATTGTCATAGGAGTGATGTCTCCAAGACTTTGGTACTTATACTACTGTTACTATTTCAAGTCGTGAGTTGGGAAATTCCTTTCATGTGACCTAAGTCATTGTGATGCGTAAGCTATTATCTTTCTCATATTAATACATAGCCCTTTTTTTATTAATCCATGTAAATTTGATTCCTTTTTGGGGTAGCTATGTTATTGGCCTTGCTACTTTAGAGAGTTCTCAATGGATCTTTGATAGTAGTCAATTAATCTAAGAAATTCCTGATCTCATTTTAGGTCATTGACGACTTTCATTCTTAATTGCTTTATCCTTTGACAGATCTACTTTGATTCCTTCTAAAGACACTATGTGCCTGAGGAATATTTCTTTAAGCCAAAATTCACAATACTGTACTTGGCAAAATTTGTCCGGCTCTTAAAATTCGTAAGACAGTCCTTCGACGTTCTTTATGTTCTTTCTCATTCTTCGTATGGACAAGAACATTATTCACAAGGATTAAGACAAAATTGTCTAAATATGTGTGGAACACTCGATTTTTGAGGTTCACGATCAGGGCTGGTGCATTTGTTAGTCCGAATGGTACAACTATAATCTCATGGTAACCATATCTTATTCGGAACAATTCGTTTTCGTATATCGGATACCATTTTACAAAGACCATATAATATTACATCAAAATGCCTCAGTGAGGACTTTTCATACATTAATTTCAAGGGTCGGTCTATCAAGCCGACTAATTACATGGCATCTAGTTCCTTTTACATTCAAAAATTTGACACCATTTTAACATATTTACAAAATACTCCAAACTACGTTTATTTTACATATTCAAACCACACCATTTTCAACATAAACCATTATCTACATATAAGTCTCATATCATCATTAGATTCTACGTCTCGAGTGGCCTTCATCGAATCGTACTCTCATTTGGGAACTTGCCTTTCTCCGTGCGTTTTTGCTTCATACTCACGATCTATCTCCTCTCGAGAGCCGGGTCAAGCTGCTCCCTGCTTCTTCTTCAATACCGTAAGTTTGTGTTACTTTTATCGTAAAGTAAGGTTGAGTTAGTAGCGGTAATTCTCCTAATCCGCGAGGGTAAGATCACGTCCTTTGGCCATTCTCATCCCTTTCGTGTATAATTGACGCACAGGGCGTGGGCGGCGTTGGAACATCGTGGTACAACCATTCCTTTATATAATGTTGTGAAACTTGCCTGGGACCAGACAAGTGCTCATCGGTGCCGGTCCATACGCATAATATGTGTGCTTGAGCCGTTGACAAATCTCGTAAGTCCGCCTAAGTCTTGGAATTTTTACATGCAAAGATATTCTCTTGATACTTCTTTTGCAAACTTTGCCATCGTTGGTAATCAGCGAATAAGCCTTCGATACCATCCTCATCCATAACTCCATAGTTACGAGCATCCTTCCAAAGGTGCGAAATTCCTCCAGAACCATCCCTAAATCCATGCCCGGTTTATAACAAAAGAGCCGATATGCGTGTGAGTTCTAAGCTTGTAAGCCCTGTGGTTATCTTCTTACCCGTATTACTCCATTTTCCTGCCATCTGTAAACAGATATTCTTAGATAAGCCAGACTTAAATCAAAGCAATAAAGGTAATTTTAAACAAGGAGGATCTCTTCAAGAATTAAACACTTTAAGACATCTATAACTTGTAAACAACTTACGACACAACTCATGACACTTATCTTAATACTCATTTTACGTTTTACACCTTCAGTCGTATATCACTCTAAATTTATTCGCGTAAGCAAAATAGTGGGTACTAATATCCTGTCACGTAAAATCTCTAACGACGAGACTAGGCCCTACCACCGATTACGTGAATGATAGCCTTTCCCGTAACTTTTGTTTCTAGAATTATATCTACGCTCCACATAGATATAATGATCCAAATCATCGATAGAACCTTAGGCGATTCTAGGTTCAATTATTAGCCTTACAATATTTGCGTGACGCCATAATTCTCATATAGGTGAAGAAATTTTCATTTCTTGATTCGGTTATTCCGAATTAGGTTCTATCGTTTCTATACATACTTGTGCGATGTTAGAACATAAAGCACCTATATCGAACAAAATATTATAGGTATTCTGAGAAATTTTTTCTCATATCTATCAAGCCTTCTTGGTTTTTTTCGTTCAGTTTTCGGTGTGAAGTATAGGCTTTGGTCTACGGTGTTCCCGTCTATTCAAGTAAACATCTATTTCGTATATCATTGTCCTTTCCATTGGAAACATAATGTTTCTTTCTATATTCTTCTATTACCTCGTTTACCTTATCCTTTTTGGGTATCGATCATTATGCTTTTACCAATAGCATTTTGTGGTTAGGTCTACATCAACCTATCCTTTGATATTGATATTTCGATAATTAAATCTTATCGTAGAGATCGTCATGTCTCTATCACTATCATTCATTCCTAATCCAAGATGAATGATTCAATTCTCTTTTCACTTTATCGATCTTAGGAATATATTTCTCATATATCCTTACTTTAACTCTTTTCAAGGAAACTTATTTATCAAGTCATATGTCTCAAGTTTATATCATGTCATGGGCTATCTTATAATTGTATAGCTCATAGTTTCTTCAGTTATTTTGACTTTTGTCCCTTTTCTTGAACATGGTATCTGAAAGTAATATTACTTTCGTTATACTTTGGTTCTCACATTCAGGGTTAGAACCGTCATTATTGTCATATGGCTTGGTAAGGTAGTACATTCGTACACCATAACTTAAATTCCAAGCATCTGATTACCATGTCCTAGCTTTGGAGATATTTTCTCCATACTTGATTTACATACTAGGGCTATCCTAGTTGTTCACACAATCTCAAGGATTATGATTCATCAATCTCATTATCGCTTGTTTAACCAAGTTTCATTATTGGAATCGATTATGCTCAAGCATAATCTCATTGATTGAGGCATAAGACGAGAGATCTATTTTCCGAGATGCAATCATTCATTTATATATATATATATATATTCTTTGAAAAGAATATCTTGCATGCATCTTCATTCTTTAAACATGTCCAACCTACTAACGGGGTTTAGGGACAAACAACTATCTTAAAGATAAGTTGTAATCTCTCTCGTTATGACATGGTGAGGGGAAATTATATCCCACGGATATCATATACTTTTCTTTACTTTTACTCTTGCATTCAATGCTAAAGAGTATCTTATTCATAACTTTATTATCATAATACGTATGAAGGTATAACTTCACTATTATCAATCTTTGTAAAGCCCATCAAGGGTCATCACATCCATGAGTATCATAGGGAAAATTTCTCGTCTCATCGAGATTTTCTTTACATCATAATTTCTTGATGTCTATCACTTTACTAATCCGCACTTAGGTGACAAGGTAAGTCAACATTCATCATACTTGATGATTTCAAGAATCTAGGAGAATTTTTCACGACTACTTACAAGAGGTACTGTCTCACAAATCAAAATAACATCTTTTTAATGATTGAATCGATATGCTCTTTGGACTGAATAATTGGGATCTAGGGTCCGAAGACCAGAATGACGACTACTGAGATTTCTTTGGTCATATGGGCTGGCCAGACCCATCACAATTTTTTCTCAGTCACACAAGACTTGGTTTCAAAGTACACTTTATAAGGTTTCAGGTTGTAAATTTTCTTCAGAAAAAGTGAGAAACTAAAATGATTTCTCAATTGGGACTAGGTCATAGAGTTAAACTCGATAACATAAATTGGGTAATGAATAGAATTTTGAAACCTTATATACTCGTAATAGGTTATCAACAAAGGTTCTCGTATGTACGCTGGCTCTACTTGTACATCGAAATCTTACTTTCTTAGTAACATTCTAAGATTCTTATCATACTATATCGTTCTTACTCTATACAAATCATAGAACTAACTTCAACTGATTCTCTTAAATTCTGGAGTAGGAATCAGGGATTTGGTCCTTCATAAGAAATAAAGTATAGTGCGTTAGAAGTACGTAGACGAAAACCGTACGTAAATTAGAGTTCAAACAAACGAGAACGAGCTAAAACAAAATCACTGCGCAATGCAGGAATTTTTTTTTTTGGCGCGCTCGTGCCGAGATTTTAGGCATGCCGACACCGAGGTCGTGCATGCAGTTGCCGATGCCGAGGTCAAAGTCGAGTCGCACATGCCGAAGTCGTATTCGAGTCGCACATGCCGAAGTCGTAATCGAGTCGCACATACCGAAGTCGTAGTCGAGTCGCACATGCCGAAGTCGAAGTCGAGTCGCACATGCCGAAGTCGAAGTCGAGTCGCACATGCCGAAGTCGAAGTCGAGTCGCACATGCCGAAGTCGAAGTCGAGGTCGCACATGCCGAGGTCGAAGTCGCACATGCCGAGGTGGAAGTCGTTCTTTTGTTCTTGTAAGGGAATGAAGTTCGTACTTCTATGTTCTTTCGCAATACGTGATCATGCTTCTTATATCGTCTATGTTTTTCTTGAGATGACACATCATTTGTCATAATAAATCTTGAGATTTGAAACTAAAGTTTCAAATAATAAAAACATAGTTCATTCGTACATGCACATTTCTTTGAATTTTGAAGAATTCATCATTCCAACTTTGGCCATTCACATTCATTTCAAGCATATTCATTCATTATACATAATCTTGAAATTTGAACGAATTTGGTTATGAAAACTTGAAAATTTTGTTCAATTTCATAACATACTTGCTTGTAAGCATGCCATACTTGAATTTTGCAAATTCAATATTTCATCGTTGGCACTTTATGCCCATTATCAATCATAGGCATTCATTCTTAACCTTGATCACTTTACATAACTTTCATTCCTAACATTATTCATAACTTCCATTTCATATCATTCATCTTTCATATTTTTCATTCCCTTTTCTCTTTCAACTTTTCATTTCAAAACTTTGAAAAGGAATCATTTACCTCATTTCGGTTGAGCTTGATGTGATGGAGTGTTAAGCATTGTCAGCTGACCTTTAGAAGTCTAGTGACTCAATCTAGACTTAACCTCAAAGGAAATTTTGGGTTCAAAGAGTGTACCACTCTGATACCACTCTGTAACAGCCCCTAAATCCTAAGTTCGATTTAGCAGGGATTATTAATATAAACAGAAATGAATAAACATAAAGACTATTTATCAACAAACTGTGATACATAAATCAAGTATGTTTCTGGACTTTACTACATAACTTATGTTCTTACAGCGGAAAACATGTGATATGTACATATGACGATGTACTATCAAGGTATAAACTTTTCAATGACAACATTCCTATTGCTCAACACATTTCGATCAACAACATTTCAATCGCACATTTAAAAAAAATATGCGGTCGAGCACAAGAATGCACTCAATGGACTCATGCCAAAACATTTTATCATCTTTAAATTACATCGCCCATCATGGTAAGACATGGGTTTTATTGAAAGGCCTCAGCTTACTAAAACATTTCATCATTTTCATAAACGCCGCTCAGCAGTATTTTCTCGTGCATGTATGATCCATATCCATTTCCTTTCATCATAACATTATCATTAACACCGTAGAAGGAGGCCTCCTTCTACGTCGCTGTGACCAGCCGTGAATTGTCCTTACATCACACAAATACCATTAGGTGTACACGTTAATCCTAGCTCGGTATATAGCCTTCCCAAGATAGATCCGATATCGATTTCATTCATAAGTTGGGAGCGACCCAACAACATTCATCATTCATTCATTCATTCATGGATATGATACATACATAAAACATAAATATTTTGGGCAGGTAATTTCATCATCATTTCATAATCATTTCTCAAAAGAGAGCATCATAAATAATTACTTTTCATTTCGAAGAAAGCATTATAAGTAGAGCATTTTATCCTTGAGGATAAGAAAAGAAGCCCACCTGGTACGTAAGCTTTCTTAATTCGTTTTCCTTTTACGCCAACGATCGCATCCGCGTCTCACCTTTACGTAAAAACGATCTTAGTACGTCTGTCACGTTTTTCGAGATTTTCAAAGTTTAAAATAAACTTTGATAACTTATACTAATATAATTTGAATTTCTTAACGAATTCAATACGTCGTCCAATCGCGTATCTTAACTAAACATTTCTCGTACTTCGGTAGAGACGAGATATGTTCAACTATTTCATTTTAACCTTTTAGGTTAAACGTTCAACGTATTCTCACGTTTTTCGATATAAAGATTTCAATTATGAAATCTTTTCTCACCAACGAGATTTTCTTATACAATTAATACGTTTTACACGTATTAGCGATTTATCGAACGATTTCATCGTTATTTTCAAAAGTCAACAATTTTGACTTTTCTTTATAAACTCATTAATAACTTATATTTTTATATCTAATTTCAACATAAATCGATTTCCAATCGATTTCTTTTCATAAAGCCTAATTTCGATTTTCACGCAAATCGATAAACTCCATTAATATTTTTCTTAAATATTAATTAACTTATTCATTAAACATTATTTTCATTTCTAACGTTATTTAATATAACGCTTCGACATAAACATAGTATTCTATGTTTATAAAATTTCATAAATTTTAATATGTCTAAAATAATTTCTAGACATATAATGTATTAATTTCCTTGATATTAAGGAATTAAAATACTTAATACATTTATTCAAACTCACGGCCTTAAGCTTTTGATTCTCAATCTTCTTTCAAAAATTCTTCTAAATTCATATAGTGTACTATATTATCATTGTATCACTAATATGTATTATCATTAACTATAGAAAAATTTGGGCATCACTTATTTAATTCATAGGTTACGGTTTTAAGCTCTAAATTGCCCAAATAATTTTTTTAAAAATCTAATTAATTTATACAAGGCCTCAACATTGATCTATAACATATTTATAACATAAGGTCCAACATTTTCAATTTCCACATCAAGGATTATTGCTCAAGGCTCACGGTTCCTTCACAATATATACTAAACATTTTTTGTAAAATTCTTACAAAATTATACTATACTTAAACACTATCATATAACACTAATACATCATAACATCCAACATTTACCACTTATTCACCAACATAGTCATACTAAGCATTCTCGATTTTTTTGTTCAAGTACATGAACAAAATTTCAAAATCTAATAAATTCTAATATATATTAATCACATGCTTTTATATATATTAGAGAACAAGCATTCATCTCAAAACCACAAAGAATGCTCACGGCATTCTTCAAAATTTTTCAAATGGTTTTCATTCTTTTTTTTTTCTTTTTCTTTCGGCAATATCATATTTATTCCATATGAGTTCCAAAATTTTTCCAAATAATCACTATAAGCTCCTTGGCTATCATATATCATTAATCCATCATTAAATTAACACTAACAATTTTCGATCATTATGCTAAAATTCTTAACATGCTTAGTTTGTACTTAAAACATCATAAATGAAGTATATACACTATACTAAACATTATTAATAAACATCTTAACATGTTAGCATTATTTCTTAATCAAGAACCATGCTTACAACATAAGATCAAACCATTAAAATTTTGAAATTCTAACGTAAAATCGAAGCTCGTTCGATTCCTAACCTTTTTAACGGTGTCGATGGATTGTGCAAAGGCTTTATGTATCAAGGATTGGGGATATAAATATTGAAGAACCCTCCTCTCTTTTTTTCTCTTCACTCACGGCAGTAGCAAGTTTTTTTCCTTTTTTGGAAATGAGAATGATGTTTGTTTATCACTTAACACTTAAAGATAAAAGACTAAAACAAAAGTTACACTTGATTCCTTTACACCTCACGGTAATGAGGTAATAGGAGTAAAGATGTTTTGTTTTATTAACTTAATATTTTGTACACAAAACCAAAGGAAATATAATTGATCACCACTTATTCCATGTTATACACTCTCATCAAGGCTTACACAAAGAAAGAGTAAATGTATCACTTTATTACTTCAAAATATTCCATTAGTAAATGCTTCTACAACCATTTGTTGAATGAAACAAAGTCTTCACCCTTGTTCATAGAAGAGATGTCGGCTATCTCACTTTGCACGAGGGAAGGAGTTTTATAAATTCTTCTCACTTAAGTCAATAATGTCATGCTCCCATTTAATTTAAAGCAAGACATGTCCTTTAATTTGGTGACTCATTTTCATTACATCATGAAGTAAATATCTCTTGTAAAAAGTTTTTGAATGAAACAATTTGATTCCCTCCCTTTGGAAAGAAGAAGCCGTCGGCTCTATTGTTCAAGAGGAGAAGATTTTCAATCCTTGTCTTATACCATGCATTTAGTCAATATACACATCCCCAAATGTAAGAGTACATCATCACAAAGAGTAGTGTTCAAGCTTCTCACCTCTAAATGGAAGCAAACACACGGCTCTTTCATGCTTCACACACATAACTTGATCATTCCTTATTTTACTTGGTTAGAGTGTCATATATATCCCACTTGAATCATTTAATCTCATAACATAGTGAACCTAGCATGAAACTCACGTAAACTTGGTTTCTTCAACAATAGGTCACGGCTATTCCATGGTATAATTGATACATATTTTATTTTCATGCTAATTATAGATATATATCATAATATATGTTTTAGATGATAAATTATATCATAGGAAAAATTATTGATATCATTTCATGTGAGAAAACCCTAATTTTTGAAATTAAGGTTTTCGAAAATTGCTACTTTGTTCAATAATTACTCCTTAATGCTCTAAAGATTATTTTAATGCTAAATAATACTCTAATTACATATAATAATCATAGGAATTTTGTCACGACCCCATTCCTGACCAACCCGACCGGAGGCGACTAATACTTAGGAGTAGTATTTAGGGTTACATGGATAAAATAGAATGCATAAAATAAACTAACATGCTTGAATGTATATGAAATGATGTTATATTGTTTTGAAAAGGTTTAGGCCATCGGACCCCAAAACTCGGCCCGATCCGACGGGCCTCAATAGTTTATAAACATAAAGCGTAAATAAGGGAGTTCAGAGTATAGCGGTGAAAGTGTGTGAATACATATACGACGATATGCATTCAGTATAAACCACAAATTCAAGTAAATCGGTCGAGGACACCGGACTCCTCAACACATTCCCCATCATCACTATCGAGCTCAACCCGCACATTTAAAACAAACATGCGGGGCTAAGTACAAGAAATTGCACTTAGTGGACTCATGCCAAAACGTTTGATAGAATTTGGATTACGCCGCCAATATCGGGTAAGTCACAGAGGGTTTTAGTTAAAATGCCTTGGCTTACCAAATCATTTTCGGTTGTAAACATAGCTCGCCGAGCATTTTCTTGGTGTATGGTCCGTATCTCATAGTCACAATACATAATAATAATAAATAATAAACGCCGAGAGTGAGGCCTCCCATCTACGACGCCGTGACCGCCGTAATCCCGCATACAAGACACAAACACTCTGCAAGCATATGTTAACACGGATAGTTCCAACCTTCACGCCAATCCTAGCTGTGCATTTATCATCCCAAGACAGACCCGATATTAAAAGGTTGGGTGCTACCACAACAATTGATATAATAGTTCCAACTATCTCCACAAATTTACCCGGCAAATGACAGATCCATACACAAAACGAAATATTTTGGCGGTGTAATACAAGAAACATTTGTTAAACAGTTTGTAGGATAAGTCTTTGTAAATAGACTCATTTGAAATACAAGAAAGTCACTTTTTAGTGGCGTGAAAAGGCCCACATTTTAAAGATAAAGCCCACCCGACTATGGTTCGTTGTAAAGTCCCAGTTCGTTAGTTCGTCAAAATCCCTCACGCGTTTGCGCCCACACCTTTACGAAAAGCGAGGCTTTAGTATCGTCGCCAAGTCTCTCGAGACTTTCAAAACTAAGATAAACTTTGATATTTCATATCGATGTAGACGAATTCCTTAGTGAATTCAATACGCCTCTAACACGTATACGATCGACTTGTTCTCGTTCTTGAGATACTTTCAACGATAAGTACGTTTTTCGATATATGGATTTCATTTGGAAAATCTTTTCTTACTAATGAGGTATCATACTCAATTAGTATATCTTACGCCAGCATCGACGTATTTATAAGCGTATAATCGTACGTTCGACTTGAAAAGTCAACGAAGTCAACACTGGTCAACAAAGTCAACGATTTTGACTTTTAAATAGAAGCTCTTACTATTTTGTTTTATAAATCAATTTGATCGATTTGAAAACGTAAAGTCCTATTTCTCGATTTATCTTGTAAATCAAGGACTTATAATTATTTTCGCATTTTAATAACCCTTTTATAATAAAAGCGTATTTTGGTTTTTAAAAACGTTATAAAATGAACGTTCGTCTTAAACATAGCAATCTATGTTTATAAAATTTTGTAAGATGTAAACTGTCCAGAATATTAATTTAGCAATATTTCATTAATAAACTGTTTTAAAAAGGATTTAAAAATCCTTATTAATTATCGAAAACTCGATAATTAATTTAAAAATGTCAAATGACTTTTGAAAAATCTTCTAAATTAATATAGTGCATTATTATACACTATGGTCCAGAATATGAATTTATAAAATTCATATGATATTATTTGCTATTTATTTATATATATACATATATATATTTACGGTAATTCCAATAAATAGGGAATAATTATCCAAAAATTCCCAAAATTGATATATACTTAGTATAATATCCCAACATCAATATACATCATTAATATAACCTATAGTTCATCATAAGCATTCATTTCACAATATCTAACAATATTCACGGTAATAACTTGATAATTACCGAATAATTAGCAAATAATTTCTAAAAATTCTAAATAAATTCCAACATCATTAAACATTATGTTATAACATTGTAACATCATAACATCAACCAAACTAATTTAAATCGTCACCATATGAGCTTGTAAGCTCTCGGCTTTTTCGATTTTATCTAGTATTTGGTTTTCAAAAATTCCAACAATTATATACTATGTTTATACACTATAGTATAGTAATATAACATCATAATATTTATCAAAACTAATTAAATCATCACCTTCAAGAGCAACAAGCTCACGGTTTATTTGATTTATAATAGTATTTGATTTCCAAAATTCTAATTAATTCACACAATGCATAAATAATATACTAAAGCATTAAAACACCATTATATGTTCAAAATAAAATCATACATCAACCTATACATTTCACATGCTCACGGCATTTTTCAAAGTTTAATCATATGTTTCCCAACAATTCTAAATAAATCATATAACATATAAACAATACATTAAAGCATTAATATGTCATCACAAGCTTAAAATAAAATTTATACACCATGGTACACATTTGAGAAGCTCACGGATTTCTAAATAATTAAGCTGGGTTTTCCAAAATTTTAAATAACATACCATGTGTTCTAAACATATCATGGAACATATATCCATCATAAAAATTATATCAAGAACATTTGGTCACTACCATATCATTTTAACTATTTTCGAAAATTTATAAATATATCCTATGGTTTCGATAATCATATATATGGGCAAGATACATTCATACATTTCACATACACATAACCTATGTTCATCTAAACATATTCACATGTATTTTTGTAAATAAAACCTCAAGACACATATATAAACAATAGCTCATGCTCAAGAACACTTAAACACATTTATAAAATTTCAAACACATACTTAAACATATAGGACATGTTAAAATTTCTTGAACAAAAAGTAAAAATCGAAACCATGGTCCTTCATTTACCTTGTATATGGTATGGAATCAAGGTTGTGAAGTGGAGAAGAGAAGAAATGAAGAAGAAATGGAAGAAAGGCTGTTCGAAAATGGAGAGAGACTCTCAATTTTTTTTTTCTTTCTCGCAGATTTTGAGAGAGGAGAGAAACGAGGTTGTAGTGTTTTTGATGGTAGTATAATGAGAGGAATGGGAGGCTCCCTATACTCCTTTCTCTCAACCTACACGGCTGCACACACTTCACCAATAGGAGTAGTGTAGTAAAATGATGAGAGTGTAGTTATCATTGGCTAGGTGTGCATGTATTGGTCACAATAAAGGGTGGAGTACGCTTTTTTGTTGGGGTGATGATGGGCGGCTATGGGGTTCCAAGGATGATTTTAATTTTTTATTACACCATAATACATTATAAATATATTACATGATTCTTAGGTATATAATACAACCATTAAAATAATTAAATCAAGATATACCACATTTTCGAAAATACCGATAGAAAATTAGGAAAATAGGATAAAAATTATAAGTTACACCTATTATTGATATTCATGTAATTTTCGATCCAAATATACATATATACATCATAATATATGATTTAGATATTAAATAATATCATAGGATAAAATTATAGTATTTATTTATGCATAAGAAACCCTAATTTGAATATTAGGTTTCAAAATTATAATTATAAGCTATCGAGTTTTAATGTTCCAAAATTGATTTCATAGCTTAATATTACCCATATATATCATATTATAAAGTTTAGATACCATAGGATAATTTAATAGTGTCATTTCATGTGTTAAAACCATAGTTTGCAAAACTAGGTTTTCGAAAAACCTATATTAAACAAAATCGAATTTTAGATGCTAAATTCGATTTTAATAATTAATAATACTGTAATTATATAAAATAATAATAGGAAATTAATTATTATAATTTTCGAGCATTAAACTCATTTTTAAAACGCCTCAGACGTTGACGCTCAAAACGCCTCAAACGCTCAAAATCGACTCATCTTAAAATGGTCAAGTATGTTCATACTTACTAAATAAATATATTCCTTTTAATAAAGGAATTAAGATGGAAATTAATTCCAAGCTTCACCGCCGTAAAATTTCATGAAAAGTCGACGCTCGATACGCGTTTGGCGTTAAAATATTTTGACGAATCATTTCGTAATATTTCAACCTTTAATTCACAATCCTTAGTGAATTATGAAAGGAATTCGTTATAACGATATCGTATCGAAATCACAAGTTTCGACGTCGTAAAAAGATAATATACTAAAAACCTAATTACGGGTTTAGAAAACCGTAATCGATATTCGCTTTCTTCGAATATTACATTCCACCCTTACGAAAAATTTCGTCCCGAATTTATATACCTCTAGAAAAATAGATCGGGTATTTTCTCTCATCGCTTCTTCAAGCTCCCACGTGGCTTCTTCGCCTGGTGTCTCCACAAGACTTTGACTAACGGAATCGACTTGCTCCGTAGTTGTTGGACTTTGTGGTCAAGTATGGCCGCGGTTCTTCCTTATAGCTCATGTCCGCTCGAGGATCACGCCGCCTTGGTGAATCACGTGCTTTGAGTCGTGAACGATTTTCGAATCGTGAGACGTGAAAAACATTATGGACATTTCTAGGTTTGGCGGAAGAGCCAACCTATAAGCCATCTGGACCTATCCTTTCTAGATCTCATAAGGTCCTATGAAACGGGTCTAAGCTTTCCTTCGTGCCAAACCCGACAATCCTTTTCATGGAGAGACCTTAAGAAATACTTAGTCTCCATCCTCAAATCAGTAGCTCGGATCTACGCGTACGGTAGAAGATTTCTGTCTGTCCCGAGCCTCTTTTATCCTCATCCTAATTTGTCGAACGATTTCGATCATTTCGCCACCGCATCGTGCCCTATGACTTTTCTCTCACCGACCTCATCCCAATAAAGTGGTGATCTACACTTCGCCATACAAGGCTTCGATGGGGCCATGCCGATCGTCGCTGATAAGCGTTGTTGTAAGCAAATTCAATCGAGGTAAAATATCTTCCCATTTTGCACCTCGATCCAAAATTACAGTTCTATGCATATCTTCTAGCGTTTGATCGCTCTTCCGATCGTCCATCGGTTTGTGGGTGGAAAGTCAGATCAAGTTTAATCTGCACCTAGTTCTCTCTCGCAAGCTAATCCAAAACTGGATGTGAACTTGGAGTCTCGATCGAGGTAATAGATTTTGGCACCCATGTAGTCGTACAATTTCCTTAACGCATACCGCCAACTTATCGATCCATAAGTGCTTTGAATAGGTAGAAAGTGGGCACTTTGGTAAGTCTATCCACAATTACCCATATGGCTGTGTTTCCTCTTTTCGATTTGGGTAAGCTTGTAACGAAATCCATCGTTATATCGTCCCACTTCCATTCGGGATTTCAACGGTTGTAACTTCCCGTAAGGACGCCAGGTGTAGTGCCTTCACTTGTCGACAAACAAGGCAAATGCTCCACCAAAGAAGCTATGTCTCGCTTCACGCCTTCCCACCAAAATTTTTCCTTCGGTCCCGGTACATCTTAGTACCGCCTGGGTGGGCGGTGTAGGACGTGAGCCTCACTCATGATTTCGCTCAAGCTCTGCGTCGTCGAGAACGCATATCCTACCTTCAAACAATAAGGCGTTATCCTGCCTCTTGAAAATTTTGAATCCTTCGACCTTAGTCTTTCTCGGATCTTTTCCAACTTTTCCTCCATCCTTTGTCCTCGACAATTCTTTTCTTAGGTCGATGTCATTGTGAGTGTAGCGATACAGCTCACAATTGTCTCAGGTGGTTCCACCAGTTTAATCCTCATTCTACCAAACTCTTCAACGAGTTTTTCCTCATGTATAAAGAGACATCCTAACTTGGTATGGCTCTTACGACTCAAGGCGTCAGCTACTACATTCGCCTTACCCGGGTGATAGTTAATACCACAATCGTAATCTTTTACTAATTCAAGCCATCTTCTTTGTCTCATATTCGAGATCCCTTTGTTCAAGAAATACTTCAAACTTTTATAGTCCGTGAAGATCTCACATCTCACACCATAGAGATGGTGTTCCAAATTTTCGGTATGAACTACATTTGCTAATTCCAAATCGTGGGTTGGGTAGTTCAGTTCAGGTCCGAGTTGTCGGGATGCATAAGCTATCACTTTTCCTTCTTGCATCAAAACACAACCCACCCAGTCTTAGATGCGTCGGTATAGACCACATACCCTTGTCCGCTCGACCGCTAGAACTGTGCACCGGTCATTTTCTTTGAGTATTTGAAAACTTCGCCTCGCACTCCTCGGTCCAATTGAACTTGATTCCTTTCCTGAGTAGCCGGGTTATTGGCCTTGCAATCTTGGAGAATCCTTCATGAATCTCTATAGTAGCCACTAGTCCTAGGAAACTTCTAATTTCGTGCTGCGTCTTTGGTGATTTCCATTCCTGCACGGCCTCTACTTTGGCTGGATCTACTTTTATGCCTTCAGCAGACACGATGTGTCCAAGGAACATAACTTCCTTCAGCCAAAACTCACATTTGCTAAACTTAGCAAATAGTCTTTCATTCTCAAGGTTTGCAAACCGTCAGTAGATGTTCATATGATCCTCTTCATTCTTTGAGTAGATAAGGATATCATCTATGAAGACCAAAACAAATTTATCCAGAAATGGATGGAATACTCTGTTCATGAGGTCCATGAATACGGCTGGTGCATTGGTTAATCCGAATGGCATAACTATGAATTCATAGTGGCCATATCTGGTTCGGAATGCAGTCTTAGGTACATCCTCAGACCGTATTTTCAATTGATGGTATCCTGACTTAAGATCAATTTTAGAGAATACACCCGCTCCTCGCAATTGATCAAACAGGTCATCAATTCTAGGTAAGGGTATTTGTTCTTTAGTGTCATCTTATTTAGCTCCCTATAATCGATGCACATCCTCAAAGAACCATCCTTTTCTTAACAAACAAAACAGCGCGCTCCCAAGGTGAGACACTCGGCCTAATGAATCCTAGATCCAAAAGCTCTTGGTTTGGATTTTCAGCTCTTCTAGCTCCTTTGGGGCCATCCTATAGGGCGCCGACATCGGGCTGATCCCGGCTCCAAGTCGATGGTAAACTCTAGTTGTCTATCGTGAGGTAGTCTGGTAGATTTTTCGGAATACGTCCAAAATTCTGGACAACTTCAATGTCTTCTACCCGCTCGGTTTATCCTCATCGTTTAAATAAACAAGGAATGCATGGCATCCCTACTCGGTTCATCATCCTCCTAGCTTGTAGTCTTGATACTATCGGGATTCTTCTTCCCATGCCGATCCGTGGAAATGCGTAGCTTCATGTCCGTGAAAGTGAAACGAAATTTTCCTTTCCTTACAGAGAATCGTGGAATGATTCTTAGCTAACCATCCATTCCGAGGATTATGTCTACATCATCCATGGGTATTATGTTTAGTCGTTAGCGTAACCTTAAGTGATCCTAATGTCAACTCTGGTTCGAGCAAAAGTGGGTAACGGCCATAATCCCTCCTATAGGCGATGAGATTCTCATATCCTCGGCTTGATTTTTCGACCTAAGGCTCAAAGCATTTCTCGCATGATTTTGCAATAAAAGAATGCTAAGCACCCGTATCGAACAATACTATAACAGGTAGGTTGAGTAGAACTCCCATACCTGCCAAGTTTCCACAGTTCGCTTAGCTCGCCTCCTATGCAGGCGTAGTTTCTACCGAGCCGGCCGAGGCCGACGGGCGCCGTCCCGCTGATTCGCGGTTGTTGCTCGCTTTGTTCTTTGCCGCTGGCGTTAGGCGCGGTGGTTGACGCCTCTGCTGTTGTTGTGGCGGTGGTTCCTGCCACTGCTGTTGCGGGATTTGTTGTTGTGGCTGCTGCCATTGTTGCGCTGCTGGAGTTGTTGTTGAGGCGGGCCGCTGCACCGGAGTTATGGGGTTAATAAACCGCTGCGGCCGGGTTGAAGTTGGATAGCCCTTAATGGTGAGCATTGCCGGCTGGTTCGGTCTTACATCCGAACGTGATACCGGGCAATTGTCATGTAATGCCCGTTGCCCGCACTTATAACACTTACCACGTTTGCCGTGCACACCCTTGTGTGTCCTATGGCATCGAGGGCATTGAGGTGTCCTCGATTGCTCATGTGGTCCCTTCTTTGGTGGAGCATAAGTGCTCTCTTCCACCTTGTCCTTGTGGCGCCTGTCTCTCACCACGGCGCTTGTGACTCAGCGTCCCAAAGTTCCCGCGGTTGTTATTCCAGCGGTTGGGTTCCCATTTCCTTTCCTCTATCCAATGCATTGTGTGTCCGAGATGCCACCGACTTATTCTCGGTCATGGTCGCTCAATATCTAAAGCTCGTCGAGAGCTTCAGCAGGACAGTCTCCATGGCGGCAAGAGACATGCGATCTCCATTCTTAGCCCCGCTCGAACTTTTCCGACATTTTCAAGTCGGTGTCCACCGGTTCGGTGCATATCTCGACATCTCGCGAAAGTGCGATCATAGTCGGTCACGGTCATCCTTTCTTGTTTTAGCAGAAAATTCTCGCCCTTCTTCTTCTTATAGCTTTTAGGTATGTACTTTTCATACAGCCCTCTTGAAATCCTCCCACGAGAATTCCTCGAGTCGCTCAAATGAAAAGTCTTCTTCGGCCTCCCACCGTGTCACCGTCCGATCAGTGAAGGTAACACACGACACCCTTCCCGTGCCGTGCATCTTAAGAAGGTAAAACTGCTCAATGGCCCTAACCCATTGTTCGGCTTCTTCCGGCTACCTTTCCGTTAAAGACAGGAGGTTCTGCCTTAGAAACATTTCTTCGATCCTGCGATCGGGTTGAGGTGGAGGTGGTGGTTGGGAATTTCTTCGGCTCTTGCTCGGGATCCTACCCTTCCTCTCGCCTTCCCGACCTCGACCTCCGGGTTCCCGCCCGGATTCCTTCTCGGAGGCATGCTTTATAGAAAACAGTAATCATTAGCACTTATTCTTTTCACACTCAACATACACCAACGCTATTATGGCTTTATCAGAAACGATTCCAATGTAATATCATTCTTAACAAACATAACTTGCCGCAAAAGCCCTATTAGGGTCATGTATATATATATATCCAAAAATTTCTGCCATAGGCAGGATGTTCAAAACCAACGGTTATACAAAAGAAAAGTAAAACATAAGTCCCGGCCCACACGGCCTTCCAAAAACTAAGGTTCTAAGTCCAACACTAAAGATTAAACATAGGAAAAGGAAAACAACAGAAGCTTAAGCACAAAAAAAAAATCTCTTTAAGCTTCGTCAGGGTCTACATCATGCGTCCTCCCACTGTCCGTCCTCCTCGGGGTCTTCCTCCTCCTCGGAGTCGTCCTCGCTGTCAGAGATGTCCATGCGGGGCAGTCCCCTGGATGGACCGGCTCCATCGCTTTCCACCATCGGTATGTCTCGCAGGGGGTTAAGAGCGTTCGTTGCATTCACCCGATGCTCGTAGTCATGGCGGATCGGGCTGTAGCCACCGCGACATCTGCTACCCTCATCCGTCCGTCCACGCGGAGTGCTCGACTGGGGTATGGCTGGGACCATAGGTGGTGGAGGTGGTACCGTGGACGACGGGGTGTCCGGCAGTGGGTGGAAATACTGCCTCCCAAGGCTGCAGGGCGTCTTGCCTCTCTAAGCGGCAGGCCTTCCTCGTCAAAAGGAAAGGAGGCCTGACCGGGTCAATCGCCTCGGAACCTCAGTAAAAGCCACTCGCGACTCATCCCGCCGTATACTCTCGGGAGGAGGTAGGGTCCTCTCGGTGCTGCCCAGTAATGCCGTACACGTAAGTCGGGTGACTCACGAATGCGCGCGGATCTCCCACCAAGTCGTAGCTGCCCATCGCCCGGTAGATGTAATCTCCGATATCTCTCGAGCATACCCATCCAGTGCGGGGAGTATCGCTAGAAAGCGCTGGATGCCGTCATAATCAATCACACCGTGGGCTCGGGCGTCTCCAAAGCGAGATAATATGCCAAGAACTCACCTGTGTCTTCCCAACACACATCCATTGGAGCGATAAATACTCACCTCCTCCTCCGGGTGGGGTGTGGTCCAATCCTCCTCCTCGCGAGATATCTCATCCTCCATCCGTCACGAACAAAACTAACATAAGTCAACTATCGTCATCTCAAAAGCGAGCAAGGATATCTTAACGTAACGTGAAGCAACTAATAAGGCCAAGAAAGTCTATAAGGTAGGCAACATCATACTGCACAATACTTACCACAATTTACCTTCTTAGTCTTACCCAAACGTATACATAAGCTAACAACATCTTAAAACAAGCTACGAGATCCTTATTCTATACCAAACACTCGAACTAGAGTTCAACGGACTCTATCGTATTCTGGAGGCAGAATTAAGGATTCTGTTCTTCATAACAAATGAAGATCAGTGCGTTAGAGTACGCAGGTAAAACCATGCGTAAATCGGAGTCCTAACGAGAGATCTAGCTAAAACAAATCTACTGCGCAGTGCAGGAAATTTGCGCGATCGTGCCAAATTGCAAATCGAGACGTAAGTCCACGTGTCGCCTACCATCTTCGGGTTTTAAGTTGAGGCTGAACATTCTGAAGCCGTAAGTGACGTCCATTTTGTGTTGATGCTCACCATGTCGAAGTAGTGATGAAGTGTCGACGTTGTTCATCTTTATGGTTGAGGTCACCTTGTTCATCCTTCTCGCTTGTCTTCGTCGATCGAGTTCGAGGCCACCATTACTCTCGCTCTTCCTATCGCTCTTTCGTTCGCATAAGGAAAAGAAGTTCGTATTCTATGTTCTTTCACGATCGTGAACATGCTCCTTAGAGTCTAAGTTCGCCTTATGATAACATATCGCTCATCATAAATAAAATTTTGAATGTTGGAAGAGGTTTCAATTGAAAATTTTGGAAACACGATTTCAACATAGCAATCATAATCAACTTATATGCATATCAAAATGGATTCATTCATCCCATGTTGATCATTCAACTAGTACCACCATGTACTTTCATATCAATACTAAGTATTGCATTAGTTCAACTAAAAGTATTTTGGAAAAAATTTTCTTGCTCAACTTTCATTTTCATCATAAAAATTTTCATAATAATCAAATACTTCAAAAGTCCATCCAATTGTTCAATCATGTAAAATTTCCATTTCATGAGTTTGAGAAAGGAATGCAGTTACCTCTTTCCGGTTGAGCTCGATGTGATGGAGTGTTGAGGGAGTCGGTTGGTTTCTAGAAGCCCAGTGACTCGATCTGAACTTAGAATAAAAGAATTTGGGTTTTCAAAGAGCAAAGTTGCTCGATACCACTGTTACGACCCGTTCGGACCAACCCGGTTGGAGGCGACTAGTACTAGGAGTAGTATTTCGAGGTTACATGGATAAAATAGAGAATGCATAAAAATAAACTAACATGCTTGAATGTAATATGAAATGATGTTATATTGTTTTGAAAGGTTTAGCCATCGGACCCCAAAACTTGGCCCGATCCGACGGGCCTCAATAGTTTATAAACATAAAGCGTAAATAAGGGAGTTCGAGTATAGCAATGAAAGTGTGTGAATACATATATGACGATATGCATTGAGTATAAACCACAAATTCAAGTAAATCGGTCAAGGACACTGGACTCCTCAACACATTCCCCATCATCACCATCAGAGCTCAACCTGCACATTTAAAAACAAACATGCAGGGCTAAGTACAAGAAATTGCACTTAGTGGACTCATGCCGAAAACGTTTGATAGAATTTGGATTACGCTGCCAATATCGGGTAAGTCACAAGGGTTTTAGTTAAAAATGCCTTGTGCTTACCAAATCATTTTCAGTTTGTAAACATAGCTCGGCCGAGCATTTTCTTGGTGTGTATGGTCCGTATCTCATAGTCACAATACATAATAATAATAAATAATAAACGTCGAGAGGGAGGCCTCCCATCTACGACGCCGTGACCGTCAGTAATCCGTCAACACACAATCGCTCTCGCAAGCATATGTTAACACAACAGTATAGTTCCAACCTTCACGCCAATCCTAGCTGTGCATTTATCATCCGCACGGACCCGACATTAAAAAGGTTGGGTCTACCACAACAATTGATATAATAGTTCCAACCATCTCCACAATTTCTACCAGTGGCAAAACGGATAGGATCCATACACAAAACGAAATATTTTGGCGGTGTAATACAAGAAACATTTGTTAAACAACAGTAGGATAAGTGCAGTAAATAGACTCATTTGAAATACAAGAAAGTCACTTTTAGTGGGGTGAAAAGGCCCACATTTTAAAGATAAAAGCCCACCGACTATGGTTCGTTGTAAAAGTCCCAGTTCGCTCGCTCGTCAAAATCCCGTCATTGCGTTTGCGTCCCACACCTTTACTGAAAAGCGAGGCTTTAGTATCGTCGCTCAAGTCTCTCGAGACTTTCGAAAACTAAGATAAACTTCGATATTTCATATCGATGTAGACCGAATTCATAGTGAATTGATACGCCTCTAAAACGACACGATCGACTTGTTCTCGTTCTTGAGATACTTTCAACGATATAAATGCACGTTTTCGATATATGGATTTCATTTGGGAAATCTTTTCTTACTAATGAGGTATCATACTCAATTAGTATATCTTACGCGTCTTCGACGTATTTATAAGCGTATAATCGCACGCTCGACTTGAAAAGTCAATGAAGTCAACATCGTCAACAAAGTCAACGATTTTGACTTTTAAATAGTAAGCTCTTACTATTTTGTTTTATAAATCAATTTGATCGATTTGAAAACGTAAAGTCCTATTTCTCGATTTATCTTGTAAATCAAGGACTTATAATTATTTTCGCATTTAATAACCCTTTTATAATAAAAGCGTATTTTGGTTTTTAAAAGCGTTATAAAATGAACGTTCGTCTTCAACATAGCAATCTATGTTTATAAAATTTTTGTAAGATGTAAAACTGTCCAGAATATTAATTTAGCAATATTTCATTAATAAACTGTTTTAAAAAAAGATTTAAAAATCCTTATTAATTATCAAAAACTCGATAATTAATTTAAAAATGTCAAATGACTTTTGAAAAATCTTCTAAATTAATATAGTGCATTATTATACACTATGGTCCAGAATATGAATTTATAAAATTCATATGATATTATTTGCTATTTATTTATATATATACATATATATATTTACGGTAATTCCAATAAATAGGAATAATTATCCAAAATTCCCAAAATTGATATATACTTAGTATAATATCCCAACATAAATATACATCATTAATATAACCTATAGTTCATCATAAGCATTCATTTCACAATATCTAACAATATTCACGGTAATAACTTGATAATTACCGAATAATTAGCAAATAATTTCTAAAATTCTAAATAAATTCCAACATCATTAAACATTATGTTATAACATTGTAACATCATAACATCAACCAAACTAATTTAAATCGTCACCATATGAGCTTGTAAGCTCTCGGCTTTTCGATTTTATTTAGTATTTGGTTTTCAAAATTCCAACAATTATATACTATGTTTATACACTATAGTATAGTAATATAACATCATAATATTTATCAAAACTAATTAAATCATCACCTTCAAGAGCAACAAGCTCACGGTTTATTTGATTTATAATAGTATTTGATTTCCAAAAATTCTAATTAATTCACACAATGCATAAATAATATACTAAAGCATTAAAACACTATTATATGTTCAAAAATAAAATCATACATCAACCTATACATTTCACATGCTCACGGCATTTTTCAAAGTTTAATCGTATGTTTCCCAAAAATTCTAAATAAATCATATAACATATAAACAATACATTAAAGCATTAATATGTCATCACAAGCTTAAAATAAAATTTATACACCATGGTACACATTTGAGAAGCTCACGGTATTTCTAAATAATTAAGCTAGGGTTTTCCAAAAATTTTAAATAACATACCATGGGTTCTAAACATATCATGGAACATATATCCATCATAAAAATTATATCAAGAACATTTGGTCACTACCATATCATTTTAACTATTTTCGAAAATTTATAAATATATCCTATGGTTTCGATAATCATATATATGGGCAAGATACATTCATACATTTCACATACACATAACCTATGTTCATCTAAACATATTCACATGTATTTTTGTAAATAAAAACCTCAAGACACATATATAAACAATAGCTCATGCTCAAGAACACTTAAACACATTTATAAAAATTTCGAAACACATACTTAAACATATAGGACATGTTCGAAAATTTCTTGAACAAAGAAGTAAAAATCGAAACCATGGTCCTTCATTTACCTTGTATATGGTATGGAATCAAGGTTGTGAAGTGGAGAAGAGAAGAAATGAAGAAGAAATGGAAGAAAGGCTGTTCGAAAATGGAGAGAGACTCTCGAATTTTTTTTTTTCTTTGCTGCAGATTTTGAGAGAGTGGAGAGGAAATGAGGTTGTAGTGTTTTGTGATGGTAGTATAATGAGAGGAATGGGGAGAGGCTCCCCTATACTCCTTTCTCTCAACCTACACGGCTGCACACACTTCACCAATAGGAGTAGTGTAGTAAAAATGATGAGAGTGTAGTTATCATTAGCTAGGTGTGCATGTATTGGTCACAATAAAGGGTGGAGTGCATGCCTTTGTTGGGGAGATGATGGGCGACGGCTATGGGTGTTCCAAGGCTGATTTTAATTTTTTTATTACACCATAATACATTATAAATATATTACATGATTCTTAGGTATATAATACAACCATTAAAATAATTAAATCAAGCATATACCACATTTTCGAAAATACCGATAGAAAATTAGGAAAATAGGATAAAAATTATAAGTTACACCTATTATTGATAGTCATGTAATTTTCGATCCAAATATACATATATACATCATAATATATGATTTAGATATTAAATAATATCATAGGATAAAATTATAGTATTTATTTATGCATAAGAAACCCTAATTTCGAATATTAGGTTTCGAAAATTATAATTATAAGCTATCGAGTTTTAATGTTCCAAAACTGATTTCATAGCTTAATATTACCCATATATATCATATTATAAAGTTTAGATACCATAGGATAATTTAATAGTGTCATTTCATGTGTTAAAACCATAGTTTGCAAAACTAGGGTTTTCAAAAACTATGTTAAACAAAATCGAATTTTAGATGCTAAATTCGATTTTAATAATTAATAATACTGTAATTATATAAAATAATAATAGGAAATTAATTATTATAATTTCCTGAGCATTAAACACATTTTTCAAAACGTCTCTAGACGTTGACGTTCAAAACGTCTCAAAACATTCAAAATCGACTCATCTTAAAATGGTCGAAGTAAGTTCATACTTACTAAATAAATATATTCCTTTTAATAAAGGAATTAAGATGGAAATTAATTCCAAGCTTCACCGCCGTAAAATTTCATGAAAAGTCGACGTTCGATACGCGTTTGACGTTAAAATATTTTGACGAATCATTTCGTAATATTTCAATCCTTTAATTCACATTCCTTAGTGAATTATGAAAGGAATTCGTTATAACGATATCGTATCGAAATCACAAGTTTCGACGTCGTAAAAAGATAATATACGGCAAAAACCTTAATTACGGGTTTAGAAAACCGTAATCGTATATTCGTTTCTTTGGAATATTACAAATTTAAATATTATAATTCCTTGATCATTAATCTCATTTTTCTATTCATCTCTAAACGTTGACGTTTGAAAAGTCTCAAAACGTTCATTATCGACTCATCTCAAAATGGTCGTAATAAAGTCGTAATCACTTTATTAAATCATTCCATTAATAATGAAATTTAATTCTAAGCTTCGTCACTTAGAAAATTTTACGAAATTTTAACTATCGATATTCAATCGACGTTAAAATACTACTGCTGTAATATCCCGTAGTTTTAATACTGAATTACGATAATAAATTTCGTAATTAGCATTATTAATTCAATAATTAAAATCTTAATTAGTCAACTCTTGACTTTGACCAAGCATAATTGGATGATTTCTGCGTGAGATTCACTGAGGCTTAGTGAATTAAGGAATATAATTTCAATATTCCTTCGAACGTAATCTTCTAACGTCGAATAAATTCGGCGATTCGCCTTACAAGATTATTAGCGCTTAAGCTTAATTTCAAAATTCCTATTATTATAGGAATAAATAAAGTTGTAACAAACTTTATTTTGAACATTTAGAGATAATCAAACTATGAGAATTTAGAGATATTTCAAACGCTTACGCTTAGAGATAATGCGATAACTTTAGCAAACGATCTCGAATTATAAAATTCAAATTCCTATAATTATATTATTATATAAGAGCATTATTTATCATTAAATAATGCTAGAAAATTTAAAGAATAGAATGTACCCTATTTTGAGATTTTCAAATATTATATTTCAAATTAGGGTTTTAAAACCTAAATTATTTTAAATACTTTTCTATGATTAAATTTATTATCTAAGACATATAATATGTCACATAATTATGTAGTAGCTATTTTATACAAGAAAATTTAATGTTTGGAATATAGCCCTAATTTTCTAAAACGTGAGTTTCCTAAGTGTAATTTAGTTTTATTCTTAATCAATTAATGATATATGATAATTATTATATTATTATGACATCATTAAGAACAAAATGAGGTGTAATACATTTTGCACAAGTGTGAGAGCACACTTGCATAATATGGACGAAAATTTGGGGCTTTTTAGTAAGATTTTATGTATTGAATATCATCCAACAATTAATGAGAGTGATGAGTTGTATCCTATCTTGTATTAGGTGTAAAGTAGTATTAATTAGCTAATAAAACAAATCTTCCATGGCTCATTTAATAAAGGAGCCAAATGTTGAATAAAAGGGTTGAAAATTCATTAAATTCATACTACATATTAATGCCACTCAGATAGTTGAAATTTTGACTTTTCAAAAGCTACTTATTATATGATAATAATATAATATATGATAGGAAAATAAAATAAAATTATAGCCTAATATATATATGTTGGCGAGAATGTTGCAATGAAGGAATAATGTGAATAATTCTTTTATTTCTTGATAATCATGATTTAATTTATTAATTAAATATATAAATGACATAATAAAGTATATATATATTGAGAACAAAATTAAAATTTAACCCTAATTATTTTAGAATATGCGACACACACATACTTTATAAAGTTATAATTCATTATTTATGTGACAACTATAATACAAGTTGTAACATAAGGATAAAACTACATCACGAGGTGTATAAGATAAGGACCAAAATCTTTGTCTTGAAGCTAATGGAGGTGCCGCAAATTTTGACTAAGAGTAACAAGTGGTCTAATGATATTTTCATGTAATAATTAAAGTACAAGTTGCTTAAGCCTATAAATATAACATAAGCTCCTCCATTACTTATTTTAGCACCCTAAGTACCGAATTTGAGGGAGAAAAAAATTGGAGAGTGTTCATCAATTTTAATCCCAAACTTAGATCAATTAAATCTTAGATCAAAACTGCACCGATTAAAAGGTTAGAATTCGTCCTAGCTTCGTATACATGCTTAAATTTTCGAATTTCGTCAGTTAAATTTTAAGTTATGATCTTAGTTTATTTATGCAATTTTCGAAAATTTTAGAACTCATGTTAATATGTTTAGGTATTATGTTTATATGATGTTATTAAGCATGTATATTAATTATATCATGAAATTAAGCATGCTATTAAATTTATACTTTGGACCGAAAACGTAGGGTGCTATATGTTGATGATTATGATTTTAATTGTTGATTTGAGCATGAAATCATGATCTAGGGTATTAAATATGCTTATATGAATTTATGTAGAATTTTTGGAAAACTATAGCTTATATTTTAAAGAATACCGAAAATATATATATGTGATAAAGTGTTGTGATATAATTCATGTTTAGGTGTTATAATAGCATATTAAGTGTGTAGATTCATAATATATGGTTGTGAGAATTTATTGAAATTTATAAAAATTATTTGGACCTAAGTTGAAATTTTCGAACATGACTTAGGTAAATTAAATTCAATAGTTCATAATAAATAACAATTATGTTATAGTAAGCATAGTTGAGGGTGAATAATTGTTATATGAATTTATCGAATTTTAAAAATCATTTGTTAGTTTATTAAGAAAACCGAAAACCATATGTTAAAATACTAAGGTGTATAAATTTTATTTGACTAAGGTAAATACATATTATTAATCACATGATAAAATAGTGTGACATGTGAATTTATAAGAATTTTTACACAAGTCTAAGATATTTAATTTATAATAATGAAAATTTCATAATATGTGTATTAATGATATAAATTTATTTTATCATGAATAATTAGATAATATGATCTAAAATAATGTTTTAGACATAGTATGATTTTATAGGAATTTTTGGAACAAGAATTGCACATAAAATGATAAATTTCATAAATAATTGAAAAGTCAAAATGTTGACTTTTGTCGACCAAAGTCAAAATTGTTGACTTTTGTCGACTTGGTCAAAATAGTTGATCAAAATCGTTGACCATGGTCAACGGGCACGCAATCGATGTACGTAATCTATGTGACGTAGCACGTTTAGTAACAATGCTACTTACGTTACGTAAGTACATTAAAACGCATATTATATACTTAAAAAGTAGAATACCCTTTATATGTTGAGAAATTTCATAATCGACATCAATCGATTAGGAAGCGTCAAAATAAGTCCGACGTTAGCCTTATTTGACACGTAGAACGTTATGGACTATGTTCGTCTCATCAAACGCGACCGACGTACTAAAATAATTCTTACGTTAAGATACGTGGGCGGGCATCGGCGTGAAAAGAGACCATAGTTGAAAGACTACGTGTACAAGGTGGGCTTTACTCAAAACCCTTTTATTTACGACGCTTTCTTGAAAAGTATTTGTTTACAAGCTTTCGGTTGAAAATGATTATGAACTGTTATTCAATTACATGCCCAAAGTATTTATGTTTTAACGTATGTATCTTATCATGTTGTTGGGCGAGCCAACTATGAATGTGAATCGCTATTGGGTAGCTCCCAATTTTAAAATCGATATCGGATCCCAGTCGATCGAAATTCACAGCTAGGGTTAACGTACACCAAGGTGTGACCGTGAGCCGTTAGTAACATCATCGGTCGGTCGTGGATCCTAGTCGGATCTGAGAATCCCGACTATGTGATTGTGAGCCGTTAGCAACATCTTGACGATCACGGCGTCGGTGAAGGAGGTCTACTTCTACGACGTGATATCGCTTATGAACGATTATGTGAATGATACGGATCATCTGAATCGAAAAATGCTGCAAGCAGCTAATCTTTTGAGAAATGATAAAGTATTTTGGTATTCACGAGTTATTTCAACTAAAATCCTCGTGTTATACTAATGGGCGTGTAATTAAATGAAATTATTTTGGCATGAGTCCACTAAGTGCAATCTTGTACTTAGCCGCATGTTTGTTTTAAATGTGCGAGTTGAGTCTGTGATGGGATGGACAAGTGTTGAGCGGTGGAGTTTTGTCGCTAATAGTTTACCTTGGATGATATCATCATATATGCATTCACATGTTTTCCACTGCTCAAAACACTTTATTATATTTTTCGATATTACTTATGTTACCTCCGGATCGGTTGAATCCTTTTGTTGATGATCCGTTGGTCTAGTTTGTATGAAATCGTTGTGTGTTTATCTATAACAATTGAAGTCTTGAAAGGTTGTTGGTCATTATGTTCTTAATCCCTGTTTAATAGTAACAGTCCCGTCTAATCCGTACTTTAGATTGGCGGGCTGTTACAGTTGGTATCAGAGCAGGTCGTTCTTTGAACCCTAAAACCTTCTTTCAAAAGTTAAGTCTAGATTGAGTCACTAGACTTCTAGAGATCAGCTGACTGTGCTCAACACTCCATCACATCAAGCTCAACCGGGAAAGAGGTAAATTATTTTTTCGGTTTGAGTTTGAAAGTTGAAAGTTGAAACAGTTGAACTTGAAGGTTTGAAAATGAGATTGAATTCATATTTTGAAAGCAGTGAAAATTTTGAAAGTTTTGGAATGTATTCCGAAAAGAATTTTTCAGTGTTATGAGAAAAGTTGACAATTTTATGTCAAAGGCTTTATGATAAATGAGTTATCAGTAAGATGAGACCAAGTTTACGAAGAATGAGAAATAGTTGACATGATAATGTCAAAAGTGATGTTTAAATTACTGAAAGCATGAGTACAGAAGTTATCTTACGATTTTAGAAATGTTTATTCAAAGTTTACAATTTATTCTGAAAATGGGTATGTTACTCCCAAAAGAACATAGATGCTCTAAGAAGCATGCTCACCTCTTGAACATAGAAGTATGAGTTCTAGGAGCTTGATCCCTCTTGCGAGAACAATAGTGAGATAATGATTTACAAACGAACGAAAAGTCGACTTGAAACGAACTCGAATTTCAACGAAAAGCTGACAAAAGCAAAAGAAAGGATCAAAGGTGAAAGAGGCATGGGTTTGATAAGGACCAAAGAAAGCTAAACAAATCTTGTAAGGAAACTCGTACGAAGCAGAACATGAGCTCGCAATCATCCGGAAGGAAGTAATTCCGGCGACGGCACGCAGCGTAAAACTACGCCAAGTGTTTTTATTTTGGCTCATTCTTATTCGTTTGAACTCCGCTTTGCGAACGGTTTTCGCCACGTATTCTTATCGTAACGAAATTCATTTCATATGAAGGACATAAATCTGAATCCTTCTCCGAACTTGTGAGGAACAGTTGAAGTTAGACTGAAAATTTTGCTAAGAAATAGAGAACTTAAGAAGTTAAGTAGAGATCCCATAAGTGAAATTATGATGTAGGATGAACATAGAACTTTGATGTAAACATTTATCTCGCTTATCGATATGTTTGCTTTATCTCGCTAATGAGATATATTCTATTCTTTTATCTGCTTATCAGATATAGATTGACTTACGCTAGTATTATCTGTGATAGATGGCCAGTCGTTATTACTCACCGAGGCGAAGGATGATGCCGAGGGTTACCCCAGGAGAAGTACTTGAAGCCTATCGCACCTACAGTATGAGTTGGGGCGACATTTTAGGCGAGTTTCTGATGTGCTATCTGCGATTATGGATGGACGCCCATGAGTACGGTGTGACAGGATATGATGGCATCAAGCGTTTACTCACTCGATTGCCAGTTAATTGGGAAGATTATGCAAGAGAAATATCGGGCGACTATATCTATCGGGCAGGCATTGACTATGACTTGATCGGAGATCTACCGAGGTTCGTCAGCCATCTCATATATGTCTACAGTGTGTACAGGGCTGCACCAAGAGGGCCCTATCTGCCACCAAGGGAGTACACTTGGCAGGACGACACGCCGGAATGGTTATACACGGAGGTCCCTCGAGTGGTCAACCCCGCGGTACCAGATGAGATGGGAGCAGGACATCGACCGCGATGTGACGAGCATCG
The DNA here is from genome assembly GCA_036937905.1 of Salvia rosmarinus. Classification (NCBI taxonomy): domain Eukaryota; kingdom Viridiplantae; phylum Streptophyta; class Magnoliopsida; order Lamiales; family Lamiaceae; genus Salvia; species Salvia rosmarinus. The sequence goes on along the minus strand of CM072820.1, from coordinate 34,374,071 downwards.
CGACCTAGGTCATTGGGAGTTCCAGCTTCCACCGATGACATTTGGACATCCGACGCGATCGGCACCACCAGCCCACCACCAAAGGACGGCACCCTATCACGAGACATACAGGAAGCATACGGCCATCAAGAAGGTTATGTTCCTATCGCGATGTGTATGCGATAGGGGATGAGAAGCTGGACCGCCTCGGAGGCGCATAGAGAGGAAAGTTCGGAAGAAGATTCCAAGAAGAGGACCCTAAGAAGAAGAAGATCTGAGGAGGATCCAAGTGAGACGAAGTGCAAGAGAGAACCATGGAAACGTGAATGTAAACATGGACGAGAACGGATACTAGTACACGAGTAGTATGTAGTATGTAGTATGTAGTAATGATGTTAACAAACAATATAGAAGCAGTATTTTAAGACGCCTTATAACCAAGATGTAGTCGACGAAGGTATACATAGTACAGAGTGTACTTAGCTTCCTTTTGCGCTTGATGACTTGTACAGAATAGTCCTTTTTGAGGCAAATTTTCCACATCTATATACATGATGACCCTAGATGGGCTTTTATGAACATCAAGTTGTGCGAAAAGAATGATGGTTGTTTAAGTTGTTTTATGATACGATTTTATAAAGATGTTATGATTAATCAACTGCAATGAACATTATTCGAATACTAACTACGTTTTATTAACAGAATGCCGCCCAGACGTGCACCTCAGCAGGAAGTGAGAGGCATGGGTAGAGGAAGAGGCAGGGGCAGAGGCAGAATACCCCGGGCTGAAAATAAAGAGATCCCTGTACCCCCACCTCCACCGACCGTAGGGTTGAGGAGTTATTTTAAGACGTAACCAGCCTCCTTCAATGGCAAGGAAGCCCCGAGGATGCTGAATGGGTCGGGGCTATCGAACAATTTTGATTTCCTTCGCTTACTACGCAAGAAAGGTTATCTTGCGTGACATTCCAACTCACCGGACCGGCTGACTTCTGGTGGGAGGCAAGGAGAAAGACACTAACCCCGGAACAAATGGAATACTTTACCTGGGACGACTTCAAAACGGAAATGTATGATAAGTACATTCCCAAAAGCTATCGGAATAAAAAGGAGATCAATTTTTCACCGAACAGATAAGATGTCGGTCATTTGAGTATGACCGATCGCTCGCGATATGTCTAGATACGCCCCGGATTTAGTGAATACTGACATGAAAATGTCAGAAAAATTCAAGGCAGGACTGAGACATGAGATAAGGATGTCGCTGGCAGGTCATGGCGACTTAACCTATACGGAGGCTCTTAGTCGGGCATTAGACATAGAGGCTGCGATGCCCGAGGAGAAATCCGCACCGACCCAGTCACAGAATGTCGGTGACAAAGGGAAACGCAAATGGGAAGGAAGTTCTAACAACAACAATCTCAACCGAGGAGGCTTTAATAACAACAACAAAAGGCCATGGCAAGATAACATGGCTCATGAAGGCAAGGTTGAAGGAGACCGTATTACTCCACCTACCCAAGAGATAGTAAGGATTCCGCCATGCAGAAATAATAAAAGGCACACGGGGTGTGCATGGTTGGAAATCCCATTTGCTATAAGTGTGGCGTAAGGGCCACTATGCAAATGAATGCCCAGGATTCGCCAGATAACTATGGGAGGCCGAATCAATCGGCCCCTTGCCCAACCGTTAAGGCAATTCAAGATCAACCCCACCACAAGAAGAAGAATAAAGAATACAAGAAGAATCGCGGCAACAACAAAGAATCAACAGAGGCAAGCACCTCGCCGTCGCAACCAGCTCGGGCCGAGCCTATGCTCTACATAGGCGTCGAATCCAGCGAAACCAAGGTAACCTAGCGGTATGGGATTACTTTGCAATATACCTATTATACTGCTCGACGTCGGGTGCTTCAGATTCTTTCATTTCAAAAGCATGCGTTGATATGTTAGAACTTAACCCCGAGGAAACAAATCAGGAAATGAGAATCTCATCACCTATAGGAGGTGTTATGACCGTTACTCAGGCTTGCTCGAACTTAGAATTGAACTTAGCTCAATTAAGGTTCTAGCAAATAACTTGAACGTAATACCCATGGGGATGTAGATATAATCCTAGGAATGGATTGGTTGGCGAAAACCATTCCACGATCTTATGCAAAGAGAGAAGAATTTCGATGCAACCACCGGAAAAGAAGCTACAATTTTATGGGATTAGTATGGGAAAGAAAATCCCATAATATCCGCACTCCAAGCCCAAGAATGATGAACAAGAAGGAATGTCAAGCATTCCTTGTGTATCTAAATGGAGAGGAAAAGACGGAAGTAAGGGTCGAAAACGTGGAAATTGTTCGGCAATTTCCAGACGTCTTTCCTGAGACATTACCAGGACTACCCCCAGATAGGCAGCTAGAGTTCACAATTGATCTGGAGCCGGGATCAGCTCCAGTATCAAAAGCTTCATGTAATGGCACCCAAGGAACTCGAAGAGTTGAAAATCCAAATTCAAGAGTTATTGGACTTGGGTTTTATTAGACCAAGTGTTTCACCATGGGGAGCGCCTGTCCTATTTGTCAAGAAGAAGGATGGTTCGTTAAGGATGTGTATTGATTATCGAGAATTAAACAAACTGACGCTCAAGAACAAATATCCACTACCAAGGATAGACGATTTGTTCGATCAGTTGAGAGGTGCAAGCGTATTCTCGAAAATCGATCTTAAATCGATACCATCAATTAAAGGTACGACGAAAGATATATCTAAGACAAAGATTCGAACAAGGTATGGTCACTACGAGTTTGTAGTAGTGCCGTTCGACTAACCAACGCACCGCCGTGTTCATGGATCTTATGAATGCAGTGTTCCATCCATACTTGGATAAGTTTGTCTTAGTCTTTATAGATGATATTCTCATCTATTCAAAGAACGAGGAGGAACATAGGGAACACTTGAGAACAGTGTTACAGACCCTACGAGCCGAACAACTTTATGCTAAATTCAGCAAGTGTGAATTTTGGCTTAAAGAAGTAATATTCCTTGGACACATTGTGTCAGCGGAAGGAATAAAAGTTGATCCGGCAAAGGTCGAGGCTGTACAAGGATGGAAAACACCGACCACTCAGAATGAAATCCAAAGTTTCCTGGGATTAGCTGGTTACTATAGGAGATTCATTAAAGGATTCTCCAAGATAGCAAGGCCAATGACACAGCTACTCCGAAAGGGGATCAAATTCACATGGACTGATGAGTGTGAGGCAAGTTTCCAAACGTTAAAAGAGAAACTGACTAGTGCACCGGTGTTAGCTGTTCCAGATTCAAACAAAGAATATGTTATCTATACCGATGCTTCCAAAAATGGACTTGGTTGTGTACTGATGCAAGAAGGAAAGGTAATAGCCACGATCGAGACAACTTAGGCCACATGAGTTGAACTACCCAACTCATGACTTAGAACTGGCAGCTGTGGTCCATGCACTAAAGATTTGGAGACATCATCTTTACGGAGTAAGATGTGAAATCTTTACTGACCACAAAAGTTTAAAATACTTTTTCGAGCAAAAGGATCTGAACATGAGACAAAGGAGATGGCTCGAACTAGTAAAAGACTACGACTGTGGCATAAACTATCATCCAGGAAAAGCTAATGTAGTGGCTGATGCCTTGAGTCGTAAAGGTCAATCAAAGCTTGGATGTCTCTTGACAAAGGAAGGAAAACTCATTGAAGAGTTTGAGAAGATGTCAATGGAGATAGTCGAACCACCAAGGACAATCATGGATAATGTTGCTACACTTACTATGATGTCCGATTTAAGGAATAAAATCATAGAAGAACAAAGAAAGGATGAGGAACTAGAAAACATAAGAGTTAAAGTGAGAATGGGAGAACAGAAAGGTTTCAAGGAAGCAGCTGATAACGCTATATTGTTTGAGGAAAGGCTATGCATCCCAAACAATGACGAGCTTAGAAATGAAATCATGAATGAAGCTCATGATACTCCTTATACCGCCCATCCAGGCAGTACCAAAATGTACCAAGACCTACGAGGAAAGTTCGGTGGGAAGGAATGAAGAGACATAGCCTCGTTAGGTTAACGTTGTCTTAATTGTCAACAAGTAAAGGCATTACATCAAAGGCCATATGGAAAGCTGCAACCTTTGGAGATACCCGAATGGAAATGGGACGACATAGCTATGGATTTTGTAATGGGTTTACCTAGGTCACAAAAGGGAAAAACTGCTATATGGGTAGTAGTGGATCGCTTTACAAATGTGCTCATTTCTACCAATTCAATCACCTATGGATCCGAAAAGTTAGCTCACTATATGTGAAGGAAATTGTACGTCTGCATGGAATACCCAAATCTATCACTTGATAGAGATTCAAGTTTACTTGAGATTTGGGTAAGCTTACAAAAGGAATTGGGGACTGGTTGAATTTCAAAGACACTTTTCATCCATAGATCGATGGCCAATCGAACGAACAATCCAAACGCTAGAGGATATGTTGAGAACGGTAGTATTGGATCGAGGCGCAACTTGGGAACAAATTTTACCGCTTATCGAGTTCGCCACAATAATAGTTATCAGGCAACAATCAATATGGCCCCATATGAAGCATTGTATGGAAGAAAATGTCGATCACCACTTTACTGGGATGAAGTTGGTGAAAGGAAAATCTTAGGGCATGATACTTTAATATTCTAAGGAAACGAACATATGATTACGGTATTCTGAACCCGTAATTAGGGTTTTGCCGTATATTATTTTACGACATCGAATATTGTGATTTCGATACGATATCGTTATAACGAATTCCTTTTCATAATTCACTAAGGATTGTGAATTAAAGGGTTGAAATATTATGAAATGATTCACAATATATTTTAACGCCAAACGCGATCGAACGTCAAGATTTCATGAAATTTTCTGAGCAGTGAAGCTTGGAATTAATTTCCATCTTAATTCCTTTATTAAATGGAATATATTTATTTAGTAAGTATGAACTTACTGCGACCATTTTGAGATGAGTCGATTTTGAACGTTTTGAGACGTTTTGAACGTCAACGTCTAGAGACGTTTTGAAAAATGAGTTTAATGCTCGGGAAATTATAATAATTAATTTCCCATTACTATTTTATATAATTACAGTATTAATAATTATTAAAATCAAATTTTAGCATTTAAACTCGATAATTTCGAATATTAATTTTCGAAAACCCTAAACTTGTAAATTAGGGTTTTATCACATGAAATGATACCATTAAATTATAATATGGTATCTAAACTATATAATATGATATATATGGATATTATTAAGCATTAAATCAGATTTTTAACCATAGAATTCGATGGTTTCAGTTTTTATAAAATTTGAAACCCTATTTTCGAAATTAGGGTTTTTAATGCATGAAATGTGTAATAATTTTATCCTATGCTATTATTTAATATCTAAATCATATATTATGATATATATGATCGAAAATTACATGATTATCAATAATAGGTGTAATTTATATTTTAAATCCTATTTTTCTCATTTATTTTCGGTAATTTCGAAAGTGTGACTATGTGATGATTTAATTATTTTTATGGCATGTATTATATATCTATGACCTATTATATGATTAATACAATATATTAGGTGTAAAAATAAAATTAAAACAGCCCTAGACCCCCCATGCTACCGGCTATGCTTCACCCTTCCCATTACACAATGATTTCCTTTCTAAATTGCCCAATGCATGGAGAGCATCTTTAACACTCCTTAATCATCATCTTTCCCTTCCCAAGGGCTGCATTATTGTGAGAGAGAGAGAGGGGCGCCGAGAGAGAGAGAGAGATATAGGAGAGAGCCTTCATTTCTTTTCACTCTCATTCACTCCAAACATTTCAAACACACAAAACACTCTCATTCCTCTCCATTTTCTGCCCCCAAAAACCGAGAGCCATACCTCTCTAATTTCAGATTTTTCTTCTTCCTTCTTCTTCACTTCTTCACCAAGTTTGAATATCCACATTGTGCTTGTCATTCTATTCCATTTTCAAAGGTAAACCAAGGACCAATAGCTTCGATTTTTCATCTCCTTTATTCTGAAATTTTCGAACTTGAATGTATGTATGAGTTGTGTTCGAGTTTTATATATATATGTATACATATGTGTTTAAATAGTCTTGAGCATGAGCTATGGTTATATCTATATTCTTGATGATTTTTATTTACAAAGATGTGAGTATACATGTGTAAATGAACATAGGTTGTTATATATGAAATGTATGGATGTATCTAGCCTATGCATGATTTTCGAACCATAGTAGGTGTTTGAAATAATTTTCGAAAGTGTACAAAAATATGTATAATGACCGAGCATGTTCTAAGTATTTTAATGATGTATTATTGCTCTATGATATGATTTAAGACTATGGTATTCATTTAGAAAATTTTTAGAAAACCCTAGGTATTTTATTGATAATACCGTGAGCCATTTATGTATGTACCTTGATGTATAATTTTTATTTCAAGCTTGTAATGGTGTATTAATGCTTTAGAACCTTGATTATATGTTCTATGATTTAATTAGAATTTTTGAAAACCATATGCTATAATTCTTGAAAATACCGTGAGCATTATAGTTATATAGGTTGGTGTATGATTTTATTTTTGAACATGTAATGGTGTTTTAATGCTTTAGTATATTGTTTATGTATTGTGTGAAATTATTAGAATTTTTGGAAATCAAATACTAAATTAAATCAAATAAACCGTGAGTGATATGCTCTTGAAGGTGATGATTTAATTAGTTTTGATAAATATTATGATGTTATATTAGTATACTATAGTGTATAAACATAGTATATAATTGTTGGAATTTTTGAAAATCAAAATACCATTTTGAATCAAAGAAGCCGAGAGCTATTGAGCTCCATATGGTGATGATTCAAATGTTTTTGGTTGATTTTATGATGTTACAATGTTATAGTATAATGTTTAATCATGTTGGAATTTATTTGGAATTTTTAGAAATTGTTTGCTAATTATTTGGTAATTATCAAGTAATTACCGTGAATATTGCTATATATTATTAAATGGATGGTTATGGTGAACTATAGGTTATATTGGTGATTTATATTGATGTTGGGATATTATACTATGTATATTTCAATTTTGGGAATTTTTGGATAATTATTCCCTAATTATTGAAAATACCGTAAGTATATATTTGTATATATATTAATAAATAGCAAACAATATCATATGAATTTTATAAATTCATATTCTGGACCATAGTGTATAATAATGCACTATATTAATATAGAAAATTTTTCAAAAGTCATTTGATATTTTTAAATTAATTATCGAGATTTTTGATAATTAATAAGGATTTTAAATCCTTTTAAATCAGTTTATTAATAAAATATTTGTTAAATTAATATTCTGAACATAATTAAATTTTAAAAATTTTATAAACATAGATTGCTATATTTGAGACAAACGCTTATTTTATAACGCTTTAAACCGAAAATACGCTGTTTTATTTATAAAAGGTTTATTAAATGCTAAATTATTTATAAGTCCTTGATTTACGTGATAAATCGAGAATAGGACTTTACGTTTTCAAATCGATCAAATTCGATTCATAAAACGAAATAGTGAGAAATTACTATTTGAAAGTCAAAATCGCCGACTTTGTCGACCGATGTCGACTTCGTTGACTTTTTAAGTCAAACATACGCTTACACAATCGACTAATCACGCCGTGTAAGATATACTAATTGAGTATGATACCTCATTAGTAAGAAAAGATTTCACAAATGAAACCATATATCGAAAACGCATTTATACATCGAACGTGTCTCGGCGAACCAGAACAATTCAATCAGATATGCGTGTTAGAGGCGTATCAATTCACTAAAGAATTCAGTCTACATCGATATGAAATATCGAAGTTTATCTTAGCTTTGGAAGTCTCGAGACTTGAGCGACGTCTAAAAGCCTCGCTTTTTTAGTAAAGCGTGGACGCAACGCGGCGATCGGATTTGACGAACGATCGAACCTGGGACTTTTACAACAAACCATAGTCCAAAGGCTTTATCTTCAAAATGTGGGCCTTTTCACCCCACTAAAATGTGACTTTCTTTGTTATTCCAAATGAGTTTATTTACGATACTTATTCTACAACCGCTTAACAAATGTTTTATTGCATTACCGCCAAAATATTTCGCTTTGTGTATGGATCCTATCTGCTTGCCGGGTAGGGCCGTGGAGATGGTTGGAACTTTATTACGACAGTTATGTCATTTGGGTCGCCTTGAACCTTTTAAATGTCGGGTCCCGTGCCGGATGATAAATGTCCGCAAGGATTGGCGTGAAGGTTGGAACTATACTGTTGTGTTAACATATGCTTGTAGAGAGGATGTCTTCAGACGGGATTACGGCCGGTCACGGCGTCGTAGATGGGAGGCCTCCTCTCGACGCTTAATTTTAATCATCATATGAATTGTTACTATGAGATACGGACCATACACACTAAGAAAATGCTCGTAGAGCTATGTTTACAACCGAATGATTTGGTAAGACAAGGCATTTCTAACAAAACCCTCGCGACTTACTCGATATTGGCAACAGTAATTCAAATGTTATCAAATGTTTTCGGCATAAGTCCACCGAGTACAATTTCTTGTACTTAGCCCCGCATGTTTGTTTTAAATGTGCAGTTTGAGCTCGATGGTGATGATGGGAATGTGTTGAGGAGTCCAAAGGTGTCCTCGACCGATTTATCTTGAATTTGTGGTTTATACCTCAATGCATATCGTCATATATGTATTCACACACTTTCCGCCGCTACACTCAACTCCTTCATTTATGCTTTATGTTTATAAACTATTGAGGTCCATCGGATCGTGCCAAGTTTTGGGGTCCATGGCCTAAACTTTTTCAAACCGTTATAACATTACCTTCTATTATGTTCAAGCATGCTAGTTTATCTTTGTTATGCATCTCTATTTTAGTCATGTAACCCCCTAAAATACTACTCCTAGTATTAGTCGCCCTCCAGTCCGGGTTGGTCCGGAGTGGGGTCGTGATAGATACAGTCGAAGAAATGATTGAAATTGTTCGCCAGATAAGACAAAGAATAAAGGAAGCTCAGGATAGGCAGAAATCATATGCCGATACCCGTAGATCCGAGCTAGAATTTGAGTGTGGAGACAAGGTTTTCCTTAAAACCTCTCCGTCCAAAGGCATTGTAAGATTTGGGGTAAAGGGAAAGTTGAAACCACGATTTATAGGACCTTACGAGATCCTTGAGAAAATCGGTCCTGTAGCTTATAGACTAGCATTACTACCGAGTTTGGGTAATGTTCATAATGTGTTTCACGTGTCTCAACTGAGGAAATACGTGTATGACCCAAAACACGTAATACATCATGATGACGTGGTCTTAAATCCTGATATGAGCTACGAAGAGGAACCTGTAGCTATATTGGACCATAAGGTTCAACAGTTGAGAAATAAATCAATTCCGTTAGCGAAAGTCATATGGAGGCATCACGGACAGGAAGAAGCTACGTGGGAACTCGAAGACGCCATGAAAGAGCGATACCCCGAACTCTTTTGAGGTATGCAAATTTTGAGGACGAAATTTATTTTAAGGGGGGTAGAATGTAATATCCCGTAGTTTTAATACTGAATTACGATAATAAATTCCGTAATTAGCATTATTAATTCAATAATTAAAATCTTAATTAGTCAACTCTTGACTTTGACCAAGCATAATTGGATGATTTCTGTGTGAGATTCACTGAGGCTTAGTGAATTAAGGAATATAATTTTCAATATTCCTTCGAACGTATCTTCTAACGTCGAATAAATTCGACGCTTCGCCTTACAAGATTATTAAGAAGTTAAGCTTAATTTCGAAATTCCTATTATTATAGGAATAAATAAAGTTGTAACAAACCTTATTTTGAACATTTTAGAGATAATCAAACTATGAGAATTTAGAGATATTTCAAACGCTTACGCTAGAGATAATGCGATAACTTTAGCAAACGATCTCGAATTATAAAATTCAAATTCCTATAATTATATTATTATATAAGAGCATTATTTATCATTAAATAATGCTAGAAAATTTAAAGAATAGAATGTACCCTATTTTGAGATTTTCGAAATATTATATTTCGAAATTAGGGGTTTTAAAACCTAAATTATTTTAAATACTTTTCTATGATTAAATTTATTATCTAAGACATATAATATGTCACATAATTATGTAGTAGCTATTTTATACAAGTTGTAACATAAGGATAAGGCTACATCATGAGGTGTATAAGATAAGGACCAAAATCTTTGTCTTGAAGCTAATGGAGGTGCCGCAAATTTTTGACTAAGAGTAACAAGTGGTCTAATGATATTTTCATGTAATAATTAAAGTACAAGTTGCTTAAGCCTATAAATATAACATAAGCTCCTCCATTACTTATTTTAGCACCCTAAGTACCGAATTTGAGGGAGAAAAAAATTTGGAGAGTGTTCATCAATTTTAATCCCAAACTTAGATCAATTAAATCTTGCCGATCAAAATCTGCACCGATTAAAAGGTTAGAATTAGTCCTAGCCAGATACATGCTTAAATTTTAATTTCGTCAGTTAAATTTTAAGTTATGATCTTAGTTTATTTATGCAATTTTCAAAATTTTAGAACTCATGTTAATATGTTTAGGTATTATGTTTATATGATGTTATTAAGCATGTATATTAATTATATCATGAAAATAAGCATGCTATTAAATTTATACTTTGGACCTGAAAACTTAGGGTGCTATATGTTGATGATTATGATTTTTAATTGTTGTTTTGAGCATGAAATCATGATCTAGGTATTAAATATGCTTATATGAATTTATGTAGAATTTTGGAAAACTATAGCTTATATTTTAAAGAATACCAAAATATATATATATGATAAAGTGTTGTGATATAATTCATGTTTAGGTGTTGTAATAGCATATTAAGTGTGTAGATTCATAATATATGGTTGTGAGAATTTATTGAAATTTATAAAATTATTTGGACCTAAGTTGAAATTTTCGAACATGACTTAGGTAAATTAAATTCAATAGTTCATAATAAATAACAATTATATTATAGTAAGCATAATTGAGGGTGAATAATTGTTATATGAATTTATTGGAATTTTTAAAAATCATTTGTTGGGTTTATTAAGAAAACCGAAAGCCATATGTTAAAATACTAAGGTGTATAAATTTTATTTGACTAAGGTAAATACATATTATTAATCACATGATAAAATAGTGTGACATGTGAATTTATAAGAATTTTTGCACAAGTCTAAGATATTTAATTTATAATGACTGAAAATTTCATAATATGTGTATTAATGATATAAATTTATTTTATCATGAATAATTAGATAATATGATCTAAAATAATGTTTTAGATATAGTATGATTTTATAGGAATTTTTGGAACAAGAATTGTACATAAAATGATAGAATTTCATAAATAATTGAAAAAGTCAAAATGTTGACTTTTTGTTGACTTGGTCAAAATAGTTGACCAAAATCGTTGACCATGGTCAACGGGCACGCAATTCGATAATACGTAATCTATGTGACGTAGTACGTTTAGTAACAATGCTACTTACGTTACGTAAGTACATTAAAACGTACATTATATACTAAAAAGTAGAATACCCTTTATATGTTGAGAAATTTCATAATCGACATCAATCGATTAGGAAACGTCAAAATAAGTCCGACGTTAGCCTTATTTGATACGTAGAACGTTATGGACTATGTTCGTCTCTATCAAACGTGACCGACATACTAAAATAATTCTTACGTTAAGGTGATACGTGGACGGGGCATTGACGTAGAAAAGAGACCATAGTTGAAAGACCTACGTGTACAAGGTGGGCTTTACTCGAAAACCCTTTTATTTACGACGCTTTCTTCGAAAAGTATTTATTTACAAGCTTTCAGTTGAAAATGATTATGAACTGTTATTCAATTACATGCCCAAAGTATTTATGTTTTAACGTATGTATCCTATCATGTTGTTGGGCGAGCCAACTATGAATGTGAATCAGTTATTAGGTAGCTCCCAATTTTAAAATCGATATCGGATCTGAGTCGATGCGCAATTCGGCTGGTTAACGTGTACACCAGCAGTGTGTCGTGAGCCGTTAGTAACATCATCGGCGGTCATGGATCCTAGTCGATCGTAATCCCCGACTATGTGATTGTGAGTCGTTAGCAACATCTTCGTCGATCACGGCGTCGGTAGAAGAGGCCTACTTCACGACGTGAGATCGATTATGAGCAGCTATGTGAATGATACGGATCATCTGAATCGAAAAATGCTGCAGCGAATCTTTTGAGAAATGATAAAGTATTTTGGTATTCACGAGTTATTTCAACTAAAATCCTCGTGTTATACTAATGGGCAGTGTAATTAAATGAAATTATTTTGGCATGAGTCCACTAAGTGCAATCTTGTACTTAGCCACGCATGTTTGTTTTAAATGTGCAGTTGAATCATGATGGATGGACAAGTGTTGAGCAATGGAGTTTTTGTCGCTAATAGTTTACCTTGGATGTATATCGTCATATATGCATTCACATGTTTTCCGCTGTTCAAAACACTTTATTATATTTTGGATATTACTTATGTTACCTCCAGATCAGTTGAATCCTTTTGTTGATGATCTGTTGGTCTAGTTTGTATGAAATCGTTGTGTGTTTATCTATAACAGTTTGAAGTCTTGAAAGGTTGTTGGTCATTATGTTCTTAATCCCTGTTTAATAGTAACAGTCCTGTCTAATCCGTACTTTAGATTGGCGGGCTGTTACAACCGCCGAAACACTTTATATATTTATATTCCTTAATTCACAATCCTTAGTGAATATAAAATAGGAATTCATTCTCTCGTAATTAATCGAAATCATTATTCGATAAATTACTAATTCAATTATTTCGGAGAAACCTTAATTTACGAATTTAAATATCGTAATTAGGCATTTAATTCTTTGGGATATTACAGTCTTACCTTAGTACAAGAATTATATGTCATTATCAAAGTATAAACCATCACTATCAATTGCTTTGAATTTTCTTATTTTCCTTCTTCACTTTGTCAAACAAATAAGCTCTCTCTTAAACAAATCCTCCCACATGTTCAATTTAATTATACACCTTATCTTACACCTTGATAATATATCACTATCATAATTATTGCATTCAATATCAAGAGAATGATATTTCTTCATTCCATACTTCAAGTAGTGCAATTATCGGTACTTATGTAGAGAAATTGCTACACATTTTATTTTCTTGCTATTAATAGCTATATGACATGATATAAATCCTAGATGATAAATTAAATTATAGGAAAATTTATTAAAATAATTCCATGTCACAAACTCAATATTTTCGAACACTATTTCGAAAATAGGAATAATTTATCCAATAATTGTTCCTTAATTCTCTAGCATTATTTTAATGAAGGATTATATATAAATAATGATCTTATTACATAAAATCATCATAGGAATTAATAAAACATAATTCCCTAATCGTTACACTAAGATTTCGACTTATCTAAAAACATCGACAAACGAATCATCTCTACATCGTTGATCGTCGAATCGTTTCGTAACATTGCTAATGAAATCTTAGTCACTTTGATCGATCCTTATCAATAAGGAGATTAAATTCTAATCTTCGTTACTTAGAAAATAAGGTAAGACTAACTATCGAAATTTAATCGACGTTAGAATAATACTTTCGAATGAATAATATAAACTATGTTCCTTAATTCACTAATCATTAGTGAATATGATAAAAGAATACTCGTAATGGATAGTCGAAATCAAGCTTTGATAATTCAATATTTCGATTACCGAAATAAAACCCTAATTAGCGATTTTTATTATCGTAATTTAGCTTTAAAACTTCGGAATATTACATTCTACCGCCTTAAAAGAAATTTCATCCCTAAATTTGCATACCTTAGGACAGTATAGAGTATCTTCGGATCATAACATTCTCAAGTTTCCACGTGACTTTCTTTTGTCCATGGTCTCTCCATTGGAATTTTACTAACGGTATAAAATTGTTTCTTAACCGTTGGATCTTACGATCAAAATAGTCGTAAGTTCTTTTTCATAACTCATATCTTGGTTCAAGAATAACGTCATCATGATGGGTCACGTGTTTTGAATCATACACGTACTTTCTTAAATGTAACATATGGAAAACATTTTGTACATTCCCCAATCTTGGTGGAAGTACCAATCTATAGGCTTCTGGGCCTATCATTTCTAGGATCTCGTAAGGTCCTATAAAACATGATCTCATCATCCCCTTTTCTCCAAACATTATAATTCCTTTCAATGGAGAAACTTTTAAGAAAAACTTTATCTCTGCATTCAAAATGCGGTTCATATCTACGCATATCAGCGTAAGACTTTTGTCTTTCATAAGCTTCTTTTATTCTTTGCCTAATTTGGCAAACATCTTAATCATCTCACTCACAGTATCAGCCTTAAAATTTTCCTCTTACTTTTCATTATCACAATAAAGAGGTGATCGATACTTCCTTTCGTACTATACCTTATATGGGCTATATTGATCGGTTCTTGACTGGTGTAGTCGTAAGTGATCTTAATAAGTGGTAAAACGTTTTCTCAACTTGTACCTCGATCTAATACTATTATTCTTAATATTTCTCAAACGTTTATATAGTCGCTTCTAACTGTCCATATGTCTGTGAGCAAAGATTATGCTAAAGTTCAATCTCGTGTCGAATTCTTTGTAAGCTAATCCAAAATCTAGAAAGCAGCTTGGAACCTTTATCAGGTATGATAGATTTTGGTACTTCATATAAACGTACGATTTCTTTTATGTATCACTGGACTAACTTATTAGATCCATGAGTAATTCGCATAGGCAGAAAATAAACACATTTAGCAAGTCGATCCACTACTACCCATATAGTAGTGTTACCTCTTTCGACTTTGGTAAATCCATTACGAAATTCATTACTATATCATTTCATTCCCATTGGGTATCTCCAAAGGCTGTAATTTCCATAAGGTCGTTGATGTAATGCCTTTACTTGTTGACAAACAAGACAGTGCTCGACGAATGAGACTACATCTCGTTTCATACCTTCCCACCAAAACTTTTCTCGTAAGTCTTGGTATATCTTAGTGTTTCCTGGGTGAGTGGTATAAGAGGTATTATGATCTTCACTCATGATTTCATTTCTAAATTCGATATTGTTTGGACTGCATAACCTTTCCTCAAACAATATGGCATTATCAGGCGCTTCTCTAAAACTTTTTAACCCTTCAATTCTTTTTTGACCCTTGTCCCTTCTAATTTTTCATCCTTCCTCTGTTCGTCTATTATTCTTTTTCTCAAGTCAGACGTCAAGGTGAGCGTAGCAATACGACTCATGATCGTTTCTGATTGTCCAACCATCTCTATTTTCATTCCTTCAAACTCTTCAACGAGTTTCTCTTTCTTTGTAAAGAGACTTCCCAATTTGGGTGGATTCTTACGACTTAAGGCATCAGCTACTACATTTGCCTTCCTGTGTGATAATTTATATCATAGTCGTAATTCTTTACTAACTCGAGCCATCTTTTTTTTGCCTCATGTTCAACTCTCTTTGCTCGAAGAAGTATTTCAAACTTTTATGATTAGTGAAGATCTCACACCTCACTTCATAAAGGTGATGTCTCCAAAACTTAATATGTGTATTACTGTTGCTAGTTCTAAGTCGTGAGTTGGGTAGTTCTATTCATATGGTCTAAGTTGTCGGGATGCATAGTCTATCATTTATCTCATATCAACACATGACTTCCCATTTACTGGTCCATGTAAATTTGATTCCTTTTTCGGAGTAGTTGTGTCATTGGTCTTGCTATCTTAGAGAATCCTTCCATGAATCTCCGATATTAACCAGCAGATTCTAAGAAACTACCGATTCCGTTTTGGTTCGTTGGCGATTTCCATTCTTGCATTGCTTCTACCTTGGCCGAATCTATTTTAATTCCTTCTGAAGACACACAGTGCCCAAGGAACGTTACTTTCTTAAGCCAAAATTCTCATTTATCAGACTTGGCAAGAAGTTGTTCGGCTTTTAAGGTTTGTAAGACAGTCCTCAAGTGTTCCTTATGTCCTTCCTCCCTTTCCGAATAGATGAAGATATCATCTATGAAGACTAAGTCAAATTTGTCTAAGTAAGGGTGAAACACTCAATTCATGAGATTCATGAATATGGCTGGTGCATTTGTTAGTCCGAACGACACAACTATAAACTCATAGTGGCCATATCTTGTTCGGAAAGCCATTTTGGATACATTTTTAGCTTGTACCTTAGGTTTATAATAACCCAATTTAAGATCGATTTTCGAGAATACTCTCGCTTCTTTCAACCGAACAATCCGTCTATCCTTGGTAGTGGATATTTGTTCTTAAGCGTTGGTTTGTTCATTTCTTAATAATTTACGCACTTCCTTAATGAGCCATCTTTTCTTCTTACAGACGAGCTGGGTGTTTCTTGAGATGATATACTAGGTTCGATAACACTTAGATCCTACAGCTCTTAAATTTTAAATCTTTAGTCCTTCCAATTTCCTTGAATCCATTCGATAAAAGTGTTTTTGACACGGTTAATCACGGTTCTAGGTTGATAATAACTCTAGTTGCCTATCAGGACAATCCTGGTAAGTTATCAGAAAAACAACTAGAAATCCCTGAACAATTTCCATATCCTTTACCTTTATTTCTGCCTTTTTCTTCTTTGCTTGGATAAACAATGAATGCTCGACATCCCTTCTTGTTCATTATTCTCCTTATTTGCAGTGTGGATATAAACGAAATTTTCTTTTCCATGTTGTTTCCATAGAAACTCGTAGCTTCCTATCCCGGAAAATGAAACAAAATTTTCCTTTCATTTCTCTGAATTTCGAAATGGTTTTCGGCTAACCATTCCATTCTTTAGGATTATATCTACGTCTCTCATCAGTATTATGTTTAAGTTCTTTTCTAAAGTCTTAAGTGATCCTAGGTTTAATTCTAAGTTCGAGTAAATACGTGTGGCGGCCATAATTCTTCCTTTAAGTAACGAAATTCTCATCCCTTGATTCGCTTATTCTGGTTTGAGTTCTAACATACCCACGCATGCTTTTACTATTTTTGTGATAACAGAATGTGAAGCACCAGCCTCGAACAAAAGTATTATAGGTATCCTGAGAAGTTTTTTCATACCTACCAGGCTTCCCTGGTTTTGTTCGTTCTGTCTTTGGTGCAGAGTATGGGCTCTATTTTGCGGTGTTCCTGTCTGTCTAAGTGAACATTTATCTCATTCGTGCTTGTCCTTGCCCTTGTAGTATCATGTTTCCTTGCTAGGGCCTTCTGCCACCTTATCGTCATATCCTTCCTAGTTATCAATGCAATTATTTCTTTATCAATTGTATTTTGCGGCTAAGTCTACCTCAGTCTATCCTTTGGTATTGTTACTTCAATGGTCTAATCTTATCGTAAAGATCGTGATGTATCTGTCACTATCATACGCTCTTAACCAGCATGAATGATTCAGTTTCCTTTTTCCTCTTTATCGCTCTTAAGAATATATCTTTCATATATTCTTTCTTTAAAAATCATTTCAAGAAGAATCCTTATATTAGCATTTCTTGTGCTATCATATGTAATATCCTTTTTGGATATACGTCATTTCCCTTAATCTTTATTGTCTTACAAGGTATTTTCGCACAAGTTAAAATCCCTTGTCCACTGGAAACGCATCATACTTTTGCCTTGATGTCATATATCTTTATCATCTTCTCAACATTCTACATTTGGTTCATTTCAATGTCAGAGATACTTAATATTTCACCTTATGGGTCGTCACATAAGTATGAGGAACAAACTTTCCAATTAGATTCACCTTAAGGTCCTTCCATGTGAATCTCTTCCTTTGTTCTCTTGAATGTATTTCCTTCGCAATCGTCTCAAAAGTTATCTTATTTGTTAATTACTAAATCACGCATAAGATAAGCGTTTTGTCTCTATATAACTTAGAGTATGACGGTTTTATTTCAAATAATAAATCTACTTCCTAATCCACTTCTTTACTTCAAAGGAATTACTTTACTTATTGTAATAAGACTGTTTCTAAAACTTATATCATATCCCGGGGTTATTTTATAACTGTATAGCTTGTAGTTTCTTTAGCTATTCTTAATTCTTACCCCTTTTGTTGGGCATGATATCTGAAAGTCATATTACTTTCATTTTTCTTTGATTCTCACTTTTAGGATTAAAACCGTCATCATTATAATCTAGACTGGTAAGGTAGTACGTTTGTACACCAAAACTTAAGTTCCAAGCACCAATGTTTCACTACCAAGTCTTGACTTCGGGGTATCTTCCCATACTTGGTTTAATACTAGGAATAGTCTAGCTGTTCACATATTTCATTATTTATGATCCATCGATCTTACTATCATTAGTTTAACTAGAGTCTCAAATACTTGGAATCAATTCCACTTAAACATAATCTTATCGATTTAGGGATAAAGCGAGAGACTTGTTAACTGAGATGCTATCATTCCTTATATATCATCAATGAGTCTCGTCCACTTTCATACCTTAAACATGTCCAACCTACTAATGAGGTCATAAGGACGAACAACTATCTTAAAGATAAGTTGTATTCTTTCTCATTATGACATAATAAGATGAGGTTATATCCCAAGGATATCATATACTTTTATTTACTTCCACTCTAGCACTCAATGCTAAAGAGTATCTCGTTTATAGCCTTATTATCATAATACTCACTTGGAGGTATAACTTCATCACATGAGTTCTGGAAAGCCCACCAAGGGTCATCAGATATACGTGCATCATAGGAAAAATATATCTCGCCTCTTCGAGAACTTCTTTGCATCATATCTTGATGTCATCATTTTACTAACTCGAAACTTAGGTGACAAAATAAGCTAACCTATCTCGTATTTATTGGTTTCAGGGATTGAAGAGAATTCATCATGACAACTTACAAGAGGTACATTCTCACAATTCAAGATGACAACTCTGAAGGTTTGAAACAATATGTTCTTTGACTGAATAATTGGGAGATAGGGTCCGAAGACCATAATAACGACTACTGAGATTTCTTTGGTCATATGGGCTGGCCAGACCCGTCACAAATACTTTCTCAGTCGCATGAAGGCTTGGTTTCAAGAGGACGCTTTATGAAATATTCTGGTTGTAAACTTCTTTCAAAAAAATGAGAACTCAAATGATATGTCAATTGAAACTAGATCATAGAGTTAAACTCAATGAAAGAACTTGGGTAATGAATAAAATTTGAAACCTCATATAACTCGGAATAGGTCCTCATAAATTGTAAGGGTTATCAGTATACCACTATACTTCTCAAACTCTACTCATACTACTAAAATCCAAATTCTCAATTTTTCTTTCAAAATTTCTACCACCTCGTGGTATATCTTCTGTGTAAACCATAATACCAAACTCAACCGATTCTTTAATCCCATTTCTATTTCGTTTCTAACGAAAAAGTCATAGTCAATTTGGATTTCCATCGTACGTGAATGAATATCCAAACAAAAGACTATACTCATGTCACTATTGTATAGTGACATTCATCATCTCAAAATCATCATTCCCATCTTTGCTCTTTGATTTTCTCCTCCTTGTTCTCATCGTTCTCGTCATTCAACTCGAAATTCTCATTTCGATCTCGTTTTTGGTTCTCATGATGGACTAAAATTCTCATAGTTCTCTTTCTATGTTCTTTCGCAAAAGGGATCATGCGACTTAAACAGTCTATATTCTTTTGGGATAATATACTCATTGTCATCAAAACTTGAAATTTCAAAAATTTAAACATTTGATAACATAACTTTGTTCATAACAACAAATCTCATTGAATTCCACGAATTCAAACATTTCACTTTTGACATATCAATGTCAACACTTTCTCATACAACATTATCATAACATTATCATACGTTGGTAGCGAACCAACAACTTTCAATATTATCATAACATCCTCCTCATATAACATCATCATACCATCCTCCTCATATAACATCATTATACCATCCTCCTCATATAACATTCCACCTCATAAACATTTCACCTCATAAACATTCTCCTCATCATCATAACATTCATCATATGTTGGTAGCGAACCAACACCATTGATATTATCATATCACTTTTCTCTTTACAACATAAAACTTCATTTGCAACATTTGCAGTTACTTTCACTTTCATTTCTATTAAAAAATCATTTCAATCATCATTCACAACTTTCATTCTCAAATATCTTTCATAACTTTCATCTCTTTGGAAACATCATTTTCCATTTTCAAACTTTTCATTTCAAAACTTTGAGAAAGAATCATTTACTTTCAAACTTTTCATTTTCAAAACTGAGAAAATCAATTACCTAGCGCATATCAAATCTTTAAAGTTTTCCTTGAATATGCAGTCTCATACCTGCATATTCTTGGAATCTCTCTTATTTCAAAACTTTTGCGAAGAAATCATTTACCTCATTCCGGTTGAGCTTGATGTGATGGAGTGTTGAGCATAGTCAGCTGATCTGTAGAAGTCTAGTGACTCAATCTAGACTTAACTTTGAAAGATTTTTTATTTTTTTTGGGTTTCAAGGAACGAACTGCTCTGATACCACTTTGTAACAGCCCGCCAAACCAAAGGACGGAATAGCATGGACTGTTATTTGGAACGGAATTAAGAAATGAAATAATAACATAGAACACTTGATTGCGAGACATATATTGGGAATATTTCTAGAACTTCAAGCGTTTAAGGTTTGACAAAACATATTATACACATGACGTCATAATCTAGCAGCGGAAATAATGTGAAGTACACATGTGACGATGTGTACTCAAGGTTCTACTATCAGCGACAAAAGATCCGACTGCTCAACACTTCTCCATCCCATCAATCAGCTCAACCTGCACATTTAAAACAACATGCGGTGAGAGTACAAATAATGCACTCAAGTGGACTCATTGCCAAAATATTTTATCAACTTTAAATTACATCGCCCATCACAAGAAGACACGGGGTTTTAATTGAAAAAGCCTTGTGCTTACTAAAACATTTTCTCATTTTCTCAAAAACGTCGCCTGCGCAGGCATTTTCTCTTGTATGTATGATCCATATCCTTTCTCATATAATATCTCATAAACTCATCTCGCGCCGTAGAAGGAGGCCTCCTTCCACGGACGCTGTGACCGGCCGAGAACTCTTTCAGCACACAGTCACCTATAGTGCACATATGATCCTTGCCACTCCGGCACAGGATTCAAATTCTCAATCATCCTTGCGAGTTCTAGCAAGGATACGAATTCGCTGATCTCATAAGTTGCGAGCGACCCAACTACTTATTCACTTTCACAGTTGGCTGACCAACAACTTGATAGGATTCATACATAAAAACATAAACACTTTGGGCAGGTAATCATCTCACCATCATTTCTCAACAGAAAGCATGGTAAATAAATCGCCGCCGAGTAAAGCCCACCTGATATGTAGCTTTTCAACAAGACTCTCTTCTAACGTCAACGATCAAATCGCATTCCACCTTTACGTAAGAAACTAATTAAGTACGTCGGCCACGTTTTTCTAAAACGTCCAAGTCAAAAAGGTTCGATAATCTTCTAACATACTTCGTATCCTTTATCCCACTTAGTACGTCTTATACATCTTAGTATAACTATTCAACGAAATCCATATTTCGACTACACGTACAACATAATGTTGTTTACACATTAATGTATTTCATACGTTTGCACTCTAATCAAGTCATTTGACTTTCAAAATCATATATTTAGCAACATTCATACATATAACTATTATTTTACATATATACTCGATTTCCAATCGATTCCTAATCATGTTCTCGAAATTCTCAATTTTTTTCACGTTAATTAACAATCATGCTTCATCAACGCACATACGTATGATCTAACTTGATCATAACACTTTACTTTTCAAATCCTTACATCACATAACATCATGTTTCGACATAAACATAAAATACCTCATTTAAAAATCACATAAATTCATAATATGTCTAAAACATATTTTTAGAACATAATATGTGATTATACTTAATAAAATAAATTTACATCCTTTAATATCATACTCCATAGTTTTCGGCCATTTTGGTTTAATAACCAAGACTTATGCATAAATTCTCATAAATTCTCATATCGAACTATATTATTATAGGATCAATAATATGTAATATTATTAACCATAGAAAAATTGTACAACATAATCTCTTATCTTATAATTCTCGAAATGTTTATGGTATTATTCCAACATTTTTCAATAATTCCAATAAATTCATACAACACTATATTATGAATCTACATCATTAATATGCTTATAATATCATTCATATATGAATTATTCATCATCATATCATCTTCTATCATTTTCGAAAATGTTATGATTTTATGTACTAATGTTTTCCAAATATTTCACATAAAATCATACAAGTTTAAACATTAACAACTATCATTATTTCATGCTCAAAACAACAATTAAAATTCATGTCCATCAACATAAAATTTTCACAAGGTTTCGGTCATAACATAGTGTTTCCTAACATGCTTAATTTTGTATTAAATTCATAGTATATGCTTAGAAACATCATATAATCATAATTCCTACACAACTTAGCATATGAACAACATTTCCTAAAATTTTCATCATAAATATCATAAGTGAATATCATAAGATCTTATGGATGAAATTCGAAAATTCTAACGTGTAAACAAAGCTTATACGATTTCTAACCTTTTAATCGGAGTCGATTATCGGTGGCAACGTTTTTCTATCAAAAATTTGGAAAAGAATTTGATGAACTCTCTAAAATTTTTCCTAAGGTTTTTCGGTTCCTAAGAGAGCAAAATGGAAGAAATGTGACCTTATGCTATTATTTATAGACCTTGTCCACTTGCACACCATTATTACATAAAATGACAACTTAAAACACTTGCACATAGTCTTAATTTTCGGTCCTACTTGCATTAACTAAAGACAAGATTTTAATCTTTATCATGTCATTCTTTAATGTAGAACCTTATCACATTATTTTCGTCCACTTGGTAATTGCTAAAGACAAAATTTCTTTTTCTTCCTTCTTATCATAGTTCACGGTTTTAAGAGTGAGAAATGGGAGAGAAATGAATTCATTTCACTTAATATATGTTAGTATGCCACTTGTATCAAAATATCTCCTACAATTAAAATTAATCCACTTGCACCACCTATGCTCAAACTTTCGGTCCACTTGAATTAGATAGAGACAAAATTTTATTTCTTTCCTTTATTTCCTAAAGCTTGCGGCAATATTGGTGAGAGAAAGGAGAATGAATAGTGTTTAGATCCTTTCTCACTTATTACACAAGTTAAGGAATTAATTAAATAAATAATGCATGGACATAATTAAAGCAATATGATGTACAAATTTTCCTCATATTTTCGGTCAACATTAGTAGGCATATGATAGATATTTATCTTATCTCATTCTTCATTAATTACATATCAGTATCAAGCATATCATTATCAAGCTAAATGAGATTATATTCCTTCTTTCCTTCCCTCATGGTTTCGGCCATCACATAGTGAGTTGAGATGATTTTGTTTTATTTGATGACATTACACTTTAATAAAATATCTAATTCAAAGTCAACAATTACAACTCCATTTATTTTAAAGAATGCTATGCCTTTAAAAAAATCAAATCGTATCACTTACATTCTTATATGTATCGGCCATGACTCATGAAGAATGATAAATTTTATTTTGTCTTACCTTAGTACAAGAATTATATGTCATTATCAAAGTATAAACCATCACTATCAATTGCTTTGAATTTTCTTATTTTCCTTCTTCACTTTGTCAAACAAATCGGCTCTCTCTTAAACAAAGCCTCCCACTTGTTCAATTTAATTATACACCTTATCTTACACCTTGATAATATATCACTATCATAATTATTGCATTCAATATCTAGAGAATGATATTTCTTCATTCCATACTTCAAGTAGTGCAATTATCGGCACTTATGTAGAGAAATTGCTACACATTTTATTTTCTTGCTATTAATAGCTATATGACAAATTAAATCATAGGAAAATTTATTAAAATAATTCCATGTCACAAACTCAATATTTTCGAACACGATTTCGAAAATAGGAACAATTTATCCAATAATTGTTCCTTAATTCTCTAGAATTATTTTAATGAAGGATTATATATAAATAATGCTCTTATTACATAAAATCATCATAGGAATTAATAAAACATAATTCCTTAATCGTTACACTAATATTTCGACTTATCTCAAAAACGTCGACAAACGAATCATCTCTACATCGTTGATCATCGAATCGTTTCGTAACATTGCTAATGAAATCTTAGTCACTTTTTTCGATCCTTATCAATAAGGAGATTAAATTCTAATCTTCGTTACTTAGAAAATTAGGTAAAACTAACTATCGAAATTTAATCGACGTTAGAATAATACTTTCGAAGGAATAATATAAACTATATTCCTTAATTCACTAATCAGTAGTGAATATAATATAAGAATCCTCGTAATGGATAGTCGAAATCAAGCTTTGACAATTCTCGATTACCGAAACAAAACCCTAATTAGCGATTTTTATTATCGCAATTTAGCTTTAAAACTTCGGGATATTACATTTATCCTGCTTACTATTAACCAATTTTAATCCAGAAAAGATGAAAGATCACATATGTAACCAACAATTTTAGTTACGACAATTGTGGTAGTTGATTACTAATTTTCCCTATTACTGTTTCGTCTCTAGGTGAAAATAAGCAACTCCAAAATGATCACCAAGAATATGCTTACTACGAATGTTCCTATCTCAGCTACGACTCAAGGCTTATTCGTATTATGCATTCAAGATCGATTGACAATTAAAACGGTTAAGTAATTAACTGGCAACTAGATATGCATCAAGATTGATCAGAAATTAACACATATAATTAAGCACCAAGAATCATAAATCAATGCCTAGAAGGTAAATAGCAATAGCAGGAATCACAACATTTAGGATATAATCATGCAAACCCTAGGATTAGAACGGAATTTAGCTAGACATAATAATCGGAATAAAATACAAAATAATCATGGAAACTGAAATTAAATATATAAAACCCGTAATTCGCCTCGGAAGAACAATGGTTGGGTTCGTATCCAAACCCAAGCGGAAAATGGGAAAAAGACGAAAATTGTTCGGACAAAAACGTTCTAAAGCGTCAACAATATGTAGAACTAATGTAAAAAAAATGTAAAATTAATGCTAGATGGATCCAAATCAAAGCTAGAATGCAAAAATAGGAAAAATAGTGAAAAACTGAGCAAAAACGTGTAAAATAGGTCTGGACCGGGTTGGGGGCGCGAGGGAGCGAAGCCCTATTTATAGGCAAAGGGTAAAAACGCTAATTTTTGGCCCGTCCGTCTTGCTTCTTGGCCGGTCGCGAGCTCGGTCGCGAGGATCTGGTCGCTGGACCTTCTTCGCTCTACCGGACACGCCGCTAGTTTGCTTCACGACCGGCTCATGGTCGCTAGGTATATATAATGTACCGATTCGCTACCACCTTACCGGACTGCTACTTGGGGTTTAGGGTTAAATATTCGGAAAAGAATAAGGTTTTCAACTTATTTCTCAAGTGAAGGAACATAGATGCTAATAATGAAATAACTCGAAGGATAGAAAGAAACGACTTATATAAGTGATTTGTTCAAAAGTACTTGCAAAACAGTAGCTAATACAAGGCTTTTAGCAAAGCATTCGAGATCTTAACATAATATCAAAATATAAGGAACTCAAGAGTTTGGCAATGAATAACGTGTGAGACATGCATGTGAAGATGCATTCTCAAGGTGAACAAAATGCTCCATACTATTTATCAAAAGGATTCCACTCAACTCCTCGCCGGCCCATCACCGCTCAACTCGCACATTTAAAAACAAATATGCAGGGCTGAGTACAATTGTACCCAATGGACACATGCCGAAAACATTTTATCATTTTACGAAATATTGTACTGCCCTCACCACAGTAAGACACAAGGGTTTTAGTGAAATGGCCTTGTTCTTACTAAAAACATTTTCTCATTTCTCAAAATCATCGCTTGGCCAAGCATTTTCAAATCACAACAACCACAACGTATATTCCAAGTCGGCTATGGATAAACGCGCGGGAGGAGGCCTCCTACACCGGACGCAACTAACCGCCCAATGGTTTAAGAGCATGACCGCCCAATGTTCAGAGGCCCAACACGTGTACACAACCCTAGTGGGGATTTCTACTACACCTCCACCTAGATCCGAATCAGAACTTCCTGTTGCCCCAAGCAACCCGAATGGACATATACAAAACATAAAACATTTTCTGGCAGACAATATCGTATCTCAAAAGTTTTCAGTAAAACAGTACAGTAATAACAGTAAACATTTTTCAAAAAGCTCATAAAAGGTTTTGGTAAGAAAGCCCACCTCGAGGACTTAAGGTTTCTTAAGTCACTAGTTTCTATTCTCGGTTTCCGTTCTCCTT
The DNA here is from genome assembly GCA_036937905.1 of Salvia rosmarinus. Taxonomy (NCBI): domain Eukaryota; kingdom Viridiplantae; phylum Streptophyta; class Magnoliopsida; order Lamiales; family Lamiaceae; genus Salvia; species Salvia rosmarinus. Next base: position 34,347,386 of record CM072820.1, on the reverse strand, counting down.
CGAGTCAGACCTTATCAACGTAAGAAACGAGTTTTTAGCATATCGTTATGCTTTGCAAGGATCATTGATTCGAGCCAACGAACGTACTAACATCAACTCTATCACCAACGTTGTTATTGTACTATCGTATCAATATACTCTGTACGTTCATAACTTTCTCAACTTATTCTTATCGTCATTTCATGTATTTCTTATATAACTATTATCTTATACGTATATATTCCTTTTTCTATCGATTTCCAACTATACCCTTGTAATTCTCGATTTTTCACATATATGGATCAAATTTCCACATATTACTAACATAGAATCCATGTATCACATAACATAGAAAAATTTCACATCATGATTCCTTCTTAGCATAATTTTCGAAATTTACAAATAATTATCAAACTTTTCCAAAATTTTTAATTAATTCATATAGCATATTATTATCATAATAATATGACATAATTTCCATAATTCATGAATTATTCCTCAATATGTCCTAATTAAGTACCTATTTTCGAAAGTAAACTTAGGTACAATTAATTTTTAGAAATTTCAATAAATTCATATAACACTATATTATTAATCTACATCATCAATATGTTATTCTAACATTCAAACATGAATTATATCTCATCACATAATTACTCTATAATTTTCAAAATTTTAATAGGATATATACTTAGGTTTTTCCAACAATTCTACATAAAATCATACAATCTTGTTTATTAATAACTATCATTATTTCATGCTCATAACAACAATTAAGATTTATGTATATCAACATATGATCCATATAAATTTTTGATTATCTCATATCATGCTTTGCTTTGTATTAAATTGATAATTCTTGCTTATAAACATCATATAAACAATTTAACACATACTTTGAAACATATAGCACATATTCATCCTTATTTTCGAAAATAAGCATCCTAACATATTATATATGAATTTCTAACAATTTAACATGTATAATAAGAAGTGGTGCGATTTCTAACCTTGTGATCGAATTCGATCGACGTCGGCGACGTTTTTCTTTCTACGATCGAAGAACACTTTGACGAACACTCTCTATTTTTTTCTCTCTATTTTTCTCTCTATTTTTCTCCTAATTTTTTATTTTAATGGTATGGGAGGGGTGCCCTCCTATTTATAGGATTTCTAAAGTGTATTTAATCATTACTTTATAAAATATCATATTCTAAAGTCAAAAATTGCAACTCCTTTATCTTCTTAATTTTTGAGCAATGCAAGTTGCATAAGAAACAAATTTGACCTTATCTTATACATTAATGATTTTATCTTCTTGAAATTATAACATACTAAGGTGTAAAAATTAATTTACAATTCATACTTTGTCTCTTATAATTTTCGGCCACTTCCTATACTCATGAGATGATTGTTTTATTTTATTCTATAATTTATTATGTTATTTAATTATTTAATTAATATATCTTATAATTATCAAAGAATAAAGAATTTAATATTTTATGTAGTATATATAAGCAATTTCGGCCACTTCACAACCTTAGGCTTTAATTTTTAATTTTATTTTCTATACCTTATACTATAGTATTATCTTATAATAATATCATTTTAGAAAAGTCAACAATTTCAACTATAGGATAAGATATTATATTCAAGAGTTTAAAAATTATTTCCAACCTTATATTAAAGTCAAAAATTTCGGCTATATTAAATAAAAAGCATAGGTTACTTGTTTTAATTGCTAACTATCTCTACTTTACAACTCATAACATGATAAGATCATAATAATTATCTCCCATTAATTATAGTATGATATTTTATGCAATTTCACACCTTATAGTCAAAAGTTTCGCCCCCTATACATAATATATGTTAAATATTTTATTTTTCTCCAATTAATAGATATATGACATAATATAGGTCTTAGATAATAAATTATATCATAGGAAAATTAATTAAGATCATATCTATGTACTATAGTAAAGTTATCGGCAAATATTTCAAATTTAGGGATAAATTATCAAACTATTATTCTTTTCATAACCATTATTATTTCCATGATGAATTACATAAATATAATGATATTATGTCATAAAATAAATTTTTGGAATATTTCCAAGCAATTTCCCTATTTATTTCGAAAATTAGGGTTTCTTAGGAATTAATTTTCCAAAATTCCTATCTTACCTTAATTCATAAATTTCGAAATTTATATAGCTTCTAGATGATAAGATTGATCTAGATTTCATGATATTTATCCAATACTAAAGCTTAAATAATTAATAAAATTATTTGCTAAATTTATTACATAAAATCATCATTTTCGAAAATGATGTATTTCTAGAAACAAATCTTATCCTTCATGATGCTTATAACTTTGCTACACATTTTAATGAGATAAACATTATCCTAAGCTTAGTCATAATCTAGTCATATACTTATCTTATCATTTTATAAATATCATAACATATCTTATCTTAAAAATGTCTTAATCAAACCTTATCATATCCTAGTCATTTTCGAAAATGCTAGGGTGTTCCAAGATAATTATCTTATCATGCAATACAAGATAAACATGACAATTCATATAATAAAATCATGTGATCACAAATTAATTCACAAATAAATCCTATTTTGTACAAATTTTCGAGAATTATTAATAAAATAAGGAAATAAATTCTTTTTCCTTCTTAGTGTAATACTTGGCTAAATAATATTTTATATGTAAAATAAAATAGCATTTGTTCACATAATATAAGGTGATCTCATGCCAAGTTCATAAATTTATCACATGAACACATAAGTTTCGAAAATATGGAAACAATTAGGAGAAAATATTTCTTTAATTTTCTAAGTGTAATAATATCCTCTATACACTTAAAACATATTTATTTATTGTTTAAAAATTATTTTATTCGAAATTTTAAAGAAAATTTCGATCTATTTCAAATTGTCAATTACCGACGTTCACTTTCATTCTTATTTCCTTCAGAAACTACTTTATTTTCAAATTTTAAGCCCGTAAATTCGGATATTACATTCTACCCCCCTTAAAGAAATTTCATCCTCGAAATTTGCGTACGCTCGTAACGCTTCTCAATTCTTTTTCATCACACCATGTGATTGCCTTTTCAACATTACTGCCTCATATCCATTTTTCACCGTACATTCTCATATTGACTCATCCCTTTCATTTAGATCCTTAGATCTAACTTTCTCGTGTTCCAAACTTCGTAGTATTTTACGACTCAAGATTTCCAACTAATCGTTTATGTCAAATCTATCATTTCCAAGGGAAAGTATGTCCTATGTCCAAATCTATGTTCAAGCAGCCTAAAGTTAACGTAGTAACTTGCTTTCAAGGTTAAGAGTATTCGTACGCCTTCATGCGTCATTTCGTACTCAATCTTAAATATTGATATGCGATCGTGAAATAAGGTTGCTTTAGAAAGCTTGTATCGATAACGTATGTTAAAACGTATTAATACCTGTCGGGTTATCTTGGTCATTTTCGCATTGCTGTTGGTTGATAGCGAAAACCCTTGGTTGTTGTTGCTGCACCGGTTGAGCTTGTCGTGGTTGGTTAGTTCTACCTATTATTCCTTGTCCTAACTGTGGGCAATCTCTTGCAAAATACCCTTGTTGACCACATCTAAAGCGCTTTACACGCCCCGCTTCACAAGGACCAACGTCTTTGCCTACGGCATCGAGGACAATGGGGACTCATTATTTGTCGCCGATTGTTCCTACCGTCCAAAATTCATTGGACGCCCTTGCCCTTGCCCTTGGGTCCACTGGGGCCTTTGATTATTTTGCCACGGCCTTCTCTCAGCCTGGTTATAGTATTTGCCTCTCGAGTTTCCTTCCCATTTCCTTTTTCCTTTGTCTACTTGGAATGGTGTTGGCTTAACTTCCCAAGATGCTTTCCTCTATATCCAAAGTTCTACCAAAAGCCTCAGTATAAGTCATTATTCCACGACTAGCAAGAGATACCCTAATCTCATGCCTTAATCCTCGCTCTAAACTTATCGGCCATCTTTTCATCGATGTCTACTTGGTTTGGAGCAAATCTAGCCATGTCACAAAAGATCCGATCATACTCGGTTACCGATTTGTTTCCTTGTTTAAGATTGAAAATTCAATCTCCTCTCTTTCTATAGCTTTTGGGATATACTTATCATATAACATTGTCTTAAACTCCTCCCAAGTAAGCTCCTCCATATGCTCGGTGTCATGATTTTCCTTCGAGCTTCCCACCAAAAATCGGCGGACCCGTCATTTGAAAAGTAATACAAGAGAGTCTTTCGATCCGCGTAATGCGGAAGTTGAAAATCCTTTCTATAGCCCTTACCCATCGCCGCCTTCCTCGGGCTCCCGGCCCATCAACGTGGGTGGATTTTGCTTTAGGAAAAACTCTTCTACCCTACGAGGTGGTGGTGGTGGTTGTTGTTGATATTCTGGTTCCGGAGTTTCTCTCTCCTTCTACGTCCCAATGCTCTTCTTGAGGCATTCTTTATTGTTTTAACAAAACAATTTATCAATACTCAATTGTTACTTAGCACGTAACATCATTATGCTCATAGAATCTTAACATATCATATTCTTGATATCATTCCACCAAAATCACCCAACATGTATTGTCAAAATGCCTTAATGAGGACTTTTTCCATTCATTATTCTTTCTAATTGTTTTAGTACATATCGTGATGTTCTATTTACATCAAAACTTCGACACCACTAAACGTTCTAATTATTACAAGACTAACCATACTACCCACTAATTATATAAGTCTCAGATTATCTTAAGATTTTATGCCGAGTGTCCCTCGTCGGAATCATATTCCTTGCTTGAAATTTACCGCTTCTAGATATATCTTTGCCTCGTATAAGACGCTTTCAAGTCCTCCATAGTGCGATCAAAATCCTCCAAAGAGCTAGTCGCCGACCGCCTCGCTTTCTTCTACAGATCGGGATTCCGTGTTGCGCTTGTTTCCATGTGGAGTTGTGATGGTATCTCCCCCAATCCCCTTGGACGATATGATCCGATCTGTCGGCCATTCTCGTCCGTTTCAGGTACATACGGTGGAAGATAGCGTGGCCTGGTGTTTAAAATTCCTTGGTTTAACCATTCCATTGTAAGTCCTCGGTCCGTGGCTTTTGTGATTGGACTCTTACCCTTATCCTTTCCCATTCCTGCTATCTTAGGACATAATTTTGTGCATATCACAACACAAACTTATAAACACTTTTCTCACTTAGCATTTCTTACCCATATCCCAGCTCGTATATCGTTTCTAGATTTTTCGTGTCAACCATAGTTGTTTCAAAGCTTCACATCGCACTTCAATCAAGATATTACGCCTAAGCCGTAAATAACATTCGCTTATTGTAGCTTCCTTCGCTCCACATAGCATCCCATTCGCTTTCGTTAAGTCAGTCTTACAAGCATTTCTAAGTTCTCGAGTTCTCGTAATTCATCAAGTACTACGGCATGGGAGAAATCTTATGTTCTCGTTCATTCTAAGTTCTCAAAATAGTGAAACTTAGAGCATTTTCTATGTTCTTTTGAAACAGAGATTTTCGAAAAACAACATCATGTTTCTAACACTTTCATAAACAACATTTATACTTTCTGACATATAACTCTATATATGTCTATCATTAATACTCATATACCAACCGGGTATAAATTCTAACTTTTTCAATTCATCACAAACAAACCACTCACTGGTTTCATTTCACATACCAACCGGGTATGGACTTTAACTTTCTCAAAGCACTCACATACCAACCAGGTATGGATCTAAACAAACCACTCACTGGTTTCATTACTCATTGAATTTCAAAAATTCAAAGCTATTTTTCAAACGGCATGTCCATTTTCAAAAGCTTTCTCATAACTCAAATTTCTTTCAAACTGTAACATAAACATATAACTCATTAACACTTTTAAAGGCGTACCTTTTCATTTGAAACCACTTTTCCTTGCTGGTTGAGCGTGATGAACTGGAGCGTTGAGCGGAGATGACTAACTTATAGAAGTCTAGTGACTCAAGCTAGACTTTGGATAGAAAGAACATTTTTGGTTCAAAGCAAACGAATCGCTCGATACCACTCAGTAATGTACCGATTCGCTACCACCTTACCGGACCGCTACTTGGGGTTTAGGTTAAATATTCGAAAAGAATAGGTTTTCAACTTATTTCTCAAGTGAAGGAACATAGATGCTAATAATGAAATAACTCAAGGATAGAAAGAAACGACTTATATAAATGATTTGTTCAAAAGCACGGCAAAACAAGAGCTAATACAAGGCTTTTAGCAAAGCATTCGAGATCTTAACATAATATCAAAATATAAGGAACTCAAGAGTTTGGCAATGAATAACGTGTGAGACATGCATGTGAAGATGCATTCTCAAGGTGAACAAAATGCTCCATACTATTTATCAAAAGGATTCCACTCAACTCCTCGCCGCCCATCACCTGCTCAACCTGCACATTTAAAAACAAATATGCAGGGCTGAGTACAATTGTACCCAATGGACACATGCCGAAAACATTTTATCATTTTACGAAATATTGATCGCCTCACCACAGTAAGACACAAGAGTTTTAGTGAAATGGCCTTGTTCTTACTAAAAACATTTTCTCATTTCTCAAAATCATCGCTTGGCCAAGCATTTTCACATCACAACAACCACAACGTATATTCCAAGTCGGCTATGGATAAAACGTGCCGGGAGGGAGGCCTCCCTACACCAGACGCAACTAACCGCCCAAATGTTTAAGAGCGTGACCGCCCAATGTTCGAGGCCCAACACGTGTACACAACCCTAGCCGGGAATTTCTACTTACACCTCCACCAGATCCGACCAGAACTTCCTCATGCCCCTGTGCAACCCGAATGGACATATACAAAACATAAAACATTTTCTGGCAGACAATATCGTATCTCAAAAGTTTTTAGTAAAACAGTACAGTAATAACAGTAAACATTTTTCAAAAAGCTCATAAAAGGTTTTGGTAAGAAAGCCCACCTCGAGGACTTAAGGTTTCTTAAGTCACTAGTTTCTATTCTCGGTTTCCGTTCTCCTTCGAGTCAGACCTTATCAACGTAAGAAACGAGTTTTTAGCATATCGTTATGCTTTGCAAGGATCATTGATTCGAACCAACGAACGTACTAACATCAACTCTATCACCAACGTTGTTATTGTACTATCGTATCAATATACTCTGTACGTTCATAACTTTCTCAACTTATTCTTATCGTCATTTCATATATTTCTTATATAACTATTATCTTATACGTATATATTCCTTTTTCTATCGATTTCCAACTATACCCTTGTAATTCTCGATTTTTCACATATATGGATCAAATTTCCACATATTACTAACATAGAATCCATGTATCACATAACATAGAAAAATTTCACATCATGATTCCTTCTTAGCATAATTTTCGAAATTTACAAATAATTATCAAACTTTTCAAAAAAATTTAATTAATTCATATAGCATATTATTATCAATTATTATCATAATAATATGACATAATTTCCATAATTCATGAATTATTCCTCAATATGTCCTAAGTACCTATTTTCGAAAGTAGACTTAGGTACAATTAATTTTTAGAAATTCCAATAAATTCATATAACACTATATTATTAATCTACATCATCAATATGTTATTCTAACATTCAAACATGAATTATATCTCATCACATAATTACTCTATAATTTTCGAAATTTTAATAGGATATATACTTAGGTTTTTCCAACAATTCTACATAAAATCATACAATCTTGTTTATTAATAACTATCATTATTTCATGCTCATAACAACAATTAAGATTTATGTATATCAACATATGATCCATATAAATTTTCGATTATCTCATATCATGCTTTGCTTTGTATTAAATTGATAATTCTTGCTTATAAACATCATATAAACAATTTAACACATACTTTGAAACATATAGCACATATTCATCATTATTTTCGAAAATAAGCATCCTAACATATTATATATGAATTTCTAACAATTTAACATGTATAATAAGAAGTGGTGCGATTTCTAACCTTGGATCGATTCGATCGACGTCGGTGACGTTTTTCTTTCTACGATCGAAGAACACTTTGACTAACACTCTCTATTTTTTCTCTCTATTTTCTCTATTTTCTCCTAATTTTTATTTTAATGGTATGGGAGGGTGCCTCCTATTTATAGGATTTCTAAAGTGTATTTAATCATTACTTTATAAAATATCATATTCTAAAGTCAAAATTGCAACCCTTTATCTTCTTAATTTTGAGCCTCAAAGTTGCATAAGAAACAAATTTGACCTTATCTTATACATTAATGATTTTATCTTCTTGAAATTATAACATACTTAGGTGTAAAATTAATTTACAATTCATACTTTGTCTCTTATAATTTTCGCCACTTCCTATACTCATGAGATGATTGTTTTATTTTATTCTATAATTTATTATGTTATTTAATTATTTAATTAATATATCTTATAATTATCAAAGAATAAAGAATTTAATATTTTATGTAGTATATATAAGCAATTTCGCCACTTCACAACCTTAGGCTTTAATTTTTATTTTTATTTTCTATACCTTATACTATAGTATTATCTTATAATAATATCATTTTAGAAAAGTCATCAATTTCAACTATAGGATAAGATATTATATTCAAGAGTTTAAAATTATTTCCAACCTTATATTAAAGTCAAAATTTCGCTATATTAAATAAAAGCATAGGTTACTTGTTTTAATTGCTAACTATCTCTACTTTACAACTCATAACATGATAAGATCATAATAATTATCTCCCATTAATTATAGTATGATATTTTATGCAATTTCACACCTTATAGTCAAAAGTTTCGCCCCCTATATATAATATATGTTAAATATTTTATTTTTCTCCAATTAATAGATATATGACATAATATAGGTCTTAGATAATAAATTATATCATAGAAAAATTAATTAAGATCATTTCTATGTACTATAGTAAAGTTATCGGCAAATATTTCAAATTTAGGGATAAATTATCAAACTATTATTCTTTTCATAACCATTATTATTTCCATGATGAATTACATAAATATAATGATATTATGTCATAAAATAAATTTTTGGAATATTTCCAAGCAATTTCCCTATTTATTTCGAAAATTAGGGTTTCTTAGAATTAATTTTCCAAAATTCCTACCTTACCTTAATTCATAAATTTCGAAATTTATATAGCTTCTAGATGATAAGATTGATCTAGATTTCATGATATTTATCCAATACTAAAGCTTAAATAATTAATTAAATTATTTGCTAAATTTATTACATAAAATCATCATTTTCGAAAATGATCTATTTCTAGAAACAAATCTTATCCTTCATGATGCTTATAACTTTGCTACACATTTTAATGAGATAAACATTATCCTAAGCTTAGTCATAATCTAGTCATATACTTATCTTATCATTTTATAAATATCATAACATATCTTATCTTAAAAAAATGTCTTAATCAAACCTTATCATATCCTAGTCATTTTCGAAAATGCTAGGGTGTTCCAAGATAATTATCTTATCATGCAATACAAGATAAACATGACAATTCATATAATAAAATCATGTGATCACAAATTAATTCACAAATAAATCATATTTTGTACAAATTTTCGAGAATTATTAATAAAATAAGGAAATAAATTCTTTTTCCTTCTTAGTGTAATACTTGGCTAAATAATATTTTATATGTAAAATAAAATAGCATTTGTTCACATAATATAAGGTGATCTCATGCCAAGTTCATAAATTTATCACATGAACACATAAGTTTCGAAAATATGGAAACAATTAGGAGAAAATATTTCCTTAATTTTCTAAGTGTAATAATATCCTCTATACACTTAAAACATATTTATTTATTATTTAAAATTATTTTATTCAAATTTTAAAGAAAATTTCGATCTATTTCAAATTATCAATTACCGACGCTCACTTTCATTCTTATTTCCTTCAGAACTACTTTATTTTCAAATTTTTAAGCCCGTAAATTCGGATATTACATTCTACCCCTTAAAGAAATTTCATCCTCGAAATTTATGCACGTCGTAACGCTTCTCAATTCTTTTTCATCACACCATGTGATCGCTTTTCAACATTATCGCCTCATATCCATTTTTCACCGCACATTCTCATATCGACTCATCCCTTTCATTTAGATCCTTAGATCTAACTTTCTCGTGTTCCAAACTTCGTAGTATTTTACGACTCAAGATTTCCAACTAATCGTTTATGTCAAATCTATCATTTCCAAGGGAAAGTATGTCCTATGTCCAAATCTATGTTCAAGCAGCCTAAAGTTAACGTAGTAACTTGCTTTCAAGGTTAAGAGTATTCGTACGCCTTCATGCGTCATTTCGTACTCAATCTTAAATATTGATATGCGATCGTGAAATAAGGTTGCTTTAGAAAGCTTGATCGATAACGATGTTAAACGTTATTAACACCGCCGGGTTATCTTGGTCATTTTCAAATAAATAGGAAATAGCTCTTCAAAGGCTTCAGACGGTGGGTAGCTCGCAATCACGCCTCGCGGTCGCTGAGTGTGGCCGTGTCGTATGATTTTCCTCGTGGCCGACCTAGCGGTCGCTAGGTCGGTCGTGAAACACAATGCAGCAGCTCCTCTTAACCTCGCGACTAGGCTAGCGGTCGCTAGGGTGGCCGCTAGCCCCTGTTTTGGCCCTTCTTTTGCTCATGCTTCGTTCCATGCTTCGATTTTCATCTTATAAGCCTACAAAACACCAAAGAGTATCTTCCAAAAATATATAAAAGCATTGAGATCCAATACATAAACACACTTTATTGATCTAAAATCATCTTTAAATATTAACAATAAACGTGTAAAATGCGCGTTTATCACCAATGACATCTTGATATACTCTAAAAATCAAGAAGAGCACGAGTCGCATCTACACACGCCTCTTGGAGACACTAAGGAACTAAAAGTTGTATGCCAAGTTTACAAAGTGTGAGTTTTGGCTGAATCGGATCGATTTCTCGACACGTGGTAACATCGTATGAATTGAAGTGGATCGGCAAACGCTGCGGTGTAAATAATTGAAAGTGCCGACAAGCGCTGCGTAGATACTAAGTTTTCTGACCGGCGAGGATATTATAGAAAATTTATCGAAGGTTTTCAAGGATTGTAGGACCACTCACTCGCCGACACGGAAAGAAATACCATTTGAGTGGACGGAGAAGTGCGAAAGAAGCTTTCAAATATTAAAAGGGAAGTTGGTAATCGCTCAGCCTTGACTATCCCCGATAGTTCTAAGGATACATAATCTATAGTGATACGTCAAATGTGGTTTAGGATGTGTGCTAATGCAAGAAGGAAAAGTGGTGGCCTATGCATCTAGACAGTTGAAGCCCCATGAACTAAATTATCCCACACACGATTTGGAATCGGCGCAGAGTTCATGCTTGAAGATTTGGAGACATTACCTTTATGGGGGTAAGTGAGATTTATACCGACCACAAGAGTTTGAAATACTTTTTCACGCAAAAAGAGCTAAACATGAGACAACGAAGGTTCGTTGGAGTTGGTCAAGGACTATGATTGTAAGATTTTGTACAACCCTAGAAAAGCAAATGTTGTGCAGATGCACTTAGCAGAAGGATGGATGCAAATCATGTAAGAAGGTTAACTCAACAAGAGGAGTTGGTGAAAGATTTTGAAAGATTGAGTCTTGAAGTAGTGACCACACCTGAAGAGGCGGATGCTATTATCTCAGCTTTGGTAGTACGCCCGACGTTGCGAGATAGAATTCGAGAAGCTCAAAATGATGATGAGTTCCTACAATGGATGCTAGCTAAAGAAGTGTCTGATGATCCAAGAGGATTTTCAATTCTGCATGATGGGACACTTACCTATAATAAGAGAATTTGTGTGTCAGTGGATGGGGAGTTGAGAAAAGAGATAATGAATGAGGCACATCGAACTGTGTACACAGCACACCCTGGTAGCACCAAGATGTACCAAGATTTAAAGAAGAGTTTTTGGTGGTATGGCATGAAAACATGAATTGCAAAGTATGTCGAATGATGTCTGGTTTGCCAACAAGTGAAAGTTGAACATCAAAGACTATCAGGATTGTTAAAGCCCTTAGAGATACCAGAGTGGAAGTGGAAACACATCACTATGGATTTCGTAGTTCGACTTCCTAGAACTTTGAGAGGTAATGATGCAATTTGGGTGATTGTTGATCGTTTGACTAAGCCAGCGCATTTCGTGCCAATGCACATGACGTTTTCGATGGAAATATTTGCACAGTTATATGTTCGGGAGATAGTTTGATTTCATGGGGTACCGACATCCATTATATCTGATCGAGACCCACGTTTTACATCAAGGTTTTGGGGTAGTCTACACCTTGCTTTGGGTACAAAGTTAAAGTTTTCGACAACAGATCATCCTCGACATGCACGGCCAATGAAAGAACGATTCAAACTTTGGAAGATATGTTAAGAACTTGTGTCTTGATATTGAGGAAGTTGGGAGACACACTTGCCGTTGCTAAAGTTTGCTTATAACAATAGTTACCACTTCAGTAATGGTATGGCTCCTTATGAGGCACTCTATGGGAGAAAATGTAGATCACCTGTCTTTTGGGATGAAGTTGGTGAAAGAAAAATCTTAGGACCTGATGTTGTTAAGAAAATCCGAGATAGAATCAAAGTTGCTCAAGATAGAAAAAAGTCGTATGCTAATAAAAGAAGAAGGGAATTACATTTTGAAGTCGGTGATAAGGTGTTTTTGAAGATAGCGCCAATGAAGGGAGTTCTGAGATTTGGTAAGAAAGAAAAGTTAATGCCACGCTTCATCGGACCATTTGAAATTTTGGAAAAGATTGAGATGTTGCTCATCGCTTACGCTATCACCGAGCCGTCATCCGTGCATAATGTTTTCATGTTTCGATGTTGAGGAAGTATATGCATGACCCGAGTCGTGGTATCTTATGGTTGTATATCACTTAATAAGGATTTAACCTACGAGGAAGAACACATCGCGATTTTAGATCGAAAAATCCACGAGTTAAAGAATCGGCACGTGACTTTAATTAAAATACAAAGGGAGTCGCATGGACAAATACTTGGGAACGTGAGGATGAAATTCTATCTAAGTGTCCGTCCCTAATAGCACCTGGTAAGACAAATTTCAAGACTAAATTTTTATTAAGTGGATAGGGTTGTAATGCTCCACTTTTTGTTTGATTTAATTTGCTTTAAAATTTAAATAATTTATGTTGGATTTGTGAATTTTTGTCATGCTTGATTTTGTGTTAGACTTGAGGGAGTCCGTAGTTGCACCCCTAGCTAGAAAATGAACTTCGGAATTTATTACCTGTGGATGTTAATAGTTTCCCTTACAAATATTATAATAATAATAAATTGTTGTTGTTATTATTATTATTATTATTGTTGTTGTTGTTGTTGTTGTTGTTGTTCTTGTTGGCAAGTAATAAAGTAACTCATGGGCTTAATTATGATTATTATTAATCACTTAAGTTTGGAGATATATTTTTTTTAAATGAAAGTGGGTTGAGAGAAACATCCTTATAAGCCAAATAGGTTTTTTTTTATTCTCTCGCATGATCCCTTGAAGTGGTGGAATGAGATTTGTATTAGAAGAATATTACTTGCAGTAGGATACATGTTAAGTTTCTAACTAGAAAGCCGATCTTTAAGTTAGATACAATATCCCACGTCCCAAGCATTTCAAAAAAAAAAAAGAAAGAAAGATAAAATCTGTTTCAACCGTAGTAAAAAAAATTTATTTATTTTTCACATCACTTGTCACGCCCCAATTCCCGAGGGAAGGCACGGATGCGGGGTGTGATTAGGGTGGGGTTAAGAAGCGGGGAAGAAGGGGATACATATAACATACACGATAAGAAGATGTGACCATGAGATCGGGCAAAGATCTCCTCTATAACTAGGACATATCCTGAAGGGGAGGGGTGCACAAACAATCCACCAACAGAACAATATCGATACCATAACTTTGATAGTCGTAATCTTGATTTATTATAAGTAATGCAAGAAAGCAAAATAGCATTACATCCCGTCAACTAGACCGTCAACCACATAGCATGCTCATATCGAGACTCATAGCGTAATAGCATAACAAATCTTGCTCCCAATCGTAAAGCAAATAAGGGACAAGAATACATCAATATAAGAGTACGATATAACACAACATCGCTGAAGCATAGCATGAAGAACCCGCAGCCCACCCCTCGCCGCCTCGTCCGGCCCTCCTCCATCTGTGAAAAGATTTGAAAAGAGTTTGGGGTGTAGTACTAGCGCACTCACCGGGTTTTATCATAAATCAAAAGAATCATGATGTCGTGTTCAGAGCACTTACCTTAGAAGGTTTTAAACGTAAATCCACTTCTAAGTAAGCAAAATAGATTTTCATTTTTCGATACCGATCCGTTATAACAGCTTATTCTCATCATAGAACCATGAACCATGGCTCGAACGATCCCGCCACCCATCACATCTCATTCATTCGCCCGAACATATCCAATCGGCCCATGCCCTAACGTATCCACCGGCTAACTCAGGGACTTCAGGGTCAAATCCGCCGTAACCATAACCACCTCATTACTATTTCGTGGACTTCCGGGTCTATCCCTTCGTAACCATAACCACGTGTTCGGGTCTATCCTTACGATCAATACTCAAGATGGTGATCAACCCATCGAATAGAGATCCGCACAACCATGATAGAACCATATCTCGGATCAAAGAACAAGAATAACTTCATCAAAACATTTTACGCACACATGTTTTATTTTGAAATATCGAGTAAATAACTCAAAATAAGCATATATAACCCAACCTCGAATGTATTTAAAACGTTAACCGGAGGTATCTACGGATCCGATGACTTCACCGATCGACCGGTAGGTACCGTAACAAGACGGAACAACTTTTGGGGTCACATCCCACAAAGAAAAGCAACAACGTGATCCAAACGAAGATCGAAAGGCACTAGGGTTTTCACTTTCCAACCCACATTCGCACTCTCCGGGTTTTCAAATCAACTCGATGCGTATGGAAATATATTCGTGGCATCAAGACCAATAATAGGGTACTTTCAAAATATGCATGCATGCAAGTCGACTCAAATCTTAGCAACAAGAAGTTTCAAAATCGATGCCTATCCTCGATCTAGGATAAACCATCCAAAATCGATGCATGAAAATGGAAACATAAGCAATATGCATAACGCATCTAACATGGAATGACAAGCTATGTTGAAATGGATAGTTCCTTTAGAAAACTCAAGCACGGAAAACATCCCACATGCGTAAACGCGAAAATGTAAAACGGATCGGTACTTTAGTAGAATGATAGCCCTAACTCAAAACCTAAAGGACCAGAGCTGTGCGAGGTCTGTCGGCCACCTAATCGGCGGCCAACACCACGGCGTCGGCGGCATTCGCGGAGGCTGTCATTAAATGGTCGGCCCCGACTGCTTTTTCCGTCTCCGTCCCTTTAGATTCCCGAGTTCTATGCTATACGATCTACTAAAAGACGGAATCAAAACACTACTACAAAAATGTAATAGACTACACGCTTTTGTGTAGTCTATGTGCATCGTGCAGTGTAGAGAAAAGTGGTGTAGAAAAGTAGGCCAAGACACTACGCTTTTTAAGCGTAGTCTATACCCACCATAGACCACGCTCGACATAGACCACGCTTTTACGCGTAGTCTATACCCATAAACCACGTAAAATGCGCCATACACACGCTTTTTAAGCCGTAGTCTATACCCACCATAGACCACGCTCGACATGACTCACGCCACGCGTAGTCTATACCCCGCACTCACAAAAAGACGCCGACACACCACGTTTTTGCGTAGTCTATACCCACCATAGACCACGCCGCACATAGACTACACTTTTACGCCGTAGTCTATACACACGCACTCACACATTAGTTCGCCCACATACCACGCTTTTACGCGTAGTCTATACCCACCATGACCACGCCGCACATGACCACGCCACGCCGTAGTCTATACACACGCACTCACACAACAGTTCGCCCACACACCACGCACGCGTAGTCTATACTCACCATAGACCACGCCGCACATAGACTACGCCACGCCGTAGTCACCATAGACCACGCTTTTCACACATAGACCACGCCACGCCGTAGTCTATACCAACAGCATCACACAAAATTTCGCACACACTACGCTTTTATGCGTAGTCCATATGTATTAACCACGGTTTTGAGTTTATTTACTACGGTTTTAATGCCAAATTTACTACGCTTTTCTATTACAACCCGTAGTCAATTTAATAACAACTACGGTTTTTCAATTTCAACCGTAGTTAATTTCTTTATTTAAACCTCGACAATTAATAACGCACAAGCAAACGAGATTAAAATATACTTGCGACTACGCTCAAAATCACTATTCAAAATATACAACTGCTTTCATTACAACCTACAAAATCACTATACAAAATATACAACTGCTTTCATTACATCTACAAAATCACTATACAAAATACTATGCACATCACTTAACAAAACAATAAGACCAGATTCTCCATAACACAAGACAAAATAATTCAAAAGATCAATAACTTACAACTAAAACATCACAAGACTATATGTGAAGAAGCATGAAATTTGCCCATTCAACGCGAACTTCATCAATGTCCTCTTGAGAGTAAGACCGATTTTGAAGCTATTAACAATTCAAAAATAGAATATTAGCACTCTTGTATGAAAAAAATGATTATATTAAAGAAATGAAATGTTTATCTTACATGTGAACGTAAAGAAATGGAACCACAACAACAATTGCAGTTTTAAATGAGTCCAAAGATCGGCTGAAGGCTTTCACCGTTAAGACAATGAGACAATGACGATCATAGTATCAGTGCAAACCTACATGAAACATGTATCGAACAATTCATAAATTATTTTCAACTTCAAAAACTTAAGATAAGGGTCAGAATAGAGCAAGCTTCCATCTAGATCTACATAAAATAAGCTCAACATTTGATTCCGAGAAGAGATCCAGATAATAGTCAAATTTATTCCGAGAACTTTGATTTAAGATCGTTTTCTAAAGCGATCAAGATCATCAATCAAATAAAGTTGAAATAAATTTGAAGTTGCTCAAATCATGGTAGGCATAAAAGAAAATAATAAGGATTTGATTTGACCGAAGTGGAAATGTCATAGGAAAGGCAACATTAGTTTACTTTAAACGATCCAATAGAAACCAAGTAAAGTCAAGTGCTTTAAACAGATAAGGAGAAAAAATGGTGAGTGGGAATCTTAAACTCGACAGAGGCAACGATTAAAGACGACGAACCATCCCTCTCGGAAGACCCAAGCATCAACCTGGGGACAAAGAAGAGACATATGATAAATTTAAGATGTCTTATACCACATGCTTCATCTGTGGGCCTCAAATTATTCCATCCTCATATAGAACCAATTGAGAGTCAAGAGAAGGGTTCAACAGACACCATTCACCTCTGTGCTTTCAACACCAACCAAAGGAACTAACTTGGGAAGAGAAGATTTCTCCGAGGAAGGAATTGGCGCTACAACAAAATAAGATGCCAAGTGAAGAAACCGTGATCAAGGCATACCGTAATTAAATCCGTGAGAGTGGTTGAATTTGAGCCCTGAGGATCCATCACGAGCATCCAAAGAACCCGAGGTACAATCAAGACTTGCTTCAGCCAAGGTTTTCTCTTGCAACTTCTGCATGCGTAAGTTCTACAGCTCACAAGCCTTGGGTGGACACCAGAATGCTCACAAAAGGGAAAGAGGCGCAGTACGACATTACCAATCACACAAAATGATGGCAATGATGGCACTGAACATGCCTATCCGTGCTTCCATGTTCAGATCACTCGGGGTCCAAGCCCATTCCCTTGTGCACAAACCTAGTAGAGACGAAAATACAACTATATCCAGATTTAGTGAGGCTAACACGAGATTTGGAATAGCACGGCCGCATGGCACACCGGAAAGAGCAGCAGATTTGATGTCGCCTGGAAGTTTCCGATCGAACCGCAACACTCAGAAAGCGTAAATCATCCAACTCAACTATGCTCGACTCAATCTCAAACTTTAAAATTATGTTTCGTTAGGCGTATATTATAGATACTATTGTAAACTATGCTTTCCATGACTTCCCAAGATAGGAATGACTACTTAAAGCTCAATGCATCAAGATCAAGTCCGATGTAAACTAGAAAATAAAAGGTGAAACCAATAATAGTTTCATACCGAAACTTTCCATCATATATACTTTCCCATATTTTCCTCGCAGTTAAAATAAATTCACTAAGGCATCCTTAGGGAGAACAAAGGCATGTATAACGTCAATGCCTATAACTTACCATCTTCCAAGAAAGTCCCTCCCCGCAAAATAATTTAAAGTGTCAAAACAAAATAACTACAAAGATAGTGCATCCGTGCTTTTAAGCAAGTTTCAAAGAAATCATAAAATGGACAATTCAATAAGTACAACCTTAAAACTATATCACAAGAAATGCAATGGAACATCACCCACACAGATAAACAAGGATAATCGACTAAAAGCAAAAGCCACTTCTCATTGATGCCCAACCAATACAATGGCCAAGCAAATACATCAAATAGAGCTCATATCATTAAGCATTTGATGTAAAATTTTCGTAAAGTAGATAACATACCGAGCCACATATCCTTTAATAATACGATGGAAAATGTCCTTTATAGTGTAGTGGTTTTCCGCTTTAACACTAACGCCTTTTTCTCCTCAAGAAATGCACAAAGCAAAAACGAGGACGTCAATATAGGACTAATGAAGCGATTGAGAATCAAACAGAGACATCTCAAGAAAAACTTATTTAACATATTGTTTGACAACGGGGTGATAGCAATTTCACGACTTCAAGAACCCATCAATCATGAAAGGTCGTTGAATTGAGGAAAGATAGGCAAGTTACATAACTAAAGAAAATCAGACCCATGCATGTTCGAGTTTAGAGTAGTGGAGTATGATACGCAATACATATCAAAGACGAAGCAAATTACCAAAGGCAAAGTGCGCGAAAATTTTCACAAGTCTTGGGAGCAACATCAAGAAGAGTCAGATATCGCATGAGTGAACAATGACAGTGGGTCAAAACATCAGTTTAGTGAAACAAACAGTATATAGTAAATGTATGACTTCAATGGATCTCAATCACATCATCTTTCAAGCCCTCTAGAAACAAAGTAAACATTGTATTCAACAGGGAAATAATTTTATATAATTATATTAATTATTAGCCATTTTCAAAAAATTATTAGCTATTTTGAGATGAGTTTTAGAGAGAATTTGAAACTTAGTTGTAGATATCTCAATTGATTAGAATGGATTCAATTACAAAATGACTCTTCAAATCTACTACATACTGATGACTTGCTAGCCTTTTCCAAGCATACTACCATGTGAATTCAAACACTATAAGACCTAAACTTATTTAAGCTCAGATTTTCATACAGTTAATTAACACTTAACCTTGATTTCGATACAAGTAGAGAGGCAAAGCAGACCTCTAGAAATTCAAGTTAAGGATACACCAAGATCCGATAAAACTATATTACTATTTTTTTAAATACACCCTCCACAGTTCACCGGGTAAAAGATGAATGTAACAAGCTATAGAGCCTATGAGCAAAAAAGTATAATAGTCAACCTAAAAGAAGGTAGCTACAAGCCTAAAACAAGATAAGTTTTTCAACAAACCTACCAAATTTGTGCAAAAGTTTACTTTATTATGCAATGCTCTTCTTGAGAATCTTTGGTCTCTTTACTCTATAGCAATATCTTTGCAAGGAATATCTACAATGATTTGCACAGTATGTAAATAAGCAAATATATATATATATATATATATATATATATATATATCAATAAATGCCAAGGCAAACCAATCAAGAAAAATTAGAAAGGCTAAGGACATCACAGACCTTGCTAGCTAGAAGAAAAGAGGCCATTGGACAAGTGGAAGGCTCTTTAAATTTTTGGGCATTCAAGCAACCCATTTCCCTATGCATCAAATAAGAGCAACATGGTATACTTTCTCACTCTCATCCACTAAAACCCAACAATTGTCTCAAACCCAACAAATAATTTCCAATTCACTAAAAGAAAAGAAGGAATTAAAGGAGTCAATATTACGTGTCGACAATATATTTCCGCTATCATCACGAATGCGATGACTAAGAGGGTCAAGAAGATAAATCGCTTTTTCCATGAGGATCAACTATCGTAAGAATCAAATGTTCCTAATCAATAGAAAAATATAACATAATATAGTCACCCACACAATTATTAAAATTAATAAGGTTCCCAAAGAAGAGAGAAATTCAAGGCCCAAATGCGTAATAATGTAACAAACCTCGAAAAATGTAAAATTGCGAGAATTGTAGGAAAAATAATCGAGTAATGGAAGCAATCGTAAGTAGAGGATAAATTATTTAGTATTTCTCAAAATGGAAAATTGCGTAAATCAAGTTTAAGTATTCGATCACATCTTTTAAGAAAAAGTAACTCAATGTGAATTCGTAACTTTACCATTTTTTCTTCACGGAAAAGGAAAGTACCATAAAATTCCATACAAACACAAAAACCTCATTTCCTTTATTAAGCATGTAAACGAAGAACAACACATACATGTATGAAGCTTCAAACAAAGAAAAGGAAAATGCAGAGGCAAACCTTAACACAATGAAAGATTGCACAAGTCCCAAAGCAAACAAATGGCTCTACACTAAAAGAATGAAGAAGAAGAAGAAACTCTACACTAAGACTTCCTACTTAAACCGAGCTACCGATTATTTATGAATGTATCTATGCATGTATATATAAATATGTGCAGTGTTTTTCTTGTATGACACTCGAGGTACGAGAGACAAAGGGCTGTCGAGAAATAGGAAGGTGCGTGAGAGTGAATATGAAGAGAAAGTGAGATAGAGAGAGAGAGAGTGAAGAAATGGTAGTGAAATTTTGCTCAATGCAAGTCGCCTTTTACAACAAATTTTCCAACTTGTTATTTGCAAGAATACCGTAATACTTCCCAAAGAAGAGAGAAAGAGGTCGGCACACACCAAGAATAAGTTTGCAAGCTTGTGCATGAGAAATACCCGAACAGTGCAGCCGGCAAGCCATCATTCCCAACTTGTTATTTGGTAGATGACCAACAATATTTAATGTTCCTATCATTTGTTTACTCATATTCAATGGAATGATAATATGATATACATATCATCCCAAAGAATAATAAATGAAAATTGGGCAATACACAACTTAAACATTCGACAAGTTAAAATGCAAACGGCAAACCTAATGCTATATCAATATAGTGGTGCAAGAAAGCATCGACCAATTTCACGGTTTAGCACTACAACTATAACAAGTGATCAAATCATCAATACTAATCAAATCATAATTGATGCATCTAAATTACCTCAACATAATAAAATAATTAGTAATGGCAATACCAGATTCATCAAGATATTCCTTCAAGAATTCAATTAGCTAAAGATTACAAAGCCTCAAATTAACAAATGGATCCGCCATGTACATTCTTTATATAATTTCTTCTAAGATTATTTTTTAGGGGGGGTCTTTAGCAAGAGAACTTGGAAATATCTCAAATGAACAACTAATCCATGATGGACAAGAAACAAAATACCGGTTAATTTAAAGAAATCTACAATGTTACTAAGAACTTTTCATGATAGTTCAATATCATTTTCCTTTTGCATTTGTAATCGAATCGGTAACTAAAAAATATTCAAACAAAAATATCATAAAGTCAGATCACATACAAATAAGGCTAAACAAAGAAAATATCATGCATTCAAAGTCGCGAACTCATGTAATCTATCACTAACAAAATGTTAACCAATCAATTAATTAAAAGACTAAATAGAAAACCAAGAAAACATGTTGCATGCACTATCGAAGTTCAAGTGCAATCGAACCATAATAGAAAACCTGAGATTTTCACAAAATAGAACGTTATAGGGAAATTACCAGTGTTATTAAGGTAAGTAGCATATTTGGAAAAGGAGTTCTTCACATAGTTTATGTTCCGCTTATCACCCCTGCTTTCGTCGATCGCCAAGACAGCTCCAAGGCAGCGGCCGACTCTCCAGATCCGCCTTTACTATTTCAAGCATCCGCGACCGATGAGCTTATGGCTTCGATCACTTCATCACACAAAACGGTGTCGCATCATTGGAGAGAATCCAGAGGATAAAAGTGCCTCAACGAGACGGTTCTTCATAGTCTCACACGCACGGTCACCGTGGATGATGTCAAGGAAATGTTAGAGTATTTTGGATGAGGTGGCGACGTTAGGTAACCATTGCTCGATTTGGCTATGGTGGTGGTGGCAGGGCGTGAGATCTAGGTTTGGGGTTCGACCGGAGGATTCAATTTGTCCAACAAAACATAAGTTCTTATTGAGTAATAAAATTATTAAAATATTTAAAATCAAGATTCTATGAATTCGATATTTAAAAATATCGGAATAGATGTTGGTGAAAATGGTTGTTGTTCTTACTAACTCACGTGTCGTGAGTCCGATTGTTGATGATCAATTTTTTTAAATTTATGCCATGACCACGCTTTTCTTAAAAACACGCGACACAGACCACGCTTTTTAGCGTAGTCTATACTCACTATAGACTCACGATTTAAGCATAGCGTAGTCTATATTTCAAAAATCGCGACATGACCACGCTTTTGATAAAAAGCGAGTCTATATTCTATGACTCACGCTTTTACGAAAAACGTAGTCTATAAGTAGAAAATTGATATTTGTAGTAGTGAAACAAGAAAATGACAAAACAAAACCGGGCTGCCGGGAGAGGTTGATCGGCGGTGGTGGCTCGGCAGAAGTCAAGAATGGCGCCGCCACCGAGCCTCCCACCGATCCCCACTGCTCAAATGATTCTCGCAGTTGTACTGATCCGCTCGACTCTTCCGTAAACACAGAGACGAAGGAAAATGAACGTTGAAAATGAAGGCCCCAGCCTCCTATTTATAGGAAAGTGGGGTCACAGCATGTCATGCAAGCGCCCTTTTCGAAAACGCAAAAGCGACGCAACTTTTGCAAACGGACTCCAAATTTTGCAAACTTGTACCCATGGACTCAAATAAAATACCGACACAACGACTATAAACAAGATATGCTTTTAAAGACAAATGAAAAGTCGGGTTTTTCGATAACTTCCTGAGTGCCAAACCTTCATGGGTGGTCGAAAACTGATACTTAGTGTCTATGAATTGCCATAAGACACTCTTCATTAACGCCTCGAGGTTTCGTGGATTGTCACACACCGAAACAAAAAGTCAACCTTTCGACCTTTTCTCGAAAAACGTGCCATGCAAAATGAAGCTTAAAAGGACGGGTATTACATCCTCCTCCTTAGAAAAATTTCGTCCCAAATTTCAAACACGTGGAGAAAACAACCTCGTGGTACCGAGCCCCGAACTTGTCTTCAAACTCCCACGTAGCCTTCCTCCTCTCCGTGGCGATTCCACAACACCTTCACCAACTAATCGCTTGTTCCTCAATTCCTTCACTTCGCTCCAAAACAGCCACCGGTCTCTCCTCGTAACTCGATCCCGAGCAAGAAACACTTGGTCATGCTTGATCACGTGTTTTGGTCAAACACGCATTTTCTCACCGAGAAACGTGAAACACGCCACGAACATCTCCGATGCTAGGCGGCAAAGCTAACCTATAGGCGACGGGCCTATTCTCTCAAGAACTTCGAAGGTCCAACGAACCTCGGTCGTATCTTACTCGCTTCCCAAAACGAACGACTTTTCGTTGGGGAAACCTTATGAAAACGCGATCTCCGATCATCAATCAAGATCCGACGACGCTTGTCCGATAGACTTCGCGTCCCCGAGCTTCCTTGATCCTTCGCTTGATCTGATCGATAACCTCAACCATCTGCTGAACCATCTCTGGTCCTAACATCTTCCTCTCACCCACTTCGTCCCAATAAAGTGGCGATCGACACTTCCTTCCATACAACGCTTCATAGGGAGTCATTCCTATGGTAGCCTGATAACTGTTGTTATAGGCAAACTCTACCAAAGGTAGTATCTCTTCCCTATTTCCTCCTCTATCGGCTACGACTGCTCGCAGCATGTCTTCCAAAACTTGAATCGTCCTTTTCGACTGACCGTCCGCTTGAGGATGGAATGTTGTACTAAGATTCAGCTTGGTCCCCATTGCTTCCTCGCAGACTTCTCCAAAACCTCGACGTGAACCTCGGTCACGATCCGATTGAATCGATATCGACACCATGTAACCGCATTTACTTTTCGACGTAAAGTCGAGCAAGCTTATCTAACCCGTACATCATCCGAATCGGTAAGAAATGAGTGACTTCATCGCCATCGACGACAACCCATATAGCGATGTTTCCTCTCACGACCTTGGAAAACTCACCACAAAATCCATACCAATATGATCCCATTTCCACTGGGATTGGTAGCGGTTGCAACAAACCCGACGGACGTTGATGTACAATTTCACTTGTCGACAAACCTAACAATGTTCCACAAACGCTGTTATATCCTTTTTCATCCCTTCCCACAAAAATTCCTCTTAAGGTCTCTCAGACATTTTGGTGCTTCCTGACGAGTCAGATATTTTGCCTCATGAGCTTCACTCATGATTTTATCTCTCAATTCCCTATTGAGTGGCACACATAACCTTCCTCGAATAGTAGCGTTGTCTCTCGCCTGTGAACCCCTTGCTATCTTCTAGCCTTGCTTTCAAACGCATCCTTTCCAAGAATTCGCCTCCTCGCTAAGATTCACGACGGCTTCTCTCAGTCCGGCTCACCTATCATAGTCGCGATGAATCCTTGACCGATTCCGCGGTGAATCACTCCGTGCTAAGCTTCTCAAAATCTTGAATGCTTTTTCTCATGGAGGAGATATCCCAACTTCTCTCTCGACTTGGCATGATCGAGGGCATCCGCCACGACATCGCTTTCCCAGTGATAGCCGACAGAGCAATCATAATCCTTCACCAACACTACCATCTCCTTTGCCTCATGTTCTACTCCTTTGTTCAAAGAAATACTTGAGGCTCTTGTGATCCGTGAAGATCTCACACATAACTCCATAGAGATAGTGCCCAAATCTTCAACGCATGAACGATCGCCGCTAACCCGGATCGCGAGTTGGTAGTTCAACTCGTGCGCTTTAATCGACGAGACGCGTAAGCTATAACCTTCCCGTTCTACATGAGAACGCAACCTAAACCAAGTTTGATGCATCGTGTAGACCACAATCCCATCGCTTCCTTCCCAAGACGGCTAACACCGAGCGGTTGTAAGCTTTTCTTTAACTTCGAAACTTGCTTCACAAGCTTCGACCATGAAAACTTGATTCCTTTCTCGAGTCAATTGCGCCATCGGCCTTGCCAACTTCGAAACCCTTCGATGAAACGCCTATAATATTCGCCAAGCTTCAGAAAGCTCGAACCTCATCGCATTAGTCGGAACCTTCCAGCCATTTATCGCTTCAACCTTCACTGGTCGACTTTGATTCCTTCGCAGACACGACGTGTCCAAGGAACATCACTTTTGAGCCAAAATCGACTTACTATACTTGCATACAACCTCTCTCGCCGTAACGCTTCCGTAACGGACGGAGGTGTTCTCTATGCAACTCGCATTCTTGGAATAAACGAGAATATCATCGATAAAACCAAGACGAAACTATCCAGACATCGATGGAAAACTCGATTCATCGATCCATGAAGATCGCATGCGATTGGTCAAACCAAACGGCATCACGATGAACTCAGAGTGCCCATACCTTGTTCTCGACGCGGTCTTCGCAACGCCCTCCTTCCCGATCTTCAACCGATGGTCGCTCGACCTCAAATCGATCTTAGAGAAGACACTCGCCCTCGAGCTGGTCAAACGATCGCCGATCCTCGGAAGAGGATATCGTTTCGATCGTCACCTATTTAGCTCTCAGTAGTCAATGCACATCCGCTTTGACCCATCCTTCTTCGACGAACAGAATCGCGCCCCCCACGGCGACACGCTAGGTCGGATAAAACCTAGATCCAACAGCCCCGCAACTACGCTTTCGCTCTTGCACCTTAGGTGCCTTTGATATCAAGGCCGCTCCCGGTTCCGCATCAATAGTGAATTCCACTTGTCTATCAAAGGTAAACCCGGCAAGTCCCTGAAACACGCCCGTGATATTCACACCCACCGCTCCTCTTGAATCGTTATGCTCTTCACCGCCATCCATCATACTACCAAGAAAGTTTGATGCCTTCCATTCCTCGATCATCCTCACCGCCTTCGGTCGAGATCATCGCACGCAAACACCCATCCTATGCCGTGGAAACAAACTTTCACTCCTTCGCTGTTCGAAAAGCAACTCTCGTCGAGACAACGATAGTTGCCCTGTGCTTTTCCAACCAATCCATGCCAAAGATGACATCGAAATCTTCCATTCCGATGACATGCAATTGACAAAGACCTTCGCTCACGTATTTCTACCTCCCGGTTCTGCATATCTCTTTCGCCTTTAGCACTTCCCGACGGGATGCTAATTTGCAGGTATCAGATTTCGGTACCAAACCCAACTTCTCACACGCGATTCTCGAAACGAAAGAATGTGAGGCTCATGTATCAAACAAAGCGAAAACGGTATATCACTCATATGGATTATACCGCAGATTTCCGGAGCTTGAGCCGCCTCGCTCGATTCAAGGCGTACACCCTCTGCTCCGCGGTGGCCTTTGGTTTGCTGGCCTAGGTGACCTCCCGCCTCGTTGTTTGTCCTCGCGAGCTCGACCGCCTCATGAGCCGGATGTCGCTTGTCGGCAACAGATCACTGGCCGTCCTAACGGACAACTCGAGCGTAATGTCCAGACTTTCTTACAACGATAGCACTCGGTGCTACCTTGCTCGCATCACAAATGATTCCTTCGCATTTCGCACCAAGCGTTTTTCCACACCGCCGCATGGGTTGGAAATTCCTTCCCAAGGTTGCTTTTCTCACTTGAATGCCTTGATTTCTTGAATCATCGACAGCCTCGTTCCTCGAACACCGATTGCTTTTCCTCGATCATCCCATTTCTTACCTCTTCCTCCGTCACCGGTTGTCCGGTGGCATCGTTTTTTCCTGGGCAACATCGACCAATGTTTAATGCCCGGTTCAAGGATCGCAGATACGCCGATCTCCCGATCGACGAGCTTAAATTCGATCTCGGCCTGAGTCCTCTCCTCGAACCTTTCTCGCTCGGCAAATTTCAAGGTGCCGACCAGTGCACGTAGCATAACGCGACGCATTTATCGAACGAGCCATGCAAAATGAGCTTAAAAAGGACGGGTATTACATCCTCCTCCTTAGAAAAATTTCGCCCCGAATTTCAAACACGTGAGAAAACAACTCGTGGCACCGAGCCCCGAACTTGTCTTCCAACTCCCACGTAGCTTCCTCCTCTCCGTGGTGATTCCACAACACCTTCACCAACGGAATCGCTTGTCCTCAATTCCTCGACTTCTTGTTCCAAAACAGCCACCGGTCTCTCCTCGTAACTCGCATCCCGAGCAAGAAACACTGGTCATGCTTGATCACGTGTTTGGGTCGAACACGCATTTTCTCACCGAGAAACGTGAAACACGCCATGAACATCTCCGATGCTAGGCGGCAAAGCTAATCTATAGACGACGGGCCTATTCTCTCAAGAACTTCGAAGGTCCAACGAACCTCGGTCAGAACTTACCTCGTTTCCCAAAACGAACGACTCCTTTCGTTGGGGAAACCTTATGAAAATGCGATCTCCGATCATCAACTGAAGATCCGTACGACGCTTGTCCGCATAGGACTTCTGCCTGTCCTGAGCTTCCTTGATCCTTCGCTGATCCGATCGATAACCTCAACCGTCTGCTGAACCATCTCTCGTCCTAACATCTTCCTCTCGCCCACTTCGTCCCAATAAAGTGGCGATCGACACTTCCTTCCATACAACGCCTCATAGGGAGCCATTCCTATGGTAGCTCGATAACTCGCTGTTATAGGCAAACTCTACCAAAGGTAGTATCTCTTCCTATTTCCTCCTCTATCGGCCACGACTACCGCAAGATGTCTTCCAAAACTCGAATCATCCTTTCCGATCGACCGTCCGCTTGAGGATGGAATGTCAGACTAAGATTCGCCTTGGTCCCCATTGCTTCCCCGCAGACTTCTCCAAAACCTCGACATGAACCTCGGTCACGATCTCGACGAATCGACATCGGCACACCACGTAACCGCATTTACTTTTCGACGTAAGTCGAGCAAGCTTATCTAACCCGTGACATCATCCGAATCGGTAAGAAATGAGTCGATTCGTCGCCTATCGACGACAACCCATATAGCGATGTTTCCTCTCACGACCTTGGAAAACTCACCACAAAATCCATACCAATATGATCCCATTTCCACTGGGATTGGTAGCGGTTGCAACAAACCGTACGGACGCTGATGTACCTTTCACTTGTCGACAAGCCTAACAACGCTCCACAAACGCTAAGATATCCTTTTTCATCCCTTCCCACCAAAATTCCTCTTAAGGTCTCTGACATTTTGGTGCTTCCTGACGAGTCAGATACGGTGCCTCATGAGCTTCACTCATGATTTTATCTCTCAATTCCCTATCGAGTGGCATATATAACCTTCCTCGGAATAGTAGCGCCTTGTCTCGCCGTGAACCCCTTGCTAACTTCTAGCCTTGCTTTCAAACGCATCCTTTCCAAGAATTCGCCTCCTCACAAGACTCACGATGGCTTCTCTCAGTCCGGTTCACCATGTCATAGTCTGCGATGAATCCTTGCACTGATTCCGGCGGGTGAATCACTTCCAGGCTAAGCTTCTCAAAATCTCGAATAAGCTCTTTCTCTTGCATGAGGAGATATCCCAACTTCTCTCTCGACTTGCGACTGAGGGCATCTACAACGACATTGGCTTTCCCCGGGTGATAGCTGATAGAGCAATCATAATCCTTCACCAACTCCAGCCATCTCCTTTGCCTCATGTTCAACTCCTTTTGTTCAAAGAAATACTTGAGGCTCTTGTGATCCGTGAAGATCTCACACTTAACTCCATAGAGATAGTGCCTCCAAATCTTCAACGCATGAACGACTGCTGCTAACTCCAGATCGTGAGTTGGGTAGTTCAACTCGTGCGGTTTCAACTGACGAGACGCGTAAGCTATAACCTTCCCGTTCTATATGAGAACGCAACCTAAACCAAGTTCGATGCATCGGTAGACCACAAACCCATCGCTTCCTTCCGCACGGCTAACACCGGAGCGGTTGTAAGATTTTTCTTTAACTCTTGAAACTTGCTTCACAAGCTTCGGACCACGAAAACTTGATTCCTTTCCCGAGTTGTTGCGCCATCGGCCTTGCCAACTTCGAAACCCTTCGATGAAACGCCTATAATATTCGCCGCCTAGAAAGCTTCGAACCTCATTGGCATTAGTCGGAACCTTCCGCTATTTATCCGCTCAACCTTCACTGGTCGACTTTGATTCCTTCGGCACACGACGCTGTCCAAGGAACATCACTTCTTTGAGCCAAACTCGCACTTACTATACTGCATACAACCTCTCTACCGTAACGCTTCCGTAACGGCACGGAGGTGTTCTCTATGCAACTCGCATTCTTGGAATAGATGAGAATATCATCGATAAAACCAAGATTTAAACTATCCAGACATCGATGGAAAACTCGATTCATCGATCCATGAAGATCACCGCATTGGTCAAACCAAACGGCATCACGATGAACTCGTAGTGCCCATACCTTGTTCTCGACGTGGTCTTCGCAACGCCCTCCTTCCCGATCTTCAACCGATGGTAGCCTCGACCTCAAATCGATCTTAGAGAAGACACTCGCTCCTCGAGCTGGTCAAACAGATCGCCGATCCTGGAAGAGGATATCATTCTTGATCGCCACTATTTAGCTCTCGTAGTCAATGCACATCCGCTTTGACCCATCCTTCTTCTCGACGAACGTAATCGGCGCCCCCACGGCGACACGCTAGGTCGGATAAAACCTAGATCCAACAGCCCCGCAACTACGCTTTCAGCTTGAAATTCCTTAGGTGCCTTTGATATCGGGCGCCGCCACCGTTCCGTATCAATAGTGAATTCCACTTGTCTATCAGCGGTAAACCCGCAAGTCCTCGAAACACGCCCGGATATTCACACACCATCGCTCCTCTTGCAACTCGCTTATGCTTCTCTTGCGCTCACAAACTCACCAAGAAAGTTTGACATTCCCATTCCCGATCATCCTCACCGCCTTGCCGAGATCATCGCACGCAAACACCCATCCTTATGCCGGAAACAAACTTTCACCTTCGCTGTTCGAAAAGCAACTTCTCCGTCGAGACAACGATAGTTGCCTGTGCTTTTCCAACCAATCCATGCCAAAGATGACATCAAATCTTCCATTCTCGATGACATGCAAATCGACAAAGACCTTCGCGCACGATTTCTACCTCCGGTTCGGCATATCTCTTTTGCTTTTAGCACTTCCCCGATGGGATGCTAATTTCTGTGGTACTGTGAGTTCTCGGGTACCAAACCCAACTTCTCACACGCGATTCTTGAAACGAAGAACGTGAGGCTCATGTATCAAACAAAGCGAAACGGGTATATCACTCATATGGATTATACCGCAAGATTTCCGGAGCTTGAGCTGCTCGCTTCGATTCAAGGCGACACCTTGCTTGCTGCGGTGGCCTTTGGTTTGTCGGCCTAGGGTGACCTCCGCCTCCGCTGTTTGTCCTCATGAGCTCGATTCGCCTGCGGGCTGGATGTCGCCTTGCCGGCAACAGATCACTGGTCGTCCTAACGGACAATCTCGAGCGTAATGTCCAGACTTTACAACGATAGCACTTTTCGCATACCTTGCTCGCACCACGAAATGATTCCTTTGGCATTTCGGCACCAAGGTTTTCCACACCGCATGGGTTGGAAATTCCTTCCCAAGGTCGCTTTCTCTCTTGAATGCCTTGATTGAATCATCGACCGCCTGTTCCCTCGAACACCGATCGCTTTCCCTCGATCATCCCATTTCTCTTACCTCTTCCTCCGTCACCGGTTGTCCGGTGGCATCGTTTTTTCCCGGGCAACATTGACTCAATGTTTAATGCCCGGTTCAAGGATCGCGCATACGCCGATCTCCCCGATCGACGAGCGAAATTCGATCTCGGTCGAGTCCTCTCTCGAACTCGCTCGCCTCGGCACGGTCGCGTACTGTGCACGTAGCATAACGTGACACACGATTGAACGAGCGATCGTATCGGTGACCGTCCTTCCTCGACGAAGATTCCGTAACTCGCTTTTGCTTTCTCTCAGTAAACGCCAGCACATACTTTTCCATGAGTTCTTCCTGAAATCTTCCCACGATACCTTCCCCATCGCCCCGGTGTTAGGTCCTTCTCACGTATTCCACCAGAAATCAGCCTCATCGGTTAGTCAAAGATCGCGCAATTAAAATTTTCTTCTTCGCAGCCGATGTATTCAAGATCCTTTCGTGGATCGATTCGCTCTCCGCCAATCGGTTTGCCGAGACCGTCGAACGTAGGGATTCTACCGCGAAAACTCTCGATCGCATGTCACCCAACCAAAGGTGGTTCCCGGGCTTCTTCCACGTTATTGTTCCTCCGGTTCCTTGTTCTCGCATTCTGCATCGACGCTTGAAACATTAGAAACGCCGCATAGATAACCGTATCATCGCATAACATATATCATCACCCATATCACATATCACATATACCACATATCACGCACGATCACATATAATCATGCAATCCTCATTATATATCATCGTTATGCATTTCACATAACATCATCATCACACATCACATAGATCATATATCATCCCGCATAGCTCATATCACATATAAGCATCAAAACATAAACATTCATCATGATGCTGTTAGTATCAAGAATATTCAAAGGTCCATGAAGGATCACAAAATACAAGATTCAAGGTATGTTACCAAAAGGTCGATATGAGCAAAGAATCGACTCGTTATCACAAAAGATGCCGCCATGTCCATGCTTCTAGCAGATCTGCGACCGCACTGCACACACCGACTACCTAGATCCTCGCCCTCCATATCCGCCCACTATTCTCCGCTCGTCCCTAGCGGTTCCATTCGCCTTTCCTCATCCTCTTTCCTTCCTATCCGGCTCAATTGGCCACCGCTCGTAAAAGCGATCCCGCATGGAAGCAAGCCTCGTGGGTATGATCCCATCCAAGTTGTGCCCTCGATCGCTCGAGTGTCGTGAAAGCCGGCTCGAGTCCCTCGCCTCTCGCGCTTGCCCTTCCTCAACATGCCCGACCTCATCGTAGTCATCGACTATCCGGATCACCGGTCCTCGAGTCCTCACCGTCCTCCTCATCCTCCTCCGGTCTTCCTCCTCCTGAGTCCCCTTCCCGGATACCAACTCGATATGCCGGTGGCTGAAAATTCGATCCCGGCCTCTTTCCTCGCATCGCTCGGATGGACAATCTCTCTCTCGAGGTTCCCGCCAAAATCGCTTCTCGTCCGTTTGAAAGTGAGGATTGTAGATGGAGGTGTAGTGACCGGTGTATCCCGATGCACCGTGATCGCTCGAGCGATGGTCGCTTCTCCCAAAGGCTCTTCGGAACATCATCCCTATCATCAACTGATCGGTCCTCGAACATGCCTCGCTATCCCGCTCCGCCTCGATGGTATTCTCGATGATCGTCCACTGCCTCCATACTCGAGCAGCGAACTCAAGAAATCCAAGGTAGGTGTCTCGTGATAGATCCTGCCTCGAACATCACGTATCTCGCTTTCGCCCACGGCCGCCAACTCGTTGGTAGCCTCTCTGCCAACCGATAGTAAGCCTCATATTCGATATTTTCCCACTGCCTCGGATCTTTCTCCATAATCCAACAAATCTCCCGTAAATACTCCCAACGGCTCATGGACATTCCCGGTACATTCCACGAACTTACGGACCGCTCATCCATCCCAGTAGATCTTAACCAACGCTGTCCGGGCCATCGAATATCCATAAACCTACATGTTAGTTTATTAACATAACAACAAATATTCGTTTCCTTTTTCGCCGCCTCAAATATCCGGGTAATCATGTCTCAAACACATGTTCATTTCAACACATATCAATATCAATATCGATATTTATCATAATAATCACGTAAGCAACACAGATTGACTTACAAGCACTCGCTTATCAAAATAAACAAGATTTTCAATCAACAATACATTGCTATGTAAACACATAGACTTACATCAATCATACGTGATCACATCAATCACATCATATCATATAAACGATTTTCACATCACAATCAGATAGCCCTTCCGTCCCATCGACAAATCGCTTCCACATTCACATCAACACCCAACCATACCACATCCATCTCACCTTAACATCCACATCACGCTTACATCACGTAAACTCTTATCGTGCCAAAACACATGAAACCAAGATCACATCAAGCATCACGTAACCACATAAAGCAAAGAAGAATAAACACATACCTCATCCCCTTTTAAAGGAGGCGGACCGACGCGAGTCGAGGGTAGTCAGACTGATAAATGTTTAGAAGAACAAGTTCTAAACACTCAATTTCAAGAACGCACATGATATAAAGCAAACAAACCGCTTTGATATCGGATAACAAAGCTAGAGATCAAAGCCAAGAACCATTGCTCGACACTACGTCACACGCCCAATTTTCGAGGGGCGGCACGGATGCCGGGTGTGATTAGGGTGGGGGTTAAGATGGGGGATACATATAACATACACGATAAGAAGATGTGACCATGAAATCGGGCAAGATCTCCTCTATAACTAGGACATATCCTCGAAGGGAGGGTGCAAAACAATCCACCAATGTAATAATATCGATACATCCCATCTTGATTTATTATAAGCAACTAGACCGTCAACCACATAGCATGCTCATATCGAGACTCACGCGTGCAGAATAGCATAACAAATCTTGTTCCCAATCGAAAGCAAATAAGGGACAAGAATACATCAATATCGTAGCACGATATAACACAACATCGCTGAAGCATAGCATGAAGAACCCGCAGCTCCACCCCGCCGCCTCGTCCAAATTCTCCTCCATCTCGTGAAAAGATTTGAAAGAGTTTGGGGTGAGTACTAGCGCACTCACCGGGTTTTATCATAAATCAAAAGAATCATGATGCCGTGTTCGTAGCACTTACCTTAGAAGGTTTTAAACGAAATCCACTTCTAAGTAAGCAAAATAGATTTTCATTTTTCGATACCGATCCGTTATTCTTGTTATTCTCATCATAGAACCATGAACAACGGCTCGAACGTATCCCGCCAGCCCATCACATCTCATTTATTCGCCCGAACATATCCAACACCCATGCCCTAACGTATCCAAATGGCTAACTCGGTGTGGACTTCAGGGGTCAAATCCCCGTCGTAACCATAACCACCTCATTACCATTTCCGTGGACTTCCGGGTTCATCCCTTCGTAACCATAACCACGTGTTCGGGTCTATCCTCACGATCAATACTCAAGATGGTGATCAACCCACCGAATAGAGATCCGCACAACCATGATATAACCATATCTCGGATCGTAGAACAAGAATAACTTCATCAAAACATTTTACTGCGCACATGTTTTATTTTGAAATATCATAGTAAATAACTCAAAATAAGCATATATAACCCACAAAGCACCGAATGCATTTAAAATGTTAACCGGGAGGTAACTACGGATCCGATGACTTCACCGATCACACCGGTAGGTACCGGTAACAAGACGGAACAAATTTTGGGGTCACATCCCACAAAGCAAAGCAACAATGTGATCCAAACGAAGATCGTGGTAATCAGGGATTTTCGACTTTCTCAACCCTCATTCGCACTCTCCGGTTTTCAAATCAACTCGATGCGTAAGGAAATATATTCGTGGCATCAAGACCAATAATAGGGTACTTTCAAAATATGCATGCATGCAAGTCGACTCAAATCTTAGCAGTCAAGAAGCTTCAAAAATCGATGCCTATCCTCGATCTAGGATAAACCATCCAAAATCGATGCATGAAAATAGAAACATAAGCAATATGCATAACGATCGAACATGGAATGACAAGCTATGTTGAAAATGGATAACCCGGCATGTACTTCCTTTAGAAAACTCAAGCAACGGAAAACATCCCGACATGCGTAAACGCAAAAATGTAAAACTAATCGGTACTTTAGTAGAATGCATAGCCGAACTCAAAACCTAAAGGACCAGAGCTGTAGGTGGTCTGCCGGCCACCTAATCGGCCAATGTACCACGGCGGCGGGCAAATGATCTCATGGAGGCACCGCCAAATTGTCGGCCTCCGTTGCTTTTCCGTCTCCGTCCCTTTAGATTCTCGAGTTCTATGCTATACGATCTACTAAAAGGCGGAATCAAAACAAGAAAAGTACAAAATAGAAAACAGGGCTGCCGGGAGAGGTTGATCGGCAGGTGGTCGGCTCGGCAAGAATGGCGCCGCCGAGCCTCCCGGCCGATCCCCACTCCTCCAGCTCACGCAGCAGCACTGAGCTGCTCGGCTCTTCCGAAACACGTAGAGACGAAGGAAAATGAACGTTGAAAATGAAGGCCCTAGCCTCCTATTTATAGGAAAAACTAGGTCGCTTGCAATTCCATGCTAGCGGTCCTTTTTTCGAAACGCAAAAAGTCGACGCAACTTTTAAGCAAACCACCAAATTTTGCAAACTGGTACCCATGGACACGAAATAAAATACCGGACACAACGACTATAAACAAGATATGCTTTAAAAGACCAATGAAAAGTCCGGTTTTCGATAACTTCCCGAGTGCCAAACCTTCATGGGTGGTCGAAAACTCAGATACTTAGTGTCTATGAATTCGCCATAAGACACTCTTCACAACGCTCGAGGTTTCGTGACGGTCGCGTCATCGAAACAAAAGTCAACCTTTGACCTTTCTCAAAACGTGCTCTTGCAAAAATGTAAGCTTAAAAGGACGGGGTATTACATCACTCTCTTCTTCTAAGTCATCGAGCATCTTGGAGTTTAGAGTTCGATTGCAAATTTTGTCAATTTTTTTTATTTTTTTTTACTTTGCTGGCAAAATTTCAGTTCTCTTATACCCATGTTTTAGTGTGGATTTCTTATTAATGTCCATAGCATCAAATATATATATATATATATATATATAATTTTAAAAAAGAAGCTAGTAAACATTAATATGAAATTTGTGTGTATATATATATATATATATATATGATCTTTAAATTACATCCCATTTTGAATAGCTTGACTTGGAATAGATGAGTTGCGAACGAGAATGAGAGAAAGCGGAGGGTAGTTTCATCCTTGAGTTTACTAGAGAGAAAAGAGGATGTATAGATGTAACTTTGGTGAGAGAGAGAAAGAAGAATAATGTGGGGTTTGATTCTTTTCATGTTGGTTATTTATTCAAACAACTAAATAGTGAGACTATAGTAAATTCATTGTGTATGGACCCACAAGGATTAAAAGAGTTAAGTTACTGTGTAACCATTTATCTATTTGTCTGTTGATACTAGTTACATATATTCTCTTTTATTAATTAGTATTATATGTATAAGCTTATTAGTTTGTCTAATAAGATAGGTAATTGTTACGTACAAGATAAAAAAAAAATTGATCCCAAAGTTTTCTAAAAAAAAAATCCCTTATATTACGATTGTATGACTGACGACGCTCGGATACCCGTCGTTAGAGGTCCCAAGACACGTCAAGATACATTTATAAACTCCTCCAACTTGAACACATAGTTCCGTATATGGCAAGTTAAGGGGTCGAACCCAAGAGAGCTGATTGTGTTATTACTCGAGTTGTCACAGTTTGAGTAGAAGGTTGCCTAGAGGGCAAGGTGTCGATCGGTGGCGGCCTCGAGAAATGTACTGAGAGGTGTATCTTGAGTAGAAAGTAAACTGAAACTAAACACAAGGTAAAGAGATTAAATAACACGTAGTTGGGCCAAGGATTTCGCATGTTGGGATACTGGTCAAGACGTCGGTCATAGGTTCAAGGATTTCCGTCCCGAGTGTATGTCGTTGGTTAAATGTACCAAGGGTAGATGCCTTTTAGGTTGTCACATACACTGTGCCACCCAAATTTCACTTGCCAGATTTTAGGACTAAGTCAGAGCTCCTGCCCGCCCACTCTGCCAAGACGGTCTCTAAGATAGGTTCGTCCGCCCAACAAATTTTACTCACTAGACAAATCCAACTAGCCACAACCGGTCCAGGGAGTGGCTCATGATCCTTGCCCAAGGCCGACGGCCACAATCACCCACTCCAAATTGCATTTCCGGGACAAAGAGACACTGATGTCTTACTCCGCTTTTGCTTGTAGCTATCCCTCCCCCAAGGCTATCGGCCGAGTTAACGCTCGAGAAAGGAATAACATGTGTATAAAGGCCTCAGAGCTTCGGAACACCCACTCAAGGTTCTAAGGAGGTTTAGACCTCACGACTCATGACCTTGACTCAACGTGCTTCACCCCGAGCCCAACCAAACCGACTACTCATGCATAATCGACATAAACTTAAAAGCAAAAAACAAGAACATAAACGAAACCATACTTGGATAGAAAATCAAACGTAAACGAAAAGCATTCTCTGCCAAGCTGTTGCTCAAGCAGAGATAACCAAATACATAATATAAATGTTTGCCCGTAGGACTTGTTTCTTCCTTACCAATCACTCGTGAAAGCAAAGAGAAATAAAAGAGATAAGTGTAGAGAGAATTTCGGACTGATGCCTTTCTCCAACCGTGTGTTGTCTCGTGTATTTTGAATAATGTGTGGAGTTGTTATATTGGGAGCCTAAGTGCACTCCCCTTTGGCTTGGTTAGCACACGCATCTTGAGGTGGCAGGTGGTGAGGTCAGCAGCTTGGCTCGGGCTCTGGGCGCCGATGGAGACTCCTCCGCTTCGGCCCGACAGCTTGTCTCATCTCGTAGCTCAGCAGTCGACCTTTCCTTTCAAAGAAAAATCGACAGCGGGCAGAGAAGGACCTTGCCCAGAATCTTCCCATTTACATGCAAGTCCGCTAGAGATCTTGTCTCTGCCTCTGTGCATCCCGACTTTACCCTCCGTCCACTGCATCCTCCTCGCCCTTTTTCTTCTCTTCCTTGTCTCGATTATCTTCGCTTCACGCCATTTCGCTGATCGTGCCCGCATCCCATGCGGTATGCAGTGTCTTGGCAAGATGTCGAATGCCTGCCAAGATAGTCTTCAGATTTTACCTCTCTCACGGAGGAGCCGATCTTGCCCAAGATTCGGCTCAACCTGCAATACCCCAAAGCGTGTCCTCCCAAACACAAACACATGCAAAGAACACACACAAAATGCACTCTTTCTAAGGAAAGGACTTCCCCAAAAAGAGCACGAAAAATGGGCTCGTCATACTCACACATTTGAACCACGGTTGTCCTCAAGCGTGCAAGCATTCCTTGCCCAAAAAGAAAGACAAACACACAAACAGTACACGCAAAAGACCAGTAAGGATAAGATGAAAACTTAACAAAGATAATCCGGCATAGGCGATTAATACTGCTATGCATCAAGGTTAATCAAGATCGGGGCAAAGTAAGTTTGTGGGAGTTCCTCTCAAGCACTCAAACTCTCTGTGTTTAGGGTTTTCACACTCAGTGATGACTTGATCAAGGAAGTGCCATAGGCTTGCCTGCCGTCTACTGTCTCTGCCTTATACCTTGGTCAAAGTTCTCTATCCTTAGGTCTTTAGGGTTGCATTGAGTGGCTTCTTGGCTAAG
The DNA here is from genome assembly GCA_036937905.1 of Salvia rosmarinus. Classification (NCBI taxonomy): domain Eukaryota; kingdom Viridiplantae; phylum Streptophyta; class Magnoliopsida; order Lamiales; family Lamiaceae; genus Salvia; species Salvia rosmarinus. The sequence goes on along the minus strand of CM072820.1, from coordinate 34,308,390 downwards.
TTGGAAGTATTTAATCTTGGAGTAAGGTTGTCTTGACTTAGGTCTTGGCGTAATGTTTTCCCATTTCCTGGCAAGATACTTACGAGCTGAGCACACTTTATATTTTTAAACTTCTTTTCTTTTCTTTTCTTATTTTAAACGTTGTTCCCCACCCTTCTCTTTTCTACACATTTTGAATTTAAGCTCATTATGCCCTACCAAGGCCAAGGCATCTAATGTTGTGTTTTTCCCAGAATGATGCCCAAGACGACATATCCCTCCCTATTCTTCTTCTCTCAATCCCTGTGTCAGGATGTCACGCCCAATTCCCGAGGAAGGCACGGATGCCGGGTGTGATTAGGGATGGGGTTAAGCGGGCGAAGAAGATATACATAACATACATGATAAGAAGATGTGACAATGAAATCGGGCGATCTCCTCTATAACTAGGACATATCACGAAGGGAGGGGTGCGCAAACAATCCACCAATGTAATAATATCGATATCATAACCTCGTAAACATGATCTTGGTTTATAACAAGTTATGCAAGAAAGCAAAATAGCATTACACCTGCCGACTTGTAATACCCAGTTTTCATAGCTCGATTATATAAGCACGTAATTAATTAGAAATTAATTACGTGAGTGACTAGGAACAATGCATCCTCGGATAATATTTCATAAAGTTTTAACTTAAAGATTTATATTAGAATTCTATAGTTGATTGATTAAATGATAAATCTTTCAAATATGATTTTATTTCACAGATTTATTTAGAAAGAGTGATAAATGATATTTCACTTGCAGAAAATTTTACCTTTCTATTTGATTTATTAAAATTAAGAGATATGAATATTATATCCCTAATCATTGAGCCATATTTTCAAAATATGTACATGTTTAGTTGAAGATTTAACGTTCTAAACAAATTGGGCCCAGATTAATGTGTAGAAATGAGCCCAAATGTTTATTAAGCTTCTAAAGAAGGAAGAAAATTCTAGAACCTTATAGCTTATCAAAGAAGCCATTTGCATAGCTTATGAGAGAAGCCTTAAATAGTGAGGTAGTACTTGATATATATTATGCTTAGCCTCCAAGGGTCACTTTTTCACCATTTTCCTCCCATTCCTCAAAATTTCGAGAACCACCACACCACCACCAATCAAAATTCTCTTCCAAGCACAAGATCCGGACTTCTAATCTTCTTCAACTTGATAGGTCAACGTCTTCAAGAGGTAGATCTCTAATCCTATTTAAGTTTTGAAGTGAAAATCAAAGTGAAAATCACCCCAAACCCCCATATGATTCGGTCCTTTCGGCCTTTTCTTACGGGTTTTGTTCTTGATTTTAAGTACATGTATGCATAGATCTACCTATATTGAGTGATATTTTGTTGAGAAAACAAAGAAAATCCTCCTTTCAAGCCCTATATGTTTCGGCCATCATGGACCATGCTTCAAAAATTTTCATTCTTCGATCTTTGGGTTTTATATGCGTAGATCTATCCTTTTAAAGTGATTTATACTTGATCTATGGTTCAATTTGTTTATTTTCATGAAAACCAAAATTTTAGTTAAGAACCCTAGTTCTTACCTTGAGTATTTGTTGATGATTCCTTAAATCGAGCTTTAGATCTATGTAATTAAAGACGTTTGAGCATGAGTAGAGTCGATTTTGGAAATAAAATCAGAACCTCCATTTTTCTTGTGAGGACCGAAAGATATGGCCATGATTTTAAGATGTTTTGGCTTTGATTTGTTAACAATAAGCTTGTAGTTATGTAATTATATATCTATGATTGTGTTTAATGAAAGAAATTGGGATTTAATCCAACATATATGAAAATCCCTAAAGTAAAGTACTTATGTAATGTCGAGAACTTTTCGTGTTGATTTTATTTGAGATGTTTGACTTCAAAAGTATGATCTAGTATATTAAATTAGTCTATTTTGAATTATTGAGATTTTATATGCTTGTACGAGAAATTTAGATTTAGTTAGTTTGCGTTTACAAAGGATTTTGTGAGATTGATTTGATATTTGGAATTTGATTTCAAAACATAGATTCTTATGATTATATTGCTTGATTAAGGCTTACTTGATCAAGTTCTCAAACAAATCGATTAGAAAGATTAAATATCTAGTTATAGCAATATGATATTCATATGAATATAAGGAATTGAAAGACTAATGTTCTTATAAATACTTTCTTAATAAGTTAAATAGTTTAGTTTTGGATGCATTGACCTAGCGAGCTTAGCTTAACTATAGAGTATCGAGAGAGTTTTAGTAGAGGCTCGAGAGTTAGAAACTCTTAGTTCCTCTTTCCGTATTTATTCCTCTTATCTCTTTTAAGGGACAAATGGGCAGAATAGAGATCGAGAATGGAAAGACAGAAAGTCTCGAGTAAGCGATTTCGGTGGGCTTTCCAAACTAAAATATGTTTATGCACAAGTTTATGATATTAAGCATGTGAATTTTTATAAAGTTAATTGACTTTGTTTTGAGCATATTGCATATTGCCTATCTACGAGATGGGCGATATCGCCCTATGTCGACGAGCCGCCGAGTGGTTTGTGTACATAGAGTGATCGTGAGCTAAACGGCCGATCACGGTGTTTGAGAAGGAGGCCTACTTCTCAACACAAGAGCGCGTGATATGGTGTTTATTTAAGATTTGTCTCACAGACATGTTATCATGAGAATTGTTAGCACGTGCATTGATCATGAAGTAAGTGATTTCGTAAAGTATGATTCATAGGTTATTTCTTAAAACTCACGTGAATCTAAGAAAGTGTGAAGTCGATTATATAGCTCTAAGAGCATGTTTTAATTGTTTTCGCAATTTCCCACCGAGTGCATCAAGTACTCATGCCCCATGTATTTCTAAATGTGCGGGTAGTGCGGGAGATGACAACGGAGATTGAATGTTGAGCGAAGACCTTTTTGTCATGTTTTTATGTTTGCCGGGTTTATGTCTTCACACATAAACTCGGCTACTCTTTCTTGCCAATTCTTGTTATGATTTTGATGTATTATGATACGTAGTTACGATGGGTTACACATTTGATAGACATGTTTGAATTCACATCAAAGATCATGGCATCGCTTCTTTAATTGATTTGTATCCAACTTTGGTCATTTGGTTAATCACATGTCTAACGACTCGTTTTCTTTAAAACGACTCTGCTTATATTCGCGAGTCTCTTGAAATAGTTAGTCATTTCATTTCCTTCCACCATCATACTTCGATTAGTCAGTTAAGACAAGTTTAGATAGGTGGGGTGTGATGAGAATAGTATCGGAGCAGCTTGTTCGCCTCCGGTCTTGCAAGTCTTCCTTGAGTCTAACCCATTGTCTTAAATTATTCAAGCTCGAAGATATCAAGTCCGCTATCTCCAAAGACAATCGTGTACAAGTAATTGATTCTTGTATAATGAGTTGAAATTCTTCAAGATTGCTTATGGCCTTGCAATCTTTATATGTTTAGTATTGTATGTTTGTATGAGTTGAATATGCATCTGATTGAGTTAGTATCCCAAGTCGAAACGGGACATATCGATGTGATTTCACGATATCTAGGTTGCGCTTAGTTAGGATGCCGAGGATACGGATTCGCCGCTTAATAGTACTAGAGTTAGATCATTGCTGATTGGACGTACAAACAGATTCTACGAGCCTAGGTCGGAGCAGTATGCGAACTTCTCGAATTTCTCAAGCAATTCCGTTGGAACTGGTTTCTGGTTAGGCAGCATGGGGTTAACGATTTCGATGTGATATTTTGGCTGATTTAAGTCTTGCCAGCACACTGTCAAGGATGGGCTTCTTCCAGTACTCTTGATTATATTGATTTTTCTAGAAATCACGAAAAGTTTGAAATTTCTTTGGATTCCATGCTCTCGTTCGAGCATAGAATCAGGATCATCAAGGTCCATCCCGTGTGATTACCCTTCTCTCGATCATTTTCATTCACATTAAATCGCCTTTTATGGAGCATTATGTGAGGTAGGATGATCTTTCTCCCCTGACCGCCATTGGTGTACTACCTCTTTAAATTCTCGCTTGAGATTTGACGAGTCTATGTTGATTGATCGCACTCTTTAGCTCCCGACATTGTCGAGCAGTTGATTCTCCTCTATTGATGGACTCGATATCCATCGTGGTCCCGATGATCGTGATTTACCCCGCATTAGATCCGTGGTTTGTTGATATACATTCCACGAAAATATTTCTTTTTCCTATTCGGCCCAGTGATACCGGAAATGATCGCGATCTATTAGAAAAGACGTTAGTTTTGGCTCACCTTCGTATTCGATTTATTTTGATAATCCAATGTCTTCTCGCAGTTGCCCTAGTAATTACGTTTACGAAATAGTTCGTATGGCTCTTACCAATTCACATAGCTTCTCGACACTCTCGCTATAACTCTCAGTCTCGGTCAATTTCGGTTGATATTTCTAGTTGTTTATATGAGATTCATACATTTCAAGAGTCACCTCCTCCTGCAGATGAGGGACAAATTTTCTAGACCATCGGTCTTTCGGATCTTATCGATGCGAACTCGAACATATTGAGTCCGTTAACAAGTGCATGCTTGAGTACCTTCGATCGCTGAAATGCCTTTCGTTATTAACCCATACATTCTACATCACGAGTTTAAAGTAATTTCGCATGACAACAACCCCAATGCTCCTAAACCACTAGTGCGGAGACTACAATGAAGAAGAGATGGAGCCTTTGCGGTTGCGGCAGACGGAACAAAGCAATTTATTAGGAAGATGAGATCGAGCGATTCTTTGAAGAAGAAGCGAATCGATGAAGGCTGCGATAGAGATGAACATCACCGAGGTGAAGAGCTTGATCCAAGCGGTGAGTCATTAGTAGTAGATCTGTGTGATAGTAAGGTATAATAGATGTGGAGAAATGAGGCATTTGATCATGCATATCGGGATTAGATGGAATACTCCGATCGATTTGTTTATTGCCTAAGTGGCAATTGCCTTTCTTTGTTGCCATTAATCACATTGAGCTCGGTTTTATAGCTTCAGAGAAAGCTAATCTTCCCAGACTCCTAGCTACCATCAGTTCTCAGCATTATGTATACTTGAGTTTTCCTACTGGTTCAAATTCCCCTGTTGCTGATTTTATCTCACTGCTCATCGATTCAGTTGGTGGTGTTCTTCTTTCCTTTTAAAGATGATGGTGATGAGGATCTTGAATCCATTAATGTTGATTCTTCTATTCACAGTATGAAGTTCTTGTCTATACTCTGAGATAGAGTCATCTCTACAGATACTCGCTTGTTTATACCCTAGTCTGATGTAGTTCTTATACAGTTCGATTTCTCTTAGCTCAGTACCGAAATGTTTCCTATTTACCTAGATTGGTATGGTCAGTCTTTCGCATCTCCTGAGATCCCTACATTGATTGAGTCTATTTCTTTTTCTCATGTTCCCAAGACTTCCTTAAAGGTCCCGTAAGAGACTTGCTAGTTTATCGAGACCTTCGTGTCTCAAGATTTTTCATGTATGAACTCGAGTTCTTACCGCTTGTTGGCAAAGACAACCACTAACCCCTAGACATCGGTCAAATGTCTTTTATGACCGATCTTGATATCCTTTATTCTGGAGTAATTCCGCAGACTCATTTTCGAGGTGCTTATCGATCCGGCCTCTCCGAGATCGAGAAAGATGTAGAGATACCGGACTCAATGAAGTCAAGTAAGGCGGTGAGAATGGAGTAGTAGAGATGGAAGAAGGAAATGATGTCAAGAATGATGACCTCATGTAGTAGAATGAAGCTAGTAGCGACAAGAGTGGAAGTCTGGCGGTTTGTAGATAGTATGGATGTACATATATGTATATATATGTATATACGCACTAGTGATGATATATATATCTTATGATGCGGTAGTGCTTGCTTGTAAGCCTTACCAGACATGTTTGCTCGAGATACCAAAGCATCTACATACCGAGAATCTTCAATTTGCAAAAGTTTTCCCGGCTTTTGTAAATATCCCAAGAAGGAAGAGCGGAGAGTGCAAATTCTCCTCAAGATTAGCTGCCGCCTTCTCCTCCTCAAACAGTTGTAGAATTGTAGAGCTTTTTCCGCGTCGTAATCCTCCACCTCTCAATGAAGTTGATAGTCCAGTGATCTTTGAAGAATGGGTTCGCTTTGTAGCGAATTTTCCAGACAGTTTGGTGCTCGATGAGTGACTCTATCGTATCCTTCGGTTAAAAGGGGTCCTGATTCTACGGGAATCACGCCAAAAGTTCTTCTCCGCGCAATTGGAGAATTTTATGCAACACATTCAAGAGGAATTGTATGAAAAGTATATATATACCTCAAAGATTCACAAGAGAAAGAGATTGAATTTTGAACCGAGCAGCGAAAGACGGCGAGAATATGATAGCTGAATCAGTAGTCTTGGATTATGCTCTTTTTTAGAGTCAGGATGTAGAGAAAATGGCGTAGAATTATTTTGTCTAGATTCGCAGAGATCGTAATCATTTGGCAAGCAACCCTGATCAATGCGAAAGCGTTAATCATGCATTGGACATGAAGATGAAATACTACGGACAATCCAATCTAGTACTTTATAGATTCAGAGCTATCAAGATTGCTTTACGATCGAGTAAAAATTTGGGAAAGACCTCCAAATAAGAAACTGATGGTAGAGCGAGTCGAGTCACGTAAGACAATCTTTCCCAAGTCATCAGAGAATGCATGCGAGTCCCAAATGTAACAGTAACAGTTACGGGTTTCTGACGCGAATATGCTGTTCATGCATGGGACAAGTGACTTATCAAATAACTCCTAGAACCGCGAAAACATAGTGACGAAGGAAAGGAACCATCCGAGACATACACGACCATGAAAGCCGGTAGGATATCCAAGTCGTTGTTTCGCCGGTGACGATGCGATACATCACCGTATCCACCGCCGTGCATAAATCGCCTGCGTTTCGCCGCCAGTAACCGCATTACCGGCCGCGCTCAACCTCTATAACAAAGAGCATCGCCCTTTCTTAAAACAACTGCGAAATGCGACAAGCAAGCGATGTTCTTACTCAACACGACGTAGGTGCTGCAAAATTTAAACGTGTTACCCGGTTGAATGGAGCTATCGTTATCGTCACGTATGTTCTAACCCTAGATTTGAACTAGGATTCCTTAAGCTTAGGCGAGATCGCATGCAATGCTGTTACACAGAGGGACGTGGATCTTATATAGAAGCGTGCTATTGACACCGTTATGCAAGATGATATGACTGCGGCAGAAGAAATAGTGTTTCACCCACGGAAGAGAACCACGGTAATGGTATGAGAGTTAAAGAGTATGTCCTATAATCTCGCTTACAAATCGAGGCGATGAACAACGAGAAAGAAGTGCTACTTATATATCGAATGTCGCAGTCAAAGAAGGCATAGAGATGTAAGTGGTTAGAGAGTTTGGGACTGTTCTCGAAACATTACGGGCCACCTGACAGACAATTAGATTTCTCCATTGAGTTTGAACCGGATGGCCCGCTTCAAAAGCACCTCGAGAATGGCCCCAAAAATTTCTGGGGAGTTAAAGATCATTGCAGAGCTTGGACCCGGTTTTCTCGACCTAGTGTATCTCCTAGGGAATGCCGATTCTATTTGGCAAAAGAATGACGAAACCTAAGGATATTTATTGATTATAGAGATTCGAAAAGTTAACCTTAAGAATAGGTATCCTTTACCCGGATCGGCTGACTTGTTCGATCACGTAAAGGTCGCAAGTGTTTTCTCAAAGATCTGACTGAACCGTGATATCATCAATCGAAGATTCGCAAGAACATAGCTAAGACTGCTTTCAACACGGTATGCAGCCATCGAGTCCGTAGTAATTCCATTCCTGGAGCGAATGCACCAAGTGTTAAAGAATTGATGATCGTATTCCACAATTATCTCGATAAATTTGTTCGGTATTTATCGAAGATATCTAGATCACTTTCGCACAGGCGGTAAGAACACGTAAATAGTTAAGAACCGTCTATAGCGCTTGAGAATAGAAGCGATTGTTTGCTAAGTATAGCAATGTGAGCTTTGGCTAGAAGTGAATTTCCTCGGACATATCATTACAACAGATGGAATCGAGTCTGATTCGCTAGAGTTCAGATGTGCACGAATTGGAAACGCCGACGACTGTAATAGAGACTCAAAGTTTTTGGGTTTGCAGGACATCATACGAAGGTTCATAGAAGGATTCTCAAGATTTGAGAACCATGACTTACCTTCGAAAAGAAAGGGAATTATGTCCCAGCGAACCTAAGAATAGAGAAAGAATTCAAGAGTTAAAGAACAGTTGACTACCACGCGCCATATCTGGCTACGGAAGAAAGGGTATACTCAGTATATCGATGCATCAAGAGGACTAAGAATGGTCCCGATGTAAGAAGAAGAGTGATACTTATCTTCACGATAGTTGAGACCTCAGAGCCCGAATATCCTATATCCCATCTAGAATTTGCGACTATTGTTCTGTACTCGAAGAATTGAGACATCTTTTCATGGATCCAAGTGTGAGATCTTCTATCGATCACGAAAGCTCTAAGATTTCTTCGACAAATATTTAATACTGCGTCGAAAAGATGGCTAAAGCTAGTAAAGATTATGATTTGCGAGATCAAGTATCTCCAGAAAGCAATGTTGTCACGGATGCCTTCAGATGAAAAGTCCAGAATCTAGTTAGATTCGTCCTTACTCGTAAAGAGGAGTTGATCAAAGAGTTTGAAGAGATGAGTTTGCAAGTGATGTTACCACCTAATTTGAAAAGAGATTATAGCGCTCTTGTCATTCGAATGAGAGCAGAATATCGAAGAATCAAGATAAAATCAGCGATAGAAAGCATGAGTTAAGATTAAACTCGGAGGCGGAAGAATATCATGAAGTTGGGGATAACCTATCATATTAGAAACATGTAGTGCTGCTAACCATGAGGATGAGTTAAAGAACAGATTACGAGTTAAGCTATAACCCCCAACCACACCGCATGAAGACAAAGATATATCGAGATTTAAGCAAAGTAGTGTTGGGTAGGAATAAAGCTAGAATAGCCTCGTTTGTTGATCAATGTAATGTCGACAAATTAAAGCAGCTTTCCACAGCGTGTGGTAGATTGCAACCATTGAGATTTCTCAGGTGAAATGAGTTAAAAGTTAACTCGACATCGTTCGACGGATGATGCGTCATGCATTGGGTACCGCTCAATCACCTCGAGAGAGACCTCAGAGTTTACATCTCGTTTTGGGTGAAATCTCGATAAGAGATGAGCACAAAGTGAATTAGAGCTGCTTTAAGCGCAAAGATGGTCATCCGAGCAAAGGACCATATAGCAGCTGAAGATATGATCGAATCTTGATATAAGATCAAGGGAGATCAAGCGGTAGTTGAGTCTCTACCATTGATTGAGTTTCAGCATGCTACAATAGTTACCAACAGATTTATATAAGCTTTATGAAGCCTTTTATGGCGAAAGTGTGATCACCGCTTTAGTGGGACAAAGTTGGAGAAAGACAGTGCTATGAGAGTGATTAAGAAATGGTCGTAATCGCGACAAATAAAGAAAGAATCAGAAGCTCAAGAGCCGAAGTCACGCAGATAAAAGACGTAGCGGAGCTAAGCTTAAATGAAGACATTGTATTCTTGAAGATCTCATTCAAAGAATACATCGCTTTGGAATTAAAAAGCTATGTGCAAGATTAATCGGACGACACCATGATTACTTCTCCAGCTAAATGGCGATATCCATATGTGTTTCAGTATGTGCGATATCTGAAGATATGTGTTTGATCGAAAACATATCATATATCAAGAGAATATTGTTCTGAACAATATCTAAGCCTTGAAGAAGCCGGGATGCTATTCTGATCAAAGAATCAACAACGGAATAAGTCGATCCTTTTGTCAAGATTCTATGGCGGCATCATGGCCAGAAGTTAATGACTTGGGAATTAGAAGAAAGATGAAAGAGAAGATTACCCGAGCTATTACGGGTACTAAATTTGTGAGACAGAATTTCTTTAGGGAAGAATGTAATAGTGATTTTCATAGCTCGATTAAGCGTAAGCACGTAATTAATTAGAAATTAATTACGTGAGTGACAGGAACAATCGTCCTCGGATAATATTTCATAAAGTTTTAACTTAAAGATTTATATTAGAATTCTATAGTTGATTGATTAAATGATAAATCTTTCAAATATGATTTTATTTCGGCTTTATTTAGAAAAAGTGATAAATGATATTTAGACTTGCAGAAAATTTTACCTTTCTATTTGATTTATTAAAATTAAGAGATATGAATATTATATCCCTAATCATTGAGCCATATTTTCGAAAATATGTACATGTTGTGAAGATTTAACGTTCTAAACAAATTGGGCCCAGATAGTGTGTGTAGAAATGAGCCCAAATGTTTATTGATTGCTAAAGAAGGAAGAAAATTCTAGAACCTTATAGACATCAAAGACATTTGCATAGCTTATGAGAGAAGCCTTAAATAGTGAAGTAGTACTTGATATATATATTATGCTTAGCCTCAAGGTCACTTTTTCACCATTTTCCTCCCATTCCTCAAAAATTTGAGAACCACACCATCGAAAATTCTCTCTTCCAAGCACAAGATCCGGACTTCTAATCTTCTTAACTTGATAGATCAAGCGTCTTGAGGTAGATCTCTAATCTATTTAAGTTTTGAAGTGAAAATCAAAGTGAAAATCACCCCAAACCCCTATGATTCGGGTCCTTTTGGCCTTTTCTACGGGTTTTGTTCTTGATTTTAAGTACATGTATCATAGATCTACCTATATTGAGTGATATTTTGTTGAGAAAACAAAGAAAAATCCTCCTTTCAAGCCCTATATGTTTGGCCATCATGGACCATGCTAATAAATTTTCATTCTTGATCTTTAGTTTTTATACGTAGATCTATCCTTTTAAAGTGATTTATACTTGATCTATGGTTCAATTTGTTTATTTTCATGAAAACCCAAAATTTTAGTTAAGAACCCTAGTTCTTACCTTGAGTATATTGATGATTCCTTAAATCAGCTTAGATCTATGTAATTAAAGAGCGTTGAAGCATGAGTAGAGTCGATTTTGGAAATAAAAATCAACCTCCATTTTTCTTGTGAGGACGAAAGATATGGCCATGATTTTAAATGTTTTGGCTTTGATTTGTTACAATAAGCTTGTGTTATGTAATTATATATCTATGATTGTGTTTAATGAAGAAATTGGGATTTAATCCAACATATATGAAAACCCTAAAGTAAAGTACTATGTAATGTCGAGAACTTTTGTGTTGATTTTATTTGAGATGTTTGACTCAAAGTATGATCTAGTATATTAAATTAGTCTATTTTGAATTATTGAGATTTTATTCTTATGCGAGAAATTTAGATTTATTATGCGTTTACAAGATTTTGTGAGATTGATTTGATATTTGGAATTTGATTTCAAAACATAGATTCTTATGATTATATTGTTGATTAAGGCTTACTTGATCGAAGTTCTCAACAAATCGATTAGAAGATTAAATATCTGTTATAGCATATGATATTCCATGAATATAAGGAATTGAAAATAATGTTCTTATAATACTTTCTTAATAAGTTAAATAGTTTAGCTTGGATGCATGACCTAGCGAGCTTAGCTTAACTATAGAGTATCGAGAGAGTTTTGTAGGCTCGAGGTTAGAAACCTTAGTTATCTTTCCGTATTTCCTCTTATCTCTTTTAAGGGACAAATGGAGCATAATAGAGATCGAAAGGAAAACAGAAAGTCGGTGATTTCGGTGGGCTTCAAACTAAAATATGTTTATGCACAAGTTTATGATATTAAGCTGTGAATTTTATAGTTAATTGACCTTTGTTTTGAGCATATTGCATATTGCCTATCTACAGAGATGGACGATATCGCCCCTATCTTGAGCCATGGTTTGTGTACATGAGTGATCGTGAGCTAAACGGCGTCACGGTGTTGTGAAGAGGCCTCTTCCAACCGAGTGCGAGATATGGTGTTTATTTAAGATTTGTCGCAGGACATGTTATCATGAGAATTGTTAGCAACGTGCTTGATCATGAAGTAAGTGATTTCGTAAAGTATGATTCATAGGGTTATTTCTTAAAACTCCGTGAATCTAAGAAATGGCAAGTCGATTAATACTCAGATGGTGATCAATACTCAAGATGGTGATCAACCCACCATGATAGATATCCGTGCACAATCACAATATAACCATATCTCGATCGTGAGACAGAATAACTTCTCCAAAACATTTTACGGAACATGTTTTATTTGAAATATCGTAGTAAATAACTCAGAAATAAGCATATATAACCAACGATGATAGCAGACGGTTAACCAGGGAGGTATCACGATCAATGACTTCATCGATCTCGATACGGTAGGTACACGGTAACAAGAGCGGAATAACTTTTGGGTCGCTCCAATGGCAAGCAGATATGGTGATCAACGAAGATCGTAGCAAAACTAGGGTTTTACGTCTACGAACCCACATTGGCACTCTCCGGGTTTTCAAATCACTCGATGCGTGATGAAATATATTCAGGCATCAAGCACCTATAGCAGTCTTCAAAATATGTACTGCATCAGGTTGACTCAAATCTTAGCAAGAAGTTCATAATCGATCATATCCTTAGATCTGAGGATAAACCATCCAAAATCGATGCATGAAATGGAAACATAAGCAATATGCATAACGGAGGGATTACAGGGTAAAATAAAAATGCGTAAGAATAAACTAACATGCTTGACGAATATAGGGTGATGTTATAATGTTTTGAAAAAGGTTTGAGCCATCGGACCCCAAAACTTGGCACGATCAGATGGGCCTTGATAGTTCGTAACATAAAACATAAATAAAGGTTTGAGTATAGCGGTGGAAAGTGTGTGAATACATATATGACGATATGCATTCGGTATAACGAAACATTCAGTAAATCGGCGAGGACACTAGACTCTCAACCATCCCATCAGTCGCCATTGAGCTCAACTGCACATTTAAAACAAACATGAGGGCTAAATCTGAAATTCGGTACTTTCGGTGGACTTATGCGAAAATATTTTGATAAATTTGGATTCTGTTGCCAATATCGAGAGTAAGCCGCATGGGTTTTAGTTAAAATGCCTTGTCTTACCAAATCATTCGGTTAAATAAACATGCTTTGGCAGGCGTTTTCTTGGTGTGTAGTCCGTATCTCGTAGTCATGATACATAATAATAAATAAATAAATAAGCGTCGAGAGGAGGCCTCCGTCTGACCCGTGTGACGACCGTAATCCGTCTGACTGCAGTCGCTCTGCAAGCATATGTTAACACGGCGTAGTTCCAGCCTTCAGCGAATCTGGCAAGGCATTTGTCATCCGGCGGGACCGACATTAAAAGGTTGGGTGCTACCACAACAATTAATATAATAGTTCGACCATCTCCACAGCCTACCGGGCGCTATGAGATAGGATCCGTACAAGCGAAATATTTTGGCGGTAATGCGGTAAAACATTTGATAAACAATTGTAGTATAAGTCTTGTAAATAAATTCATTTGATATGGCGATGAGGTCGTATTTTTGAAAACAAAGTCCATTTTTGAGATAAGAAGGAAAAAGGCCCACATTTAAAGGTAAAGCCCACGGACTACGGTTCGTTGTAAAAGTCACTAGGTTGATCGTTCGGTCAAATCCAGTCGTTGCGTTTGTCGTCGCGCTACGGCGAGGCTTTAATGCGTCGCTCAAGTCATCGAGACTTACGAAAACTTAAGATAACTTTGATATTTCATATCGATGTGAGGCTAATTCCTAGTGAATTGATCGTCTGTCATTATCGATTGACTTTTCTGGTTCATAGAGATCGTTCGGCGATATAAATGCGTTTTAGATATATGGTTTCATTTATGAAATCCTTTCTTACTAATAATTATTACTCAATTAGTATATCTTCACAGCGTCTTGACGTATTTACACGTTTAATACGTGCGTTTGACTTTTGAAAAGTCGGCGAAATCGACGATGGTCAAACAAAATCGATGATTTTGACTTTTAAATAGTAATTTCTTACTATTTTGCTTTATAAATCGAATTTAATCGATTTGAAAGCGTAAGTCCTATTTCTCGATTTATCTTGTAAATCGAGGACTTATAATTATTTCGCATTTTAATAATTCTTTTTATAATTAAAAAGCGTATTTTGGTTTTTAAAGCGTTACAAAATGAGCGTTAAGTCTCAAACATAGCAATCTATGTTTATAAAATTTTGTAACATTTGAAAACTGTCCAGAATATTAATTTACAAAAATTTATAATTAAACAGTTTTAAAAAGTTTTAAAATCCTTTTTAATTATCGATAATTCGATAATTAGATTAAAAATACTAAATGATCTTTGAAAATTTTCTAAATTAATATAGTGTATTATTATACACTATGGTCCAGAATAATAATTTATGAAATTCATATAACACTATTTTCTATTTGTTTATATATATACATAAAAATATTCATGGTAATTCAAATAAATAGGAATAATTATCAAAAATTCCCAAAATTGGTATATACCTATAATAACATCCCAACATCAGTATATAATATTCTCATAACCCATAGTTCATCATAACTATTTATTTCAATATATAACAATATTTCACACGGTAATTATAGGGTAATTACCAAATAAATAATAAATAATTTCTAAAATTCTAAATAATTTCCAATATCAATAAACATTATATTATAACATGGTAACATCATAATATCAACCAAAACCATTTGAATCATCACCATATGGAGCTACAAGCTCTCGGCTTTTTTTGAAAAAAAATGGTATTTGATTTTCAAAAATTCAACAATTATATACTATGTTTATACACTATAGTAAAGCATTAATACACCATTGCATGTTCAAAATAAAATCATACATCAACCTATATTTTATAAAGCTCTCGGCCTTAATTAAAAATTAAGCATATGGTTTTCAAAAATTCTAATTAAATCATATAACATATAATCGAGGTTCTAAGCACTAATATAATACGTGCATTTGAAATAAAATTATACATCAGATACTCATATATATATGTCACGGTATTTTTTAAAAATTAAGCTATGGTTTTCAAAATTCCTAAATCAATACTATAGTCTTAAATCATAACATAGATCATATATTCATCATAAAAATGCTTAGAACGTGCTCGTTCCTACCATATCATTTTAACTATTTTGAAAATTATTTCAATACATACTATGGTTCGATTATTTCATATTCATGCTAAATCCTTACAAACATGTCATATATGATAACTTATGTTCATTTCAACATATATGTTCATATTTTGAAAATAAAAATCAACAAGAACATGAACATATCCATAGCTCGTACTCAAGAACACTAAACACTTATATAAAATTTGAACACACATATAA
The DNA here is from genome assembly GCA_036937905.1 of Salvia rosmarinus. Taxonomy (NCBI): domain Eukaryota; kingdom Viridiplantae; phylum Streptophyta; class Magnoliopsida; order Lamiales; family Lamiaceae; genus Salvia; species Salvia rosmarinus. The sequence goes on along the minus strand of CM072820.1, from coordinate 34,292,949 downwards.
CATACATGAACATGCTCGATTATTTCTTGAACAAAGATGATAAAATCCAAGCTTTTGTGTCTCGTTTACCTTGGATATGGTATGGAATCACAAGAACAATGCTAGAGTATCGACCTTGGTGGAGAAAATGGAGAAGAAGAAAGAAAATATTTGAGAAATGAGAGGGTGGAGCTCTCGGTTCTTGGCGATTTTGGGGAGAGAGTGAAGTGTTTTGTGTGTTGAATTGTTTGAGTGTGCATAGATAGGAGTGGGGTGAATGGGAAGAGTCCTACTCATCTAAGCCTCTCTCTCTCTCGATTTTGCCAAGGGAAGGAGAATCAATGCAGCCAAATGATGAGGATTTTGTGATGATAGGCTAGAGCAAAAGGTAAGCCGTGCATTGGGTGGAATTTGAAAGAGAGCATCTTGTCTACAGGTGGGTGCTTAGCGCATGGGGGTTGAGGGTGTGATTTAATTTTTGTTACACTATAATACTATGTATTAATCATATTATAGGTCATAGATATATAATACATGTCATAAAATAATTAAAACATAATATATGCACATTGCTATTCTGGAGTCGAAAATTAGGAATAATAGGATAAAATTATAAATCACGCTATTATTGATACTCATGCCCAATTCGATCAATTATACATATATATCATAATATATGATTTAGATATTAAATAATAGCATAGGATATAATTATTACACATTTAGAAATAAAAACACAATTTGAAAATAAGATTTGATTTTATAAAAATCATTATCGATTTTAATGACTTAAAACTGATTTCATAGCTTAATAACACTCATATATATCATATTATAAAGTTTAGATATCATAGGATAATTTAATGATATCATTTCATTGTGATAAAACCACTTATTTATAGGATTAGGGTTTCGAAATTACAAATTGAGATTATCGAGTTTAATAACTCAATTATCGATTTTAATAATCATTAATACAGTAATTATATAAAATAATAATAGGAAATTAATTATTATAATTTCCGAGCATTAAACTCATTTTCAGCGTCTACAGGCGTTAACGTTAACGTCTCAAAGCGTTGAGTCGAACTCATCTCAAAATGGTGCGATGGTTCATACTTACTAAGTGAATATATTCCATTTAATAAAGGAATTAAGATGGAATTTAATTCCAAGCTTCCTTTGCTCGAAATTTTCATGAAAAGGCGGCGTTCGATCTGGCGTTTGGCGTTTAAAATATTGACGAATCATTTAGTAATATTTCAATTCTTTAATTCACAATCCTTATTGAATTATGAAAGGAATTCGTTATAACGATATCGTATCGAAATCACAAGATTGATGTAAGTAATAAGATAACATCTGTGAAAACCCTGATTACGGGTTCGAGAATCAGTGTCGTATATTAGTTCTTTGAATATTACATTCCACCCCTACGAAAATTTAGTCCGAAATTTGTATACCTTTAGAAAAATAAGTGGGGTATTTTCCTCATTCTTCTTGAAGTTCCAGTGGCTTAGCATCAGTGGTGCTCCGTGATACGCCTTAACTATGGAATCGACTTGCTCGTGGTTCTTTGAACTTTGTGGTCAAGTATGGCTGCGGGTTCTTCCTTATAGCTCATGTAAAAAGAGGATCACGTCGTCTTGGTGAATCACGTGCCTTGGGTCGTGAGCGTATTTTACGTAATTGTGAGGCGTGAAAAACATTATGGACATTTCCTAGGTTTGGCGGAAGAGCGACCTATAAGCTCTGGACCTATCCTTTCTAGGATCTCATAAGGTCTATGTAGCGAGGTCTAAGCTTTCCTTCGGGCCAAACGACAATCCCTTTTGATGGAGACTTTAAAAATACTTTGTCTCCATTCCTCAAGCGTAGCTCGGATCTCTGCGTGTCGTGTAAGATTTACTGTGCGTCTGAGCCTCTTTTATCCTCATCCTAATTTGTCGAACAATTTGATCATTTCACTCACCGCATCGCCCTATGACTTTTCTCTCATTGACTTCGTCCCAGTAAAGTGGTGATCTACACTTTTGCCATCTGAGGCTTCGTATGGGGCCATCATGATCGTCGCCGATAGCTTGTTGTTGTAAGCAAATTCAGGTAAAATATCTTCCGTCTGCGCCTCGATCCAAAATTGGATTCTAAGCATATCTTCTAGCGTTTGGATAAATTCTCGGATTGTCCGTCGGTTTGTGGGTGGAATCTTTGTCTTGAAGTTTAATCTAATGCCCGAGTTCTCTCGCAAACTAATCCAAATCTGGATGTGAACTTGGAGTCTCGATCCGAGTGTCGATTTTGGCACTCCATGTAGTCGTACAATTTCCTTAACATACTGGTGGGCGACTTATCGGATCCGTAAGTGCTTTGAATAGGTAAAAGTGAGCACTTTTGGTAGCTATCCACAATTACCCATATGTTGTGTTCCTCTTCTTGATTTGGGTAAGCTTGCTTAGAAATCCATCGTTATATCGTCCCACTTCCATTCGAGGATTTCCAGGTTGTAACTTCCCATGCAGGTCGTTGGTGTAAAGCGCTTCGCTTGTTGGCAAACAAGGCAGCGTTCTCTGAAGGAAGCTATGTCTCGTTTCATGCCTTCCACAAAATTTTCCTTGGTCTGGTACGTCTTAGTACTACACGGTGGGCGGTGTGGGGCGTATCGTGAGCCTCGCTCATGATTTCGTTACGAAGCTCTGCGTCGTCGAGCAGCATATCCTACCTTGAAACAATAAGGCGTTATCCGGTATCTCTTGAAATTCTTGAATCCTTGAGACCTTAATCTTTCTCGGATCTTTCAACTTTCCTCAATCCTTTGTCTCTCGACAATTCTCTTTCTTAGATCGGTCGGGTCGATTGTGAGTGTGCGATCTGACTCTGGTTGTTTGGTGGTTCAACTAGTTCATCTTCGTCACCCAAACTCTTGACAGAGTTTTCCTCTTGTACAAAGAGACATCCTAACTTGGTATGGCTCTTACGACTCAGCGTCGGCTACCACGTTCGCCTTGCGGGTGATAGTTAATACCACGGTCGTAATCCTTTACTAATTCTAGCCATCTTCTTTGTCTCATGTTCAGATCTCTTTGTTGAAGAAATACTTCAAACTTTTATGATCAGTGAAGATCTCACATCTCGCACCATAGAGATGGTGTCTCCAAATTTTAGGGCATGAACTACATTTGCTAATTCCAAATCGTGGGTTGGGTAGTTCATTTCGTGGGGTCTGAGTTGTCGAGATCGTGGCTATCACTTTTCCTTCTTGCATCAAAACACACCCGGTCCGGTCTTAGATCGTCGGTATAGACCACATATCCTTTATGCCTTGCAGGATGCTAGTCTTGGTGCTGCGGTCGATTTTTCTTTGGTATTTGAAAGCTTGTCTGCACTCATCGGTCAATTAAACTTGATTCCTTTCGGGAGTAGGCGGGTTATTGGCTGGCAATCTTGGAGAATCCTTGATGAATCTCCTATAGTAACCGACTAATCTAAGGAAGCTTCTAATTTAAGTCTTGGGTTTTAGGTGATTTCCATTCTGCCACTGACCTCTGCTGGTTTGGATCTCTTTTATACCTTGGAGACACAATGTGTCAGGAACATAACTTCCTTGACCAAAACTTCGCATTTGCTAAACTTAGCAAAGTCTTTCATTTCTCAAGGTTTGCAAAACCGTTACGTGAGATGTTCATATGATCCTCTTCGTTCTTTGAATAAATAAGGATATCATCTATGAAGACCAAAAAAACTTATCAAAATGGATGAAATACTACATTCATAGAGGTCCATGAATACGGTGGTGCATTGGTCAATCCGAATGGCATAACTATGAATTCATAGTGGCCATATCTGGTTGAATCTACGGTCTTGATTACATCTTGAGGCCGTATCTTGAGTTGGTGGTATCGACTTAGATCAATCTTGAGAATATACCCATTTCACCGCAATTGGTCAAGCAGGTCATCAATGCAGGCAAGGGTATTTGTTCTTTAGTGTCATCTTATTTAGTTCTCTATAATCGATGCACGTCCTCAAAGAACCATCCTTGCTTGTACGAACAAAGCAGGTGCTCCCAAGGTGAAACACTCGGTCAATGAATCCCGGATCGAGGCTCTTGGATTTGGATTTTGGCTCTTCTAGCTCCTGGGGCCATCCTATAGGTGCCTTCGACAGGGGCTGATCACGGCTCCAAGTCGATGGTAAACTCTAGGTTGTACATTAGGAGGTAGTCTGGCGATTTTGGAAACACGTCAGGAAATTCTCGGACAACTTGATGTCTTACCCGTGCTTGGGTTTATCTTCATCATTTAAATAAACAAAGAATCATGGCATCCATACGGTTCATCATCCTCCTAGCTTGTAGTGCGGATACTATCGGGATTCTCCAGCCCCGTGCGATCCGGTGAAAATCGTAGCTTCTTGTCGAGGGAAAGTGAAGCGAAATTTTCCTTTCCTACGAGAGAATCGTGGAATGATTCTAGCTAACGATCCGTTCCTAGGATTATGTACACATCGTCCATGGGTATTATGTTTGAGTTCGATTGCGCGAACCTTAAGTGATCTAATGTCGACTCTAGGTTGACGATAATATGATCATAATCCCTCACTATAGGCGATGAGATTCTCATATCACAGCTTGACCTTTCGGACCTAAGGTTCAACATTTCTGCATGATTTTGCAATGAAGGAATCTGACACCCGTGTCGAACGATTACTATAATAGGTAGGTTGAGAAGAACTCCCATACCTGCCAGTTTCCTTGGTTACATTAGATTCTGCCTCTGTCTTGCGCGTGAGCTCTACGCTTTGAGCTTTGAGGTGTGGTATTGGTCCTTGTTGATTTGGCGGTTCTTTGCTGCTTTATTCTTGCCAGTTCTTTGGCGTTAGCGTGATGGTGTCTCCTCTATTTGTTGTGGTGGCGATGGGCTGCCCTTCTTGTATTTGAGATTGTTGTTGTGGCGGTGCTACCCTAGCTTATTGTTCTTGGAGTTGTTGTTGTTGGTGGGGTGTTTGCCCTTTGGAGTTCTTTGGGGTTGAAATTTGGGCTAGCTGCGGTGGTTGGGGCTGGTATGTATAGCCCTCAATGGTGAGCATTGCCCGGTTGGTTCGGCCTTCCATCCGAGCGTGACATCAGGCGGTGTTGGCGTAATGCCGTTCAGCCCGCATTGTAACAGCTAACCACGTTTGCGTGCACACACCCCCTGTGCTCTATGGCATCTAGGGCATTGAGGTGCGCTTTGACATGTCTGTGGTCCCACTGCCGGTGGAGCATGAGGCTGCTCTCTTCGACTTTGTCCTGCTTGCGCGGGGTTTCCTTGCCACGGTAACTTGACTTCTTCTCCATAGTTTCGCGGTTGTTATTCCGGTTGGGCTCCAGATTCCCTTTTCCCTTATCCAATTTCCGTGTGCACGAGGCGACCTTTCTTATTCTCGCTCGCCATTGCTTCAATATCAAAGCTCGTGCTAGAGGCTTGATTGTGAATAGGTCTCCATGGTGGCAAGAGACATCGTATCTCCATTCTCATTACGACACGAACTTTTCCGACATTTCGAATTGATTATGCAGTCGGCGCATATCTCGACATCTCGCGAGAAAGTGCGATCGTGGTCGATTCGGATAATCTTTCTTGTTTTAGCGGGGAAAAATTCACGCTCTCTTTCCCCTATAACTTTTGGGAATATACTTTTAAATGCAATCTCTCTTGAAATCCTCCACGAGAACTCTTCTAGTTGTCGGTGTAAAGGTCTTCTTCCGGCCTCCACGGAGTGGTGGTCGATGGTGGAAGGTAACACGACATCCTTTCTGTGCAGTGCACCTTGGAAAGTGAAAATCCGTTCAATGGCCCTAACCCGTTGTTGACGACTTTCTTCAGGCTCCCTTTTCGGGTTAAAAGCGGAGGTTTTGCCTCGAGAATAGTTCTTGATCCTGCGATGGGTTGAGGTGGAGGCGTGGTTGGGGATTATCTTACGGTTCTTGTTGAGGATTCTACCCCTTCATCTAGGTCTTCCTCGACCTCGGGTTCTCTTTCTGGGTTTCTTCTCGGAGGCGTTCGCTATATAAAACATACCATTGTTAATTATTTAAGCGCTTACAACTTAACAAAATAAGGTTTTCATAAACTCTCCTAAAGCGATATAAGAGTAAAACAATTCATCCATAGCATAGACAATTGTCGACAAATAAATGCGCTTGGTGAAATATATGTGGATAGATAACCAAGGTTTGTCAAAAACACGGTGTCTAACATAGAGAATCATAGAAAATTGAAATAACAAGGGTTCGGCCCACATGGCCAAAGAAAATCAAGTCTTAGAACCATGGTATTGAAATAAAGGAAAAAGCAACACACGTACTAGTCATAACAAAGCAATTCTAATTAAAACATGCCTAAGGTCTCCACAGTTTCCTTCCTACTCAGCGTCTTCCTCGGGGTCTTCCTCCTCTTGAATCGTCTTCCTCATCGAATCGTCCTCACGGTCGTACTACGGATAGTCTGCACTTGGTTTCCATCATCGGTATGTCGCGTGAGAAGGTCCAAAGTTATCCGCGCCGTATAAGTCGTAGTTGTGGCGGATCGGATGTAGCATACTCGGGTCGGGTCATATCCGGGAAGGTATCTATACTCTCATCCATGTTGTTGGAAGAAGGGCTCTTAAATCTTGGTGGTGGTGGATCGGATGCGGTGGTAGAGGCGGTAGTGGCGGACGTCTTGGGTGTCCAGCGCGGTGGCACACAGGCTCTCCCGAGGCTCTAGGGCGTCTTGCCCTATCCACCTCGTCATCTACCTCGTCCACTCGATGCAGGGGTATCAGGGTCAACTTTGTCTGAACCTCAAAGTCTGACCACTCTGGCGACTCATCACGCCAAGTGTACTCCGTGGAGGAGATAGGGTCCCGTCGGTCTTGAACTCATGAATCTTACACGTAAGTCGGGTGACTCACGAACTGGCGGATCCCAATCAAATCATAACCTCGGGGAATCGATAGATGTAGTCTCCGATACCTCTCGGGCATAACCATCCAGTGCAAGGGAGTATAGCTAGGAGTCTCTTGATGCCATCGTGGTCGGTTGCGCCATGGGCTGGCCTCCCGTGTAGAAGGTGATCGCGAGAAACTCACCTAGGTCTTCCCGGCACACATCCAACTTTCCCTGATGGTGCGCATCAACTCCTCGGGTGGGGCATGAGGTCCTACCCTCCTCCTAGCGATATAAGCGCATCTCGCTCCATGCCCGCCAGTGAAAAAAGAAAACTAACGTAAGCCTGACTATAGTCGTCTTAAAGCGAGAAAGGATAGCATAACGAGAAGCAACTAGGCTAGAACTAACAATTCTATAAGGTGAGCATCATCATAATGTACAATATATATCACAACTTACCTTCTTAGTCTTACCCAAACATATACATATAGCTAATGATATCTCGATATAAGCTCTGAGACCCTTGTCTTATATCAAACACTTAAGCTAGAGTTCAACAGACTCTATCGTATTCTGGGGACAGAATTAGGAGTTCTGTTCTTCATAACAAATGAAGATCAGTGCGTTAGGAGTACGTAAATGCAAACCATGCATAAATCGGTCCTAACGAGGGAGATCTAACTAAAACAAATCTACTACGGTGCAGGAAATTTGCGCGATTGTGCAAAATATCACTCAAGGTGTATGTCGACGTGTCGTCTATCATCTTCGGGTTCTTAAGTCGGGCTGCACATCCTGAAGCCGTAAGTGGCGTCCATGTATCGTGATTCGTGTTGCTGGTCACTTGTGTCGAAGTGATGATGGAGTGCGGCGTCATTCGACAGAGGTTGGGGTGCGTCCTCGTTACGTCGCTTCCATTTCGTCTTCCATCGTCCGTGCTCAAGGGTATCATTACTTTCATTCTTCCTATCGTTCTTTTGTTAGTATAAGGAAAAGTTCGTTACTTCTCGTTCTTTCGCGATATGTGAGCATGCTCCTAAAGTCTAAGTTCGATCTCGTGATAACATATCATTCATCATAAATAAGATTTTGAAAGTCGAGAGTAAAGTTTTATTTGCAAATTTGGAAGTATGATTTGAAAAGGCGGTCGTGATCAATCCATATACATTTTAAAATGAATTAGATTGGTTTCATGTTGATCATTCACTCGATACTACCATACTTCCGCCTCAATACGAGTAATTGTATTGGTTCGATTCAAAATTTTGGAAAAGTTTCTTTCTCGACTTCAAAAATTTTCAAAATAATAAAATTTCTCAAAAGTTCCTCTACTTGCTCATCGTACGAAAATTTTCCATTTCATGAGTTTGAGAAAAATGCGATTACCTTTTTCGGGTTGAGCTCGATGCGATGGAGTGTTGAGAGGTCGATGGGTTTCTAGAAGTCCGGTGACTCGATCTAGACTTAGAATAAAAGGTCTTGGGTTTTGAAAAGCAAAAAGCGCTCGATACCATACATCACGACCCCAATCGGACCAACCCAGGCGGGCGACTAATACTAGGAGTAGTATTTTGAGGGATTACGGGTAAAATAAAAATGCGTAGAATAAACTAACATGCTTGAGAGAATATAGGGTGATGTTATAATGTTTTTGAAAAGGTTTAGCCATGGACCCCAAAACTTGGCACGATCCGATGGGCGCGATAGTTCGTAACATAAAACATAAATAAAGGAGTTTGAGTATAGCGTGGAAAGTGTGTGAATACATATATGACGATATGCATTGAGTATATTGAACATTCGAGTAAATCGGCGAGGACACTAGACTACTCAACATCCCATCATCACCATGAGCTCGACTGCGTTTAAAAACAAACATGCGGGCTAAGTACAAGAATTGCACTCGGTGGACTTATGCGAAAATATTTTGATAAATTTGGATTCTGGCGCCAATATCGAGAGTAAGCGCGAGGGTTTTAGTTAAAATGCTTGTCTTACCAAATCATTCGGTTAAGTAAACATAGCGGGCAGGCATTTTCTTGGTGTGTATGGTCCATTATCTCACGTAGTCACTGATACATAATAATAAATAAATAAATAAGCGTCGAGAGGAGGCCTCCCATCTGACCGTGACGGACCGTAATCCCGTCTGACCTGCAGTCACTCTCTGCAAGCATATGTTAACACGGCGTAGTTCCGACCTTCGCGATCTGGCCAGGGCATTTGTCATCCGACACGGACCCGACATTAAAGGTTGGGTGCTACCACAACAATTAATATAATAGTTCAACCATCTCACAGCCCTACCGGGCATATGATAGGATCCATACACAAGCGAAATATTTTTGGCGGGTAATGCGGTAAAACATTTGATAAACAATTGTAGTATAAGTCTTTAAATAAATTCATTTGATATGACGATGAGTCGTATTTTGAAAACAAAGTCCATTTTGAGATAAGAAGGAAAAGGCCCACATTTTAAAGGTAAAGCCCACGGACTACGGTTCGTTGTAAAGTACTAGGTTCGATCGTTCGGTCAAAATCCGATCGTTGCGTTTGCGTCCGCTTCTGCGAGGCTTTGATGCGTCGCTCGAGTCTATCGAGACTTCAGAACTTAAGATAACTTTGATATTTCATATCGATGTGAGGCTGAATTCCTTAGTGAATTCAATAAATCTAATCGTGTCACGATTGACTTTCTCGTTCGCCGAGATCGTTCGGCGATATAAATGCGTTTTTCGATATATGGATTTCATTTGTAAAATCCTTTCTTACTAATAATTATTATACTCAATTAGTATATCTTCAGCGTCTTGACGTATTTACAACCGTTTAATAATCGTCGTTTGACTTTTGAAAAGTCGGCGAAGTCGACGTTGGTCAACAAAGTCGATGATTTTGACTTTTAAATAGTAATTCTTACTATTTTGCTTTATAAATCCAATTTAATCGATTTGAAAGCAATAAAGTCCTATTTCTCGATTTATCTTGTAAATCAGGACTTATAATTATTTTAGCATTTTTAATAATTCTTTTATAATTAAAAAGCGTATTTTGGTTTTAAAGCGTTACAAAATGAGCGTTAAGTCTCAAACATAGCAATCTATGTTTATAAAATTTTGTAACATTTGAAAACTGTCCAGAATATTAATTTACCAAAATTTATAATTAAACAGTTTTAAAAGGATTTTAAAATCCTTTTTAATTATCGATAATTCGATAATTAGATTAAAAATACTAAATGATCTTTGAAAAATTTTCTAAATTAATATAGTGTATTATTATACACTATGGTCCAGAATAATTTATGAAATTCATATAACACTGTTTTCTATTTATTTATATATATACATAAAAATATTCATGTAATTCAAATAAATAGGAATAATTATCCAAAATTCCCAAAATTGGTATATACCTATAATAACATCCCAACATCAGTATATAATATTCTCATAACCATAGTTCATCATAACTATTTATTTCAATATATAACAATATTTCACCACGGTAATTATAGGGTAATTACCAAATAAATAATAAATAATTTCTAAAAATTCTAAATAATTTCCAATATCAATAAACATTATATTATAACATGGTAACATCATAATATCAACCAAAACCATTTGAATCATCACCATATGGAGCTACAAGCTCTCGAACTTTTTGAAAAAATGGTATTTGATTTTCAAAAATTCCAACAATTATATACTATGTTTATACACTATAGTAAAAGCATTAATACACCATTGCATGTTCAAAAATAAAATCATACATCAACCTATATTTTATAAAGCTCTCGCCTTAATTAAAAATTAAGCATATGGTTTTCAAAAATTCTAATTAAATCATATAACATATAATCGAGGTTCTAAAGCACTAATATGTCGTTTCGTGCTTGAAATAAAATTATACATCAAGATACTCATATATATATGTCACGGTATTTTTTAAAAATTAAGCTATGGTTTTCAAAATTCCTAAATCGATACTATAGTCTTAAATCATAACATAGATCATATATTCATCATAAAAATGCTTAGAACATCTTTCGGTCACTACCGTATCATTTTAACTATTTTGAAAATTATTTCAATACATACTATGGTTCGATTATTTCATATTCATGCTAAATCCTTACAAACATGTCATATATGATAACCTATGTTCATTTCAACATATATGTTCATATTTTGAAAATAAAAATCAACAAGAACATAGACATATCCATAGCTCATTGCTCAGAACATTAAACACTTATATAAAATTTGAACACATATAACATACATGAACATGCTCGATTATTTCTTGAACAAAGATGATAAAAAGTCAAAGCTTTTGTGTCTCGTTTACCTTGGATATGGTATGGAATCCACAAGAACAATGCTAGGTATCGACCTTGGTGGAGAGAAATGGAGAAGAAAAGAGAAGAAAATATTTGAGAAATGAGAGGGTGGAGCTCTCGGTTCTTGGCGATTTTGGGGAGAAGGTGAAGTGTTTTGTGTTCAAATTGTTTGAGTGTGCATAGATAGGAGTGGGGTGAATGGGAAGAGTCCCTCTCCTCTAAGCCTCTCTCTCTCGATTTTGCGAGGAGAAGGAGAATCAATGCAGCCAAATGATGAGGATTTTGTGATGATAGGCTAGAGCAAAAAGGTAAGCCGTCGTTGGGTAGAATTTGAAAAGAGCATCTTGTCTCTAGGTGGGTGCAGTAGCGTGGGGTTCAGGGGTGTGATTTAATTTTTGTTACACTATAATACTATGTATTAATCATATTATAGGTCATAGATATATAATACATGTCATAAAATAATTAAAACATAATATATGCACATTGCTATTCTGGAGTCGAAAATTAGGAATAATAGGATAAAATTATAAATCACACTATTATTGATACTCATACCCAATTCGATCAATTATACACATATATATCATAATATATGATTTAGATATTAAATAATAGCATAGGATATAATTATTACACATTTAGAGAAATAAAAACCCTAATTTCGAAAATAAGATTTCGAATTTTATAAAAATCTGTTATCGATTTTTAATGACTTAAAAACTGATTTCATAGCTTAATAACACTCATATATATCATATTATAAAGTTTAGATATCATAGGATAATTTAATGATATCATTTCATGTGATAAAACCCTTATTTATAGGATTAGGGTTTCGAAATTACAAATTGAAGTTATCGAGTTTAATAACTCAATTATCGATTTTAATAATCATTAATACAGTAATTATATAAAATAATAATAGAAATTAATTATTATAATTTCCGAGCATTAAACTCATTTTTCAAAGCGTCTACAGGCGTTAACGTTAACGTCTCAAAGCGTTCGAAATCGACTCGTCTCAAAATGGTGTGATAAGTTCATACTTACTAAGTGAATATATCCATTTAATAAAGGAATTAGATGGAATTTAATTCCAAGCTTCCTTTGCTCGAAATTTTCATGAAAAGGCGGCGTTCGATCTGGCGTTTGACGTTTAAAAATATTGTCGAATCATTTCGTAATATTTCAATTCTTTAATTCACAATCATATTGAATTATGAAAGGAATTCGTTATAACGATATCGTATCGAAATCACAAGATTCGATGTCGTAATAAGATAACATACGGCAAAACCCTAATTACGGGTTGAATCACCGTAATCGTATATTCGTTTCTTTGGAATATTACATAAAGCTGTTTTAAAAAAGATTTTAAAACCTTTCAAATTATCGAAATTTCGATAATTAGTTTAAAAAATACCAAATGACCTTTGAAATTTTTCTAAATTAATATAGTGTATTATTATACACTATGGTCGAATATAATTTATGAAATTCATATAATCTTTGTTGCTAATTATTTATATATATGCATATATAAATATTTACGGCAATTCAATAAATAGGGAATAATCATCCAAAATTTCCCAAAATTGATATATACCTATTATAATATCTCAACATCAGTATATAATATTTATATAACCCATAGTTCATCATAACTATTTATTTCACAAAATGTAACAATGTTCACGGTAATAATAAGATAATTACCAAATAAATAGCAAACAATTTCTAAAAATTCTAAATAAATTCCAACATCAATAAAAATTATACTATAATATTGTAACATCATAACATCAACCAAAATAATTTAAATCGTCACCATATGAGCTTGTAATGCTCTCGGCTTTTTCGATTTATTTTAGCATTTGGTTTTCAAAAATTCCAATAATTATATACTATGTCTATACACTATAGTATATTAATATAACATCATATAATCATCAAGAACTAATTAAATCAGCACCATATAAGCTTGCAAGCTTTCGGTTTATTTGATTTAAATAGTTAATTGATTTCCAAAAATTCTAATTAATTTACACAATGCATAAATAATATATTAAAGCATTAAAACACCATTACATGTTCAAAAATAAAATCATGCATCAACATATTTTTCCCAAATGCTCACGGTATTAATTAAAAATCATGCCTTTGATTTTCAAAAATTCTAATTAAATCATATAACATATAATCAATACACTAAAGCATTAATATGTCATTATATGATTAAAACAAAAATTATACACCATGGTATATTGTAAAAAAAACTCACGGTAATATTTAAAAATATACCTAGGGTTTTCAAAAAATTTTCAAATTAAAACCATGGATTATAATCATGGTAATAAACAATAATCCATCTCTAGAATGCTTAAAGTAATCGGTCATCACTAGCTATTTTTTTCATCTTCAAAATTTATTTTCAACATGGTTTATGGTTCAAAACTTCATATCATGCTAGATCCATTCAAAATTAAATAAACAATAACATATGATTATCTAAGCATACATCTCATATATTTTCAAATAAATCATCAAGAACAACATTCTTATGCTCTAGAACAATAAAACATACATATACATACATATAGCATTGAAACATACACTTATATATATAAAAGCAGTTTGAAAATTCCTTATAACAAGGAGATGAAAATCGAAGCTATGGTCCTTCATTTACCTTAGAAATGGTATTTAATGGTGAGAGCAATGTGGATATCAAACTTGGTGAGGAAGAATGAAGAAGAAAGGAAGAGGAAGGTTTGAAAATGGGGGCTCGGTTCTTGGAGCAGAAAAATGGAGAAGGAGAGAGTGTTTTGAGTGTTGATACAAAATGGAATGAGGTTAATGAGTGTGGGTGTTGAAGGGGAAGAGTTTTGTCACCAATCCCTCTCTCTCTCATCCTCGATTTTTGCCTCACAAGTGGGCTAAAATCTGCAGCCAAATGATGAGGATTTAGTTGATGATTAGGCTAAGTAAATGCTAAGCCATGCATTGGGTAGAAGATAGGTGGAGTGTATTTCTTGCTCATAGGTGTAGCCGGCGCATGGGGGGGTTTTAAGGGGCTGTTTTAATTTTTAAAATACTCTTAATACATGTATTAATCATAGTATAGTTCATAGATATATAATACATGCCATAAAATAATTAAATCAAGCATATAGTAAATTTTCTAAAATCTGATAGCAATTTAGAAAAATAGGATAAAATATAAATCACACCTATTATTGATACTCATGTCATTTTAGTTCAAATATACACATATATATCATAATATATGATTTAGATATCAAATAATATCATAGGGTAAAATTATAGCATTAATTAATTGCATCTGAAAACCTTAATTTGAATTTTAGGTTTGAAAATTATAAAAATCATGTACCGATTTTAATGGTCTAAAACTGATTTCATAGCTTAATAACACCCATATATATCATATTATAAAGTTTAGATACCATATGATAATTTAATAGTGTCATTTCATGTGAGAAACCAAAGTTTATAAACTTAGGGTTTTTGAAAATTTCAATATCAAATTATCGAATTCAATAACTGAAAATTCGATTGTTAATAATTAATAATACTGAAATTATATAAAATATTAATAGGAAATTAATTATTATAATTTCACGAGCATTAAACTCGATTTACAAAGCGTCTCTCAGGCGTTGGCGTTAACGTCTCAAAATGTTCAAAATCGACTCATCTCAAAATGGTCGTAGTAAGTTCATACTTACTAAATAAATATATTCCTCTTAATAAAGGAATTAAGATGGAATTTAATTCCAACTTATTTGCTCGGAAAATTTCATGAAAAGGCGGCGTTCGATCTGGCGTTTGGCGTTAAAATATATTGTGAATCATTTCGTAATATTTCAATCCTTTAATTCACAATCCTTAGTGAATTATGAAAGATTCGTCATAACGATATCGTGTCGAAATCTGAGGTTCGATGTCGTAAAAGATATTATCTGTGAAAACCACAATTACGGGTTTAGAAAACCGTGTCGTATATTCGTTCTTTGGAATATTACGGTGTAATTCTTGAATTTTTAATCTTCATGAATTTAAACAAATTAAAACCATAGTATATGTTAATCAAGCTTCATAAACATAATTAAATCAATAAACATAACAAAAATTAAACAAATCCATCATAATCACAAGCTCATAAATTTCGAAAATTACAAGATCATAGAACATTATATTTATCAACTTAATTCATAAAAATTGTGCTTAAATAAAGGAATTACCTTACTTAGAGTGAAATATCACTAAATTCCCACTTAATTATGGATTAAACTTGAAGAAATTTTTTGTGTGTGTGTGTGTGAGTGTGTGAGTGTCGAGAGTTGGGAGAGAAAATGAGGGTGGAAGAAGATATATTATGTGTATTATACTTCTAGAAATCTAATTATAATTTCATGTGTATTTAGTTTTAATTTCAAGGGTATATTACACTAATTTCAATAAATTATAATTACACCTCAATTCTTACTAATTCCATCCCTTAATATAATTTAATTAATACTATCATATCTCAATTAAATTATAAAACCTAATACAACTTATATTCATAATTTAATTTAGATTCATATGGCATAATTTAAATCATTTTATATAACAAAATTTAATTCATTACCATAATACTTCTTAATTTTTTTTTGAAAATTTGCATAAATAAATTCTTTTATCACTAATTATTGCTAAATAAATTTATTCAAAAAAATTAATAGCTTGAATAAAAATTTATTTCATTTTATAATAAACTATCCATATAAAAATAATTAAGACATTTTATAGCTTAATTTCTAATTTATAGCATTTTTTATTCACACATATCATAATAATTCATTTATTTCTCAAAATTCAATTTTTATCACAAATAACTCATTTCTAATAAATCTCTACACTTTCTAATCACATATGTTCAAATCTTAAACTAATTGAATTCATGCCGATTAATATATCATTATATTGAATTTTATAAATTCTTAGGGCTTAAATAGCTTTTAAGCCCTTAATTATCTAATTAAGCTTTAATAATTACTAAAAGATTTTCGAGCTACTACCTTTGGTTGAGGTGATGGGTGTCTGCCTTGTTGATTCTATTTGTTGTTCTAGTGGTACTTTGTTGTTAGCGTTGATCTTTAGCTGCAGCGTTGTTGTTGTGGTTTATTCTTGGTTGTAGTTCTTGGCGTTGATCTTTGTGGTTGGTGATATTGAATAGCCACGGTGGTTGGGCATGGCTTTGGTGGTTTGGCCTTCCACCTATTCCGGGCGTATCCACAGGCGATTATTTGCATAGTGGCCTTCACCCACATTAAAACAATTGACCTCAAACCACGTTCATTTGTGAAATTTTTGGCATTTTGGGCGAGGAAGAGCCCTTATCTGCTCTTGTGGACCTCCCGTTGGAGGAAAAGGCAGCTTTCTCCATTCCATACATGAGGTGCCATGTTCCCTTACCGTGGCATTTGTTATTAATTTCCAAAATTTCCTCGGTTGTTATTCTTGAAATTCCTTCCACTTTCTTTTACCCTTGTCATTGTATTTTGCGTCGAGCTTGTCTTTGGTTTATCCTCTGGCATAGCCGCCTCAATATCTAAAGCCCGACCAAGAGCTTGATGTGGTCAAATCTCCATGGTGGCGAGACATCCTTATCTACGGCCTTGAACCGGTTCTAAACTTTTCCGACATCTTCATGTCCGTGCTTCACTGATCGGGAGCATACGCCGACATATCGCAAAGGTGCGATCATACTCTGTCGAAGACATCTTTTCTTGCTTGATTGAAGAATTCACTTTCCTTCTTCTTATAACTTTTGGGATGTATTTCTCATACATCTCTCATGAAATCCTCCGGGTAAAATCATACATAACGACCGGCTTCCGGTTGTGGTGACCCGAGACCAACACGAGTCTTTTCGGTGTGCTTTGTCCTCACTCACACTCACGAAAACTTCCCGGGGGTGTGTGAGTGAACTGCACACTGAAAGACTGCTGTGTCTCTAATCGGCCACAATCAAGCGGCTCGTCTGATAATATCGGCCGAACCTCTCGATGCGGTGTGGTTGGGGGCGAATAGCGGAAGTTGGTGGGCATGTGGCGGCGGAAATGCGGAGTGATCGCGGTGCGGAGGCATGGACAGGCGGCTCCGATTAAAGGCTTCAGCGAAGGGTACATGAATGAACCAAACGCATGGAATGAGAGGATTTCGAGAATATGCGGTATGGGGCGCATATTCGAGTGAAACTTAAAGTTTGATATGTCTACTCATACCATCAAGATGCATCTTCTTTTGAGTCCATTTCATAAAAACTCTAAAATTAAGCGTGCTTGGCTTGGAGCAATTGTGAGATGGGTGACCCCCTGGGAAGTTTTCTCAGGGAGTGTGTGAGTGAGGACAAAGCACACTGAAAAGACTCATGTTGGTCTGTGGGGTCAACCGTCAATCCGGAAGCCGGGTCGTTACATCATCCATTTGTTCTGGTGCTAAAATTTTCCTCCTACCTTCCAGCAGGTCCAGTGAGTTGAAAAGTTATACATGCGATCAGCACTTATTTGTACATCGTAGAAAGTCGAAATTCTCTCCATGGTTCTTATCTATTGTTCTACATCGTCCGGACTTCCCTTTCCATTAAACGAAGGTGGATTCTGCCTAAGGAAAAGTTCTTCTATCCTACGATCGGTGGAGGTGGGGTGATAGTGGTATATCCTCGTTTTCTGTCTTTGGAATTCGCTTCTTCTTACCTCTTCCTCTTCCTCTTCCCCTAACTCCCTGTTCAGGATCTCATCTAGGTGGCATTCTGTTATTTAAACATATAATTAACATCGCATATCATTATCACAATTTAAACATATATAACATCATCATATAATCTTATCATAAAGCAGCTTTAATAATACCATCCATCCTTGTCATACTCATTTTTGCCGCAAAAGCCCATTTCAGGGTCATCATGAATATATATATGAAAATTTTGACTCAAGAGGTATTAAGTATCCTCATTTTCTGTCTTGGAATTACGCCTCTTCCCTACCTCTTCCTTATAACTTCCTCTTCCAACTCCACCTCGGGATCTCGTCTAGGTGGCATTACATTATTTAAACATATAATTAACATCGCATATCATTATCACAATTTAAACATATATAACATCATCATATAATCTTATCATAAAGCGACTTTAATAATACCATCCATCCTTGTCATACTCATTTTTGCCGCAAAAGCCCATTTCAGGGTCATCATGAATATATATATGAAAATTGTGGCTCCAAAAGGACTGTTAAGTACAAGTAGCCAACACAAAAGAAAGTCGAGTACATATTGGCACTTCTTCTAACTTAGCCATCGTCAACTAACATACTTAATTACATAGCGTTACAAAATACTAAGCTTCTATTTCTACTACCTTACATTACCAAGCACGCTACACATACTATACATATCTACACAATTTACATCCACTATAGCCGTAAATGCGAAGCCTCTACCACTCATCCTCGTCGGGTCTTCATCCTCTTGGGATCCTCCTCGGATCTTCTTCTTCCTCAGAGTCCTCATCAGAATCATCCTCACGTGCTCGTACCCGAGATGGTCCCGCTCCGTCATCCCCGATGGCATGTATATCACGTACTGGACTATAGTCATCGCGAGGAGCAGACACCCTCATGCGCGCCGTCTGAGGATATGGCGCTGTTGGAGGCGGTGGCGCCATCATCGGTGGTAGGATCGAGAGTGGTGGTCGTGATGGATGTCCCACTGACAGCGGTGGAAAGACTGGCGTCCCTAGAGCTCTCGGTCGTGATGCCCAAGTCACATGTGTAGGTCGGTCTCCTGCTTCCTAACATCTCGGTACCACGGGATCGACCACTCGAGGAACCTCCGTATACAGCCACTCTGGTGACACATCACACCAGGTATACTCTCTCGGGGGAAGATAAGGTCATCTCAGTGCAACCCCATACACGCTGTAGACATAGCTCGGATGGTGTGAATCTCGGTGGTTGCGCGATAAAATCATAACTACCGTCCACACGGTAGATATAGTCGCCGAACTTCCTCGCATAGTCTTCCCAATCACATGGTAGTCGGTCGAGGCGCTTAACACCATCGAAATCCATCATGCCATACTAATGTGAATCCATCTAGTGTCGGAGATAGTGCATTAGAAACTCTCCAAAGTTGTCACCCCATCACATTCCATAAGTATGGTACACTCGAATCACTTCTTCCGGCGTAGCTCTCGGCCCTAACCTTCTCCTTGCCGTGCGATGAGTCCTCGCCATCTGTCACAGACAAAACTATCATAAGTCAATCTATATATATCTAATAAATAGATAAGGTAAACTTAAACACATCATTAGCGGATAGGATAAACTGGATATATCTATAAAGCAATTAAAACAATCCAAACACATCTGAATAGCAGATAGATGTTATCAGTAAAGGTTCTCATATACAACATACGTTATAGCTTTCTTTACATTACTGGGAAGCTTACTATCTAGTAGCATTCTAAGATTCTTATCATACTATAAAGTTCTCGTTCTAAGTAAACCATAAACGAACTTCCACCACCGTAAAATTTCGGAGAAGGAATCGGGATTGACTCCTTCATAAGAAATAAAGTACGATGCGTTACGGTATGTAGCGAAAACCATGTGTAAACGGAGTTCGATGTAATATTCGAAAAAACGAACATACGATTACGGTATTCTAAACCCATAATTGGGTTTTGCGTATATTATCTTTTTACGACATCGAATATTGTGATTTCGATACGATACCGTTATAACGAATTCCTTTTATAATTCACTAAGGATTGTGAATTTAAGGATTTAAATATTACGAAATGATTAAATCGATATATTTTAACGTCAAACGCAGCGTATCGAGCGTCGACTTTTCATGAAATTTTACGGCGGTGAAGCTTGGAATTAATTTCCATCTTAATTCCTTTATTAAAGGGATATATTTATTTAGTAAGTATGAACTTACTACGACCATTTTGAGATGAGTCGATTTTGAGCGTTTTGAGCGTCGGCGTCTGAGACGTTTTGAAAAATGAGTTTAATGCTCGGAAATTATAATAATTAATTTCCTATTATTATTTATATAATTACAGTATTAATAATTATTAAAATCAATATTTGAATTATTAAACTCGATATTTTCGAAATTAATTTTTGAAAACCCTAATCTTATAAATTAGGGTTTGGTCACATGAAATGGTGCCATTAAATTATCATATGGTATCTAAATTATATAGTATGATATATATGGATATTATTAGGCATTGAAATCAGTTTTTGAACCATAGGAATCGATAATACCTATTTATATAATTTCGAAACCCTATTTTCGAAATTAGGGTTTTTATTGCATGAAATGTGCTATAATTTTATCCTATGCTATTATTTAATATCTAAATCATATATTATGATATATATGATCGAAAATTACATGAGTATCAATAATAGGTGTAAATTATATTTTAATCCTATTTTTCCAATTTTTGGATCGGTAATTTTGAATTATTACCTAAGTGATGATTTAATTATTTTTATGACTTGTACTATATATCTATGATCATGTATAATATATATAATGTATTATGATACAAAATGAAAATAAATCAGCCCTAAAACCCTCCTATCGTGCCGCCCATCATCACTTGAACAAGGCGTACACTCCACTCCTAAATTGACCAATGCATGGCTTACCTTTTTAGCTTAGCCTAATCATCACTAATCTCCATCATTTGGCTGCAATTTCTCCTATTGGTGTGAGAGAGAGAGGGCCGAAAAAGAGAGGGGGGAGTATAGGAAGGGATCCTTCACATTCATCTCTCATTTTACACTCCACTCATTACCTTATTCAAACCATTTTGGAACACCAAAACACTCCATTTCCTCCCATTTCAGTGAAAAAATCGAGAGCTTCTTCTCTCCATCTCTCAAAAATTTTCTTCTTCTTCTCCATCTCTATTTCACAAAACTTGATACCATATATTGTTCTTTGATTCCATTCCATATCAAAGGTAAATCTGAGACCATAGTACCGAATACCTTCTCCATTGATTGTAAAATTTTCGAGCATGTTCAAATATGTATGTATGTGCTTTGATGTTCTTATTTTGAAACCTTGTGTATTAGTATGTTCTTGATGGTTTTTATTTTCAAAAAATATATATGGGATATATGTTTAAATGAACATATGACATTGTATGTGAAAGTTTTGAATGGACCTAGCATATATGCATAATTTTCGAACCCTAGAACCTTGTTTAAAATAATTTTTGAAAATGATAAAAATGCATATGTGATGACCGAATGCTTCTTAGCATTTTCTAAGCATGTATTATTGATCTATGTTATGATTTAAGACTATAGTATGTTATTTAAAATTTTTAGAAAACCACAGCTAATTATTTCATTAAAACCGAGAGCATGTATGTACCATACCTTGGTGTATAATTTTATTTTAAGCTTGTGATGACATATTAATGCTTGAATGTATTGTTTATATGTTATATGATTTATTTGGAATTTTTGAAAACCATATACTTGATTTCTCAATAATACCGTGAGCATGTAAGATGTGTAGGTTGGTGTATGATTTTATTTTTGAACATGTAATGGTGTTTTAATGCTTTAGTATATTATTTATGCATTGTGTGAATTAATTAGAATTTTTGGAAATCATTTACCTATTTAAATCAAATAAGCCGAAAGCTTACAAGCTTATATGGTGATGATTTAATTGGTTTTTGATAATTTAATGATGTTATATTAATATACTATAGTATATAATCATAGTATATAATTGTTGGAATTTTTGAAAACCAAATACTAAATAAAATCGAAAAAGCCGAGAGCTTACAAGCTCATATGGTGACGATTTAAATTAGTTTGGTTGATATTATGATGTTACAATGTTATAATATAATGTTTAATGATGTTGGAATTTATTTAGAATTTTTAGAAATTATTTGCTAATTATTCGGTAATTATCAAGTATTACCGTGAATAATTGTTATATATTTTGAAATGAATGCTTATGATGAACTATAGGTTATATTAATGATATATATTGACGTTGGGATATTATACTAAGTATATATCAATTTTGGGAATTTTTGGATAATTATTCCCTATTTATTTGAAATTACCGTAAATGTATATATGTATATATATAAATAAATAGCAAATAATACCATATGAATTTTATAAATTCATATTCTGGACCATAGTGTATAATAATGCACTATATTAATTTAGAAAATTTTCAAAAGTCATTTGACATTTTAAATTAATTATCGGTTTTCGATAATTAATAAGGATTTTTAAATCCTTTTTAAATCAGTTTATTAATAAAAAAATATGTCTATTTATATTCTGGACATATTTTGGAAATTATAAAAATTTTACAAACATAGTTTACTATGTTTAAGACAAACGTTAGGTTGTTAACGTTTTAAAAACCAAAATACGCATTTTTATTTATAAAAAGGGTTATTAAAATGCGAAAATATTTATAAGTCCTCGATTTACGAGATAGATCAAAAAATAGGACTTTACGTTTTCAAATCGATCAAATTCGACTTATAAAACAAAATAGTAAGAAGTTACTATTTTAAAAGTCAAAATCGTTGACTTTGTTGACCAATGTTGACTTCGTTGACTTTTCAAGTCAAACGTACGATTATACGTTTATAAATACGTCAGTACGCGTAAGATATACTAATTGAGTATGATACCTTATTAGTAAGAAAAGATTTCCCAAATGAAATCCATATATCGAAAAGCGTGCTTATCGTTGAAAGTATCTCGAAGAGCGAGAACAAGTCGATCGTATCGTGTTGAGGCGTATTGAATTCACTAAGGAATTCGGTCTACATCGATATGAAATATCGAAGTTTATCTTAGTTTTCGAAAGTCTCGAGAGACTTGAGCGACGTACTAAAACCTCGCTTTTTCGTAAAGGTGTGGGCCTTGACAATGACGGATTGTGACGAGCGAGCGAACCTAGGACTTTTACAACAAACCATAGTCCAGTGGGCTTTTTATCTTCAACATGTGGGCCTTTTCTTACCCCACTAAAATGTGACTTCTTGTTATACCAAATGAGTTTATTTACTGATACTTATTTTACAACCGTTATCAAATGTTCTCTTGCATTACACCGCCAAAATATTTCGTTTTGTGTATGGATCTATCATTTGCCGGGTAGAAATGTGGAGATAGTTGGAACTTTATTATGACAGGTTATGTCATTTGGGTCGCGCCAACCTTTAAATGTCGGGTCTGTGCGGATGATAAATGCAGCTAGGATTGGCGTGAAGGTTGGAACTATAAATTGTGTTAACATATGCTTGCAGAGAGTGACTGTGTGCTGTACGGGATTACGGCCGGTCACGGCGTCGTAGATGGGAGGCCTCCCTCTCGACGTTTATTTATTTATTATTATTATGTATTGTGACTATGAGATACGGACCATACACACCAAGAAAATGCTCGGCCGAGCTATGTTTACGAACTGAAAATGATTTGGTAAGCACAAGGCATTTTAACAAAAACCCTTGTGACTTACCCGATATTGGCAGTGTAATCTAAATTCTATCAAATGTTTTCGGCATAAGTCCACTGAGTGCAATTTCTTGTACTTAGCCCTGCATATTTGTTTTTAAATGTGCAGGTTGAGCTCTGATGGTGATGATGGGGGATGTGTTGAGGAGTCCAGTGTCCTTGACCGATTTACTTGAATTTATGGGTTATACCTTGAATGCATATCGTCATATATGTATTCACACACTTTCCGCTGCTATACTCTGAACTCCTTTATTTATGCTTACGTTTACAAACTATCGAGGTCCATCGGATCAGGCCAAGTTTTGGGGTCCGATGGCCTAAACCTTTTTCAAAAACATTATGACATCACCTCATATTCTGCCCAAGCATGTTAGTTTATTTTTATGCATCTTTATTTTACCCATGTAACCCCTAAAATACTACTCCTAGTATTAGTCGCCCTCCAGTCCGGGTTGGTCCGGAGTGGGGTCGTGACAGAAGTGGTATCAGAGCACTTTGCTCTTTGTAAACCCAAATCCTTTTTATTCTAAGTCTAGATCGAGTCACTGGACTTCTAGAAATTTACTGACTCATCTCAACACTCCATCACATCGAGCTCAACCGGGAAAAAGGTAACTGCATTTCTTTCTCAAACTCATAAAATGGAAGACTTTTACATGATGAGCAAGTTGGAAGAACTTTTGAAAGATTATGCTATTATAAAAATTTTGGAAGTTGAGCGAGAAAATTTTCCAAAATTTTGAATTGAACTAATGCAAGTGCTCAAGTATTGAGATGGAAGTGTATGGTGGTATTGAGTTGAATGATCAACATGGAATGAATGAATCCATTTTGATATGTATATGAGTTGATCATGATTGTCATTTTGAAATCGTATTTCAAAATTTTAAAATAAGACTTTATTTTCCAATCTTTCAAAATTTTGTTTATGATGAGCGATATGTTATCATGAGACGAACCTAGACTCTAAGGAGCATGCTCACGTATCGTGAAAGAACATAGAAGTACGAATTTCTTTTCCTTACGAGAACAAAGAACGATAGGAAGAATGAAAGTGGCGATATCCTTGGCGCGGACAACGAAGGCGGCGAGAAGGATGAACAAGACGACCTCAACCTTGAAGATGAACGACGTCGACACTTCATCACCACTTCGACATGAGTGAGCATCGACACGAATCATGACATGGACGTCACTTACGGCTTCAGAATGTTCAGCTTCAACCTAAAGACATGAATATGGTAGACGTATTACGTTGACATACGTCTCGATTTACTTTTGGCACGATCGCGCAAATTTCCTGCACTGCGCAGTGAATTTGTTTTAGCTAGATCTCTTTCGTTAGGACTCCGATTTACGTACGGTTTTCACCTGCGTACTCCTAACGCACTGATCTTCATTTGTTATGAAGAACAGAATTCCTAATCTTGTCTCCAGAATACGCTAGAGTCTGTTGAACGTTAGCTCAAGTGTTGGGTATAATACAAGGATCTCGTAGCATATATATATATTAAGATGTTTTGGCCTATGTATATGCGTTTGGGTAAGACTAAGAAGGTAGGTCGTGTATGTGTTGTACCTTATGATGTTGCCTACCTCATAGATTGTTTAGTTCCAACCTAGTTTCTCCCCGTTATGCTTAAGTTACCCTTTCTGCTTTGAGATGATGATAGTTGGCTTACGTTAGTTTTTTTTTCGATCGTGACAGATGGAGGGGATGAGATATATCGCTCGGAGGAGGATTGGACCACACCGACCCCCGAGGAGGTGTTGAGTATATACCGTACCACCGGATGTCTTGTTGGGGAGGATTTAGGCGAGTTCTGGCGTCTTACCTCCGCCTTTGGAGGCGCCCGAGCTACGGTGCTCTTGACTATGATGGCATCGGGCGCCTCTGTCTATACTCCCTTGCACATGGGACGGTTATGCAGAAATATCGGAGATTATATTTATTGGGCGGTGGCGGCTTTGACTGATCGGAGACCGCCTGCATTTGTAAGTCATCGACTTACGTCTCACGATGTTATGGAGCAGCACCGGGGACCCTATCTCCTCCACGGAATACACTTGGCGTGATGAGTCGCGTAATGGTTATACACGGAAGTCCCGAGGCGGATCGACCGGTGATACCTCTATACCGGATTGATGAGGTAGGTTATACCGGTGGATAGAGCAACACGCCCTAGAGCGCTGGGGGCCCGTGTTCCTCCATTACGGTTGGACATCGATCGACGTCCGCCGCCACCCCTACTACCCATGGGAGTTCTCGTGCCCAAGAGAGCATTACCGCCCGACAGTGGCGGGCGAATCGACAGACGCTTTCAACCCCATCGTGACATACCCATGGTGGAAGACCACGGGCGGGACCATCCGAGGACTACCCGCATGAACATTACCGACAAGCGAAGACGACTCAGGAAGAGGAAGATCTCGGGGAGGACGGCGATGGGAGAATGCGTGATCACGAGCACCGAATGAAGCTTAGATAGATTTTTGTTATGTTAAGCTTCCGTTGTTTTCCCTATTTCTATGTTTGGATCTGATGGTTCTAGAACAAATTTTTTTTGGGAGGCCGTGTGGGCCCGAAACCTTGCCGTTTTGTTTTTCTTGCGATTCTTGATGATTGAACATCTTGCTTTTGGCAGACCTTGATTACCTATCTATATATTTTTGACCCAAGTGGGGCTTTTGCGACAAATTGTCTATGTTAAGAATGAGTTGTTTCATTTTGATATCGTTTTGCGAGGAGGCTATGAAAACCTTATGTTTATTAAGCTATGAAAGCGACGGGTGATTGACGATAATATGTTTTATATAACAGAATGCCTCCGAGAAGGAACCCAGAGCGAGAACCCAGAGGTCGAGGAAGACCTAGAGGGAGGGGTAGAACCCACAAGCAAGAACAAGAGGATATTCCCCAACCACCACCTCCACCTCAACCCGATCGCAGGATCGAAGAACTATTTCTAAGACAGAACCCTCCTGTCTTTAACGGGAAAGGTAACCCGGAAGAAGCCGAGCAATGGGTTAGAGCCATTGAACGGATTTTTACCTTCTTAAGATGCACGGCACAGGAAAGGCATCGTGTGTTACTTTCGGTGATTGGACCACCGACTTGGTGGGAGGCGGAAAGAAGACTTTCTGACCGAACGACTTGAGGAGTTCTCGTGGGAGGACTTGAGAGGAGGCTGTATGAGAAGTACATCCCAAGAGAGCTATAAGAGGAAGAAGGAGCAGGAATTTTTCCTGCTAAAGCAAGAAAGGATGTCTGTGACCGACTATGATCGCGCTTTCTGCGAGATGTCGAGATATGCACCAGGACTGGTGGACACCGACTTGAAAATGTCGGAAAAGTTCAGGTCAGGGCTAAGAATGGAGATACGCATGTCTCTTGCCAGCCATGGAGACCTATCTTACTTTGAAGCTCTCATGCGAGCTTTAGATATTGAGTGACCATGACCGAGAATAAGTCGGTGTCGTCTCGGACACCTGATAATTTGAACAAAGGAAAGGGAATTGGGAGCCCAACCGCGGGAATAACAACCGCGGGAACTATGGAGGCATAAGTCACAAGGCCCGTGGCAAGGAAACACGGCAAAGCAGACAGGAGGCGGAAGAGAGCGACTTATGCTCCACCGGCAAGGGACCGCGAGAACAATTGAGGGCACCTCAATGCCCTAGATGCCATAGAGCACACAAGGGAGTGTGCACGGCAAACGTGGTAAGCTGTTACAAGTGCGGGGCAAACGGGCATTACACCAACAATTGCCCAGTGTCACGTTCGGATGTAAGGCCGAACCAACCGGGCCATGCTCAGCCATTAAGGGCTATAAAGCTTCAACCCCAGCCGCCACAACAGTTCCAACCCCAACCCCAAAGCTCCAGTGGCAACAACCCCAGCAGGTGGTGCAGCAACCACAATGGCAACAACAACAACAACCCCGCAACCGCAGTGGCAGCCACCGCCTCAACAACAACAGAGGCGGCAACCACCGCCAACGCCAAAGGCGGCGCAACAAAGGCGAGCAGCCGCCCGAATCAACAAGGACCAAGACCCGTCGGCCTCGGTAGGCTCGGGCAGAGCCTACGCCAGCATAGGAGGCGAGCGAACAAAACCGGGAAACTTGGCGGTATGGGAGTTCTACTCAACCTACCATTATAGTATTGTTCGATACGGGTGCTTCGTATTCTTTTATTGCAAAATCATGCGTAGAAATGATGGGCCTTAGGTCTGAAAGGTCAAGCCGGATATGAGAATCTCATCGCCTATAGGAGGGATTATGATCATTACACACTTTTGCTCGAACCTAGAGTTGACATTAGGATCACTTAAGGTTACGCTAACGATCTGAACATAATACCCATGGACGATGTAGACATAATCCTAGGAATGGACTGGTTTGCTAAGAATCATTCCACGATTCTCTGTAAGGAAAGGAAAATTTCGTTTCACTTTCCTGGGCAAGAAGCTACGCATTTCCACGGGATCAGCATGGGAAGAAGAGTTCTGATCGTATCTGCACTACAAGCTAGGTGGATGATGAACCAGAAAGGATGCCATGCATTCCTTGTTTATTTGAACGAAGAGGATAAACCCGAAGCGCGGGTAGAAGACATTGAAGTTGTCCAAGAATTTTCGGACGTATTTCCCGAGAATCTACCAGGGCGCCTCACGATAGACAACTAGAGTTTACCATCGACTTGGAGCCGGATCAGCCCGATGTCGGGCGCCTATAGGATGGCCCCAAAGGAGCTAGAAGAGCTAAAATCAAAATCCAAGAGCTTTTGGATCTAGGATTCATTAGGCCGAGTGTTTCACCTTGGGGCGCTTTGTTTTGTTTGTTAAGAAAAGGATGGTTCTTTGAGGATGTGCATCGATTATAGAAAACTAAATAAGATGACACTAAAGAACAAATACCCTTTACCGAATTGATGACTGTTTGATCAATTGCGAGGCGGGTGTATTCTCGAAAATTGATCTTAAGTCGAGATACCATCACCGAAAATACGATGCGAGGATGTACCTAAGACTGCATTCCGAACCAGATATGGCCACTACGAGTTCATAGTTATGCCATTCGGATTAACCAATGCACCAGCCGTATTCATGGACCTCATGAACAGAGTATTTCATCCATTTTTGGATAAATTTGTTTTGGTCTTCATAGATGATATCCTTATTTATTCAAAGAATGAAGAGGATCATAAGGAACATCTAAGAACGGTTTTGCAAACCTTGAGAGATGAAAGACTCTTTGCTAAGTTTAGCAAATGTGAGTTTTGGCTGAAGGAAGTTATGTTCCTTGGACACATCGTGTCTGCAGAGGGCATAAAAGTAGATCCAGCCAAGGTAGAGGCCGTGCAGGAATGGAAATCGCCAAAGACTCAGCACGAGATTAGAAGTTTCCTAGGATTAGCTGGTTACTATAGGAGATTCATCGAAGGATTCTCCAAAATTGCAAGGCCAATAACCCAGCTACTTCGGAAGGGAATCAAGTTCAATTGGACTGATGAGTGCGAGACGAGTTTCCAAATACTTAAGGAAAAATTGACAAGTGCACCGCCTCTAGCAGGTCCCGAGCGGACAAGGGTATGTAGTCTATCTGAGACGCATCTAAGACCGGGTGGGTTGTGTTTGATGCAGGAAGGAAAAGTGATAGCTTATGCATCCCGACAACTCAGACCCCACGAACTGAACTACCCAACCCACGATTTGGAATTAGCAGTTGTAGTTCATGCACTGAAAATTTGGAGACACCATCTCTATGGTGTGAGATGCGAGATCTTCACGGATCATAAAAGTTTGAAGTACTTCTTCGAACAAAGAGATCTGAATATGAGACAAAGAAGATGGCTTGAATTAGTAAAGGATTACGACTGTGGTATTAACTATCACCCGGGTAAGGCGAATGTAGTAGCTAACGCCTTGAGTCGTAAGAGCCATACCAAGTTAGGATGTCTCTTTGTACAAGAGGAAAAACTCGTTGAAGAGTTTGGTAGAATGAGGATTGAACTGGTGGAACCACCTGGGACAATTGTGAGCTGCATCGCTACACTCACACTGACGTCCGATTTAAGAACAAGAATTGTCGAGAGACAAAGGATGGAGGAAAAGTTGGAAAAGATCCGAGAAAGACTAAGGTCTGAAGGATTCAAGAAATTCCAAGAGGCGCCGGATAACGCCTTATTATTTGAAGGAAGGATATGCGATCCTGACGACGCAGAGCTTCAGAATGAAATCATGAGTGAGGCTCACGATACGCCCTACACCGCCCACCCAGGCAGTACTAAAATGTACCAAGACCTGAAGGAAAAGTTTTGGTGGGAAGGCATGAAACGAGATATAGCTTCTTTTGTGGAGCACGCGTCTTGTTTGCCAACGGTGAAGGCACTACACCAACGTCCATACGGAAAGTTGCAACCGTTAGAAATCCCCGAGTGGAAGTGGGACGATATAACCATGGATTTCGTTACAAGCTTACCCAAGTCGAGAAGAGGAAACACAGCCATCTGGGTAATTGTGGATAGGCTGACCAAAAGTGCTCATTTTCTACCGATTCATAGCACTTATGGATCTGATAAACTAGCCCAGCTGTACGTTAAGGAAATCGTGCGACTACATGGAGTGCCAAAATCTATTACCTCGATCGAGACTCCAGTTCACATCCGATTTTGGATTAGCTTGCAAAGAGAACTGGTGCAGATTAAATTTCGAAGACTGACATTCCACCCACAAACCGATGGACGATCGGAAAGAACGATCAAACGCTAGAAGATATGCTTAGAACCGTAATTTTGGATCGAGGTGCAAAATGGGAAGATATCTTACCTCTTATCGAATTTGCTTACAACAACAACTATCAAGCGACGATCGGCATGGCCCCATACGAAGCCTTATATGGCAAGAAGTGTAGATCACCGCTTTATTGGGATGAAGTCGGTGAGAGAAAAGTCATAGGGCCTGATGCAGTGAACGAAATGATCAAGATCGTTCAACAGATTAGGCTGAGGATAAAAGAGGCTCAGGACAGACAGAAATCTTACGTTGATACGCGTAGATCCGAACTACAGTTTGAGGATGGAGACAAAGTATTTCTTAAGGTCTCTCCATCGAAAGGGATTGTCAGGTTTGGCCTGAAAGGGAAGCTTAGACCCCGTTTTATAGGACCTTATGAGATCCTAGAGAGGATAGGTCCAGTAGCTTATAGGTTGGCTCTTCCGCCAAACCTAGGGAATGTCCATAATGTTTTTCACGTCTCGCAATTACGAAAATACGTTCACGACCCAAAGCATGTGATTCATCAAGACGACGTGATCCTCGAGCCAGACATGAGCTATAAGGAAGAACCCACGGCCATACTTGACCACAAAGTTCAGCAATTACGGAGCAAGTCGATTCCGTTAGTCAAAGTGCTGTGGAGACACCACGGACAAGAAGAAGCTACGTGGGAGCTTGAAGAAGCGATGAGGAAAAATACCCCGATTTATTTTTCTAGAGGTATACAAATTTCGGGACGAAATTTTTCGTAAGGGGGGTGGAATGTAATATTCCAAAGAAACGAACATACGATTACGGTATTCTAAACCCATAATTAGGGTTTTGCCGTATATTATCTTTTTACGACATCGAATATTGTGATTTCGATACGATACCGTTATAACGAATTCCTTTTTATAATTCACTAAGGATTGTGAATTTAAGGATTTAAATATTACGAAATGATTCGTCAATATATTTTAACGTCAAACACGTATCGAACGTCAGCTTTTCATGAAATTTTCTGAGCAGTGAAGCTTGGAATTAATTTCCATCTTAATTCCTTTATTAAAAGGGATATATTTATTTAGTAAGTATGAACTTACTACGACCATTTTGAGATGAGTCGATTTTGAACGTTTTGAACGTCAACGTCTAGAGACGTTTTGAAAAATGAGTTTAATGCTCAGGAAATTATAATAATTAATTTCCTATTATTATTTTATATAATTACAGTATTAATAATTATTAAAATCAATATTTGAATTATTAAACTCGATATTTTCGAAATTAATTTTCGAAAACCCTAATCTTATAAATTAGGGTTTGGTCACATGAAATGGTGCCATTAAATTATCATATGGTATCTAAATTATATAGTATGATATATATGGATATTATTAGGCATTGAAATCAGTTTTTGAACCATAGGAATCGATAATACCTATTTATATAATTTCGAAACCCTATTTTCGAAATTAGGGTTTTTATTGCATGAAATGTGCTATAATTTTATCCTATGCTATTATTTAATATCTAAATCATATATTATGATATATATGATCGAAAATTACATGAGTATCAATAATAGGTGTAAATTATATTTTAATCCTATTTTTCCAATTTTTGGATCGGTAATTTCGAATTATTACCTAAGTGATGATTTAATTATTTTTATGACTTGTACTATATATCTATGATCATGTATAATATATATAATGTATTATGATACAAAAATGAAAATAAATCAGCCCCTAAAACCCCTCCTATGCGTCGCCCATCATCACCAAACAAGGCATGCACTCCACCTCCTAAATTGACCAATGCATGGCTTACCTTTTTAGCTTAGCCTAATCATCACTAATCTCCATCATTTGGCTGCAATTTCTCCTATTGGTGTGAGAGAGAGGGCCGAAGAGAGGGAGTATAGGGAGGATCCTTCACATTCATCTCTCATTTTACACTCCACACTCATTACCTTATTCAAACCATTTGGAACACCAAAACACTCCATTTCCTCCCATTTCAAGTAGAAAAATCGAGAGCTTCTTCCTCTCCATCTCTCAAAATTTTCTTCTTCTTCTCCATCTCTATTTCACAAAACTTGATACCATATATTGTTCTTTGATTCCATTCCATATCCAAAGGTAAATCTGAGACCATAGTACCA
This sequence comes from Salvia rosmarinus, assembly GCA_036937905.1. Lineage (NCBI taxonomy): Eukaryota > Viridiplantae > Streptophyta > Magnoliopsida > Lamiales > Lamiaceae > Salvia > Salvia rosmarinus. The sequence goes on along the minus strand of CM072820.1, from coordinate 34,260,171 downwards.
ATACCTTCTCCATTGATTGTAAAATTTTCGAGCATGTTCAAATATGTATGTATGTGCTTTGATGTTCTTATTTTCAAACCTTGTGTATTAGTATGTTCTTGATGGTTTTTATTTTCAAAAAAATATATGGGGATATATGTTTAAATGAACATATGATATTGTATGTGAAAGTTTTGAATGGACCTAGCATATATGCATAATTTTGAACCTAGAACCTTGTTTAAAATAATTTTGAAAATGATAAAATGCATATGTGATGACCGAATGCTTCTTAGCATTTTCTAAGCATGTATTATTGATCTATGTTATGATTTAAGACTATAGTATGTTATTTAAAATTTTTGGAAAACCCTAGCTAATTATTTCATTAAAACCGAGAGCATGTATGTACCATACCTTGGTGTATAATTTTATTTTAAGCTTGTGATGACATATTAATGCTTGAATGTATTGTTTATATGTTATATGATTTATTTGGAATTTTTGAAAACCATATACTTGATTTCTCAATAATACCGTGAGCATGTAAGATGTGTAGGTTGGTGTATGATTTTATTTTTGAACATGTAATGGTGTTTTAATGCTTTAGTATATTATTTATGCATTGTGTGAATTAATTAGAATTTTTGGAAATCATTTACCTATTTAAATCAAATAAGCAGCTTACAAGCTTATATGGTGATGATTTAATTGGTTTTGATAATTTAATGATGTTATATTAATATACTATAGTATATAATCATAGTATATAATTGTTGGAATTTTGAAAACCAAATACTAAATAAAATCGAAAAAGCGAGAGCTTACAAGCTCATATGGTGACGATTTAAATTAGTTTGGTTGATATTATGATATTAAAATGTTATAATATAATGTTTAATGATGTTGGAATTTATTTAGAATTTTAGAAATTATTTGACAATTATTCGGTAATTATCAAGTATTACCGTGAATAATTGTTATATATTGTGAAATGAATGCTTATGATGAACTATAGGTTATATTAATGATATATATTGACGTTGGGATATTATACTAAGTATATATCAATTTTGGGAATTTTTGGATAATTATTCCCTATTTATTTGAAATTACCGTAAATGTATATATGTATATATATAAATAAATAGCAATAATACCATATGAATTTTATAAATTCATATTCTGGACCATAGTGTATAATAATGCACTATATTAATTAATAAGTCATTTGATTTTAAATTAATTATCGAGTTTTCGATAATTAATAAGGATTTTAAATCAGTTTATTAATAAAAAATATGTCTATTTATATTCTGGACATATTTTGGAAATTATAAAAATTTTACAAACATAGTTTACTATGTTTAAGACAAACGTTAGGTTGTTAACGTTTTAAAAACCAAAATACGCATTTTTATTTATAAAAAGGGTTATTAAAATGCGAAAATATTTATAAGTCCTCGATTTACGAGATAGATCAAAAATAGGACTTTACGTTTTCAAATCGATCAAATTCGACTTATAAAACAAAATAGTAAGAAGTTACTATTTTAAAAGTCAAAATCGTTGACTTTGTTGACCAATGTTGACTTCGTTGACTTTTCAAGTCAAACGTACGATTATACGTTTATAAATACGTCAGTACGCGTAAGATATACTAATTGAGTATGATACCTTATTAGTAAGAAAAGATTTCCCAAATGAAATCCATATATCGAAAAACGTACTTATACGTTGAAAGTATCTCGAAGAACGAGAACAAGTCAATCGTATACGTGTTAGAGACGTATTGAATTCACTAAGGAATTCAGTCTACATCGATATGAAATATCGAAGTTTATCTTAGTTTTCGAAAGTCTCGAGACTTGAGCGACGCACTAAAACCTCGCTTTTTCGAAAGGTGTGGGCGCAAACGCAATGACGGATTGTGACGAACGAACGAACCTAGACTTTTACAACAAACCATAGTCCAAAGGGCTTTATCTTCAACATGTGGGCCTTTTCTTACCCCACTAAAATGTGACTTTACTGTTATACCAAATGAGTTTATTTACAGTACTTATTTTACAACCGTTATCAAATGTTCTACTGCATTACCTGCCAAAAATATTTCGTTTTGTGTATGGATCCTATCTGTTTGCCCGGGTAGGGCTGTGGAGATGGTTGGAACTTTATTATGACAGGTTATGTCATTTGGGTCGCGCCCAACCTTTTAAATGTCGGGTCCTGTGCCGGATGATAAATGCCTGGCTAGGATTGGCGTGAAGGTTGGAACTATACGCTGTGTTAACATATGCTTGTAGAGAGTGACTGTGTGCTGTACGGGATTACGGCCGGTCACGGCGTCGTAGATGGGAGGCCTCCCTCTCGACGTTTATTTATTTATTATTATTATGTATTGTGACTATGAGATACGGACCATACACACCAAGAAAATGCTCGGCCGAGCTATGTTTACGAACTGAAAATGATTTGGTAAGCACAAGGCATTTTAACAAAAACCCTTGTGACTTACCCGATATTGGCAGTGTAATCTAAATTCTATCAAATGTTTTCGGCATAAGTCCACTGAGTGCAATTTCTTGTACTTAGCCCTGCATATTTGTTTTTAAATGTGCAGGTTGAGCTCTGATGGTGATGATGGGGGATGTGTTGAGGAGTCCAGTGTCCTTGACCGATTTACTTGAATTTATGGGTTATACCTTGAATGCATATCGTCATATATGTATTCACACACTTTCCGCTGCTATACTCTGAACTCCTTTATTTATGCTTACGTTTACAAACTATCAAGGTCCATCGGATCAGGCCAAGTTTTGGGGTCCGATGGCCTAAACCTTTTTCAAAAACATTATGACATCACCTCATATTCTGCCCAAGCATGTTAGTTTATTTTTATGCATCTTTATTTTACCCATGTAACCCCTAAAATACTACTCCTAGTATTAGTCGCCCTCCAGTCCGGGTTGGTCCGGAGTGGGGTCGTGACAGAAGTGGTATCAGAGCACTTTGCTCTTTGTAAACCCAAATCCTTTTTATTCTAAGTCTAGATCGAGTCACTGGACTTCTAGAAATCTACTGACTCCTCTCAACACTCCATCACATCGAGCTCAACCGGGAAAAAGGTAACTGCATTTCTTTCTCAAACTCATAAAATGGAAGACTTTTACATGATGAGCAAGTTGGAAGAACTTTTGAAAGATTATGCTATTATAAAAATTTTGGAAGTTGAGCAAGAAAATTTTTCCAAAAATTTTGAATTGAACTAATGCAAGTGCTCAAGTATTGAGATGGAAGTGTATGGTGGTATTGAGTTGAATGATCAACATGGAATGAATGAATCCATTTTTGATATGTATATGAGTTGATCATGATTGTCATTTTGAAATCGTATTTCCAAAATTTTAAAATAAGACTTTATTTTCCAATCTTTCAAAATTTTGTTTATGATGAACGATATGTTATCATGAGACGAACCTAGACTCTAAGGAGCATGCTCACGTATCGTGAAAGAACATAGAAGTACGAACTTCTTTTTCCTTACGAGAACAAAGAACAATAGGAAGAATGAAAGTGACGATATCCTTGAGCGCGGACAACGAAAGACGAGCGAGAAGGATGAACAAGGACGACCTCAACCTTGAAGATGAACGACGTCGACACTTCATCACCACTTCGACATGAGTGAGCATCGACACGAATCATGACATGGACGTCACTTACGGCTTCAGAATGTTCAGCTTCAACCTAAAGACATGAATATGGTAGACGTATTACGTTGACATACGTCTCGATTTACTTTTGGCACGATCGCGCAAATTTCCTGCACTGCGCAGTGAATTTGTTTTAGCTAGATCTCTTTCGTTAGGACTCCGATTTACGTACAGTTTTCACCTGCGTACTCCTAACGCACTGATATTCATTTGTTATGAAGAACAGAATTCCTAATCTTGTCTCCAGAATACGCTAGAGTCTGTTGAACGTTAGCTCAAGTGTTGGGTATAATACAAGGATCTCGTAGCATATATATATATTAAGATGTTTTGGCCTATGTATATGCGTTTGGGTAAGACTAAGAAGGTAGGTCGTGTATGTGTTGTACCTTATGATGTTGCCTACCTCATAGATTGTTTAGTTCCAACCTAGTTTCTCCCCGTTATGCTTAAGTTACCCTTTCTGCTTTGAGATGATGATAGTTTGCTTACGTTAGTTTTTTTTCGATCGTGACAGATGGAGGGGATGAGATATATCGCTCGGAGGAGGATTGGACCACACCCGACCCCTGAGGAGGTGTTGAGTATATACCGTACCAGCTGGATGTGCGCTGGGGAGGATTTAGGCGAGTTCCTGGCGTACTACCTCCGCCTTTGGAGAGACGCCCGAGCCTACGGTGCTACTGACTATGATGGCATCAGACGCCTCCTGTCTATACTCCCTTGCACATGGGACGGTTATGCCCGAGAAATATCGGGAGATTATATTTACCGGGCAGTGGGCAGCTTTGACCTGATCGGAGACCTGCCCAGATTTGTAAGTCATCTGACTTACGCCTCATGATGTTATGGAGCAGCACCGAGGGGACCCTATCTCCCTCCACGGGAATACACTTGGCGTGATGAGTCGCCAGAATGGTTATACACGGAAGTCCCGAGGCAGATCGACCCGGTGATACCTCTATACCGGATTGATGAGGGTAGGTTATACCAGGTGGATAGGGCAGCACGCCCTAGAGCGCTGGGGGAGCCCGTGTTCCCTCCATTACCGGTTGGACATCCAGTACGTCCGCCGCTGCCACCCCTACTACCCATGGGAGTTCTCGTGCCGCCAGTAGAGCATTACCGCCCGACAGCGGGCGAATGCGACGGACGCTTTCAACCCCATGCGTGACATACCCATGGTGGAAGACCACGGAGCGGGACCATCCAGGGGACTACCCCGCATGAACATTACCGACAGCGAAGACGACTCCGAGGAAGAGGAAGATCCCGAGGAGGACGAGCAGTGGGAGAATGCATGATGCAGGCACCGAATGAAGCTTAGATAGATTTTTGTTATGTTAAGCTTCCGTTGTTTTCCCTATTTCTATGTTTGGATCTGATGGTTCTAGAACAAATTTTTTTGGGAGGCCGTGTGGGCCCAAACCTTGCCGTTTTGTTTTTCTTGCGATTCTTGATGATTGAACATCTTGCTTTTGGCAGACCTTGATTACCTATCTATATATTTTTGACCCAAGTGGGGCTTTTGCGACAAATTGTCTATGTTAAGAATGAGTTGTTTCATTTTGATATCGTTTTGCGAGGAGGCTATGAAAACCTTATGTTTATTAAGCTATGAAAGCGACGGGTGATTGACGATAATATGTTTTATATAACAGAATGCATCCGAGAAGGAACCCAAAGCGAGAACCCAGAGGTCGAGGAAGACCTAGAGGGAGGGGTAGAACCCCCAAGCAAGAACAAGAGGATATTCCCCAACCACCACCTCCACCTCAACCCGATCGCAGGATCGAAGAACTATTTCTAAGACAGAACCCTCCTGTCTTTAACGGGAAAGGTAACCCGGAAGAAGCCGAGCAATGGGTTAGAGCCATTGAACGGATTTTTACCTTCTTAAGATGCACGGCACAGGAAAGGCTGTCGTGTGTTACTTTCCAGCTGATTGGACCAGCTGACTTCTGGTGGGAGGCCAGAAAGAAGACTTTTACAGCCGAACAGCTTGAGGAGTTCTCGTGGGAGGACTTCAAGAGGGAGCTGTATGAGAAGTACATCCCTAAGAGAGCTATAAGAGGAAGAAGGAGCAGGAATTTTTCCTGCTAAAGCAAGAAAGGATGTCTGTGACCGACTATGATCGCGCTTTCTGCGAGATGTCGAGATATGCACCAGAACTGGTGGACACCGACTTGAAAATGTCGGAAAAGTTCAGGTCAGGGCTAAGAATGGAGATACGCATGTCTCTTGCCAGCCATGGAGACCTATCTTACACTGAAGCTCTCGCACGAGCTTTAGATATTGAGGCGGCCATGACCGAGAATAAGTCGGTGTCGTCTCAGACACACAGTAATTTGGACAAAGGAAAAGGGAATTGGGAGCCCAACCGCGGGAATAACAACCGCGGGAACTATGGAGACGCAAGTCACAAGCGCCCGTGGCAAGGAAACACGGCGCAGCAAGGACAGAGCTGGAAGAGAGCAGCTTATGCTCCACCGGCAAGGGGACCGCAGGAACAGTTGAGGGCACCTCAATGCCCTAGATGCCATAGAGCACACAAGGGAGTGTGCACGGCAAACGTGGTGAGCTGTTACAAGTGCGGGGCAAACGGGCATTACGCCAACAATTGCCCAGTGTCACGTTCGGATGTAAGGCCGAACCAACCGGGCCATGCTCAGCCATTAAGGGCTATACAGCTTCAACCCCACCGCCACAACAGCTCCAACCCTAACCCCAGCAGCTCCAGTGGCAACAACCCCAGCAGGTGGTGCAGCAACCACAATGGCAACAACAGAATAACAACCCCAAGAATCGCGGTGGCAGCCACCGCCTCAACAACAACAGGCGGCAACCACCGCTAACGCCAAAGAATGGCAACATAGCCAGCGGCGGCAGCACCGAATCAACAAGGACCAAGACCCGTCACCCTCACCGGCTCAGGTAGAGCCTACGCCTTGCATAGGGGCGAACAGAACAAAACCAGGGAAACTTGGCAGGTATGGGAGTTCTACTCAACCTACCTGTTATAGTATTGTTCGATACGGGTGCTTCGTATTCTTTTATTGCAAAATCATGCGTAGAAATGATGGGCCTTAGGTCTGAAAGGTCAAGCCAGGATATGAGAATCTCATCGCCTATAGGATGGATTATGACTGTTACACACTTTTGCTCGAACCTAGAGTTGACATTAGGATCACTTAAGGTTCTGGCTAACGATCTGAACATAATACCCATGGACGATGTAGACATAATCCTAGGAATGGACTGGTTTGCTAAGAATCATTCCACGATTCTCTGTAAGGAAAGGAAAATTTCGTTTCACTTTCCTGGGCAAGAAGCTACGCATTTCCACGGGATCAGCATGGGAAGAAGAGTTCTGATCGTATCTGCACTACAAGCTAGGTGGATGATGAACCAGAAAGGATGCCATGCATTCCTTGTTTATTTGAACGAAGAGGATAAACCCGAAGCGCGGGTAGAAGACATTGAAGTTGTCCAAGAATTTTCGGACGATTTCGAGAATCTACCAGGACTGCCTCCTGATAGACAACTAGAGTTTACCATCGACTTGGAGCCCGGATCAGCCCGGTGTCGAAGGCGCCTATAGGATGGCCCCAAAGGAGCTAGAAGAGCTAAAAATCAAAATCCAAGAGCTTTTGGATCTAGGATTCATTAGGCCGAGTGTTTCACCTTGGGGCGCTCGTTTTGTTTGTTAAGAAAAGGATGGTTCTTTGAGGATGTGCATCGATTATAGAAAACTAAATAAGATGACACTAAAGAACAAATACCCTTTACCTGCATTGATGACCGTTTGATCAATTGCGAGGCGGGTGTATTCTCGAAAATTGATCTTAAGTCGATACCATCACCGAAAATACGGTCCGAGGATGTACCTAAGACCGCATTCAACCGATATGGCCACTACGAGTTCATAGTTATGCCATTCGGATTAACCAATGCACCACCGTATTCATGGACCTCATGAATGTAGTATTTCATCCATTTTTGGATAAATTTGTTTTGGTCTTCATAGATGATATCCTTATTTATTCAAAGAATGAAGAGGATCATAAGGAACATCTAAGAACGGTTTTGCAAACCTTGAGAGATGAAAGACTCTTTGCTAAGTTTAGCAAATGTGAGTTTTGGTGAAGGAAGTTATGTTCCTTGGACACATCGTGTCTGCAGAGGGCATAAAAGTAGATCCACCAAGTTAGAGGCCGTGCGGCAGAATGGAAATCGCCAAAGACTCAAAGACGAGATTAGAAGTTTCCTAGATTAGCTGGTTACTATAGGAGATTCATCGAATGATTCTCCAAAATTGCAAGGCCAATAACCCAGCTACTTCGGAAGGAATCAAGTTCAATTGGACTGATGAGTGCGAGACGAGTTTCCAAATACTTAAGGAAAAATTGACAAGTGCACCAGCTCTAGCAGTTCCAGAAGCGGACAAGGGGTATGTAGTCTATACAGACGCATCTAAGACTTGACTGGGTTGTGTTTTGATGCAGAAGGAAAAGTGATAGCTTATGCATCCCGACAACTCAGACCCCACGAACTGAACTACCCAACCCACGATTTGGAATTAGCAACAGTTCATGCATCGAAAATTTGGAGACACCATCTCTATGGTGTGAGATGCGAGATCTTCACGGATCATAAAAGTTTGAAGTACTTCTTGAACAAAGAGATCTGAATATGAGACAAAGAAGATGGCTTGAATTAGTAAAGGATTACGACTGTGGTATTAACTATCACCCGGGTAAGGCGAATGTAGTAGCTAACGCCTTGAGTCGTAAGAGCCATACCAAGTTAGGATGTCTCTTTGTACAAGAGGAAAAATCGTTGAAGAGTTTGGTAGAATGAGGATTGAATCGGTGGAACCACACGGACAATTGTGAGTCGCATCGCTACACTCACACCGACGTCCGATTTAAGAACAAGAATTGTCGAGACAAATGATGGAGGAAAAGTTGGAAAAGATCCGAGAAAGACTAAGGTCCGAAGGATTCAAGAAATTCCAAGAGGCGCCGGATAACGCCTTATTATTTGAAGGAAGGATATGCGATCCTGACGACGCAGAGCTTCAGAATGAAATCATGAGTGAGGCTCACGATCGCCTACACCGCCCACCCAGCGGTACTAAATGTACCAAGACACAAGGAAAAGTTTTGGTGGGAAGGCATGAAACGAGATATAGCTTCTTTTGTGGAACGCAGTCTTGTTTGCCAACAGGTGAAGGCACTACACCAACGTCCATACGGAAAGTTGCAACCGTTAGAAATCCCCGAGTGGAAGTGGGACGATATAACCATGGATTTCGTTACAAGCTTACCCAAGTCGAGAAGAGGAAACACAGCCATCTGGGTAATTGTGGATAGGCTGACCAAAAGTGCTCATTTTCTACCGATTCATAGCACTTATGGATCTGATAAACTAGCCCAGCTGTACGTTAAGGAAATCGTACGACTACATGGAGTGCCAAAATCTATTACCTCTGATCGAGACTCCAAGTTCACATCCAGATTCTGGATTAGCTTGCAAAGAGAACTGGGTACGAGATTAAATTTCAGTACAACATTCCACCCACAAACCGATGGACAGTCGGAAAGAACGATCCAAACGCTAGAAGATATGCTTAGAACCGTAATTTTGGATCGAGGTGCAAACTGGGAAGATATCTTACCTCTTATCGAATTTGCTTACAACAACAACTATCAAGCGACGATCGGCATGGCCCCATACGAAGCCTTATATGGCAAGAAGTGTAGATCACCGCTTTATTGGGATGAAGTCGGTGAGAGAAAAGTCATAGGGCCTGATGCAGTGAACGAAATGATCGAGATCGTTCAATAGATTAGGCTGAGGATAAAAGAGGCTCGTGACGCATGTAAATCTTACGCTGATACGCGTAGATCCGAGCTACAGTTTGAGGATGGAGACAAAGTATTTCTTAAGGTCTCTCCATCGAAAGGGATTGTCGGTTTAGCCTGAAAGGGAAGCTTAGACCCCGTTTTATAGGACCTTATGAGATCCTAGAGAGGATAGGTCCAGTAGCTTATAGGTTGGCTCTTCCGCCAAACCTAGGGAATGTCCATAATGTTTTTCACGTCTCGCAATTACGAAAATACGTTCACGACCCAAAACATGTGATTCATCAACACGACGTGATCCTCGAGCCAGACGTGAGCTATAAGGAAGAACCCACGGCCATACTTGACCACAAAGTTCAGCAATTACGGAGCAAGTCGATTCCGTTAGTCAAAGTGCTGTGGAGACACCACGGACAAGATGAAGCCACGTGGGAGCTTGAAGAAGCGATGAGGAAAAATACCCCGATTTATTTTTCTAGAGGTATACAAATTTCGGGACGAAATTTTTCGTAAGGGGGGTGGAATGTAATATTCCAAAGAAACGAACATACGATTACGGTATTCTAAACCCATAATTAGGGTTTTGCCGTATATTATCTTTTTACGACATCGAATATTGTGATTTCGATACGATACCGTTATAACGAATTCCTTTTTATAATTCACTAAGGATTGTGAATTTAAGGATTTAAATATTACGAAATGATTCGTCAATATATTTTAACGTCAAACGCGTATCGAACGTCAGCTTTTCATGAAATTTTCTGAGCAGTGAAGCTTGGAATTAATTTCCATCTTAATTCCTTTATTAAAAGGGATATATTTATTTAGTAAGTATGAACTTACTACGACCATTTTGAGATGAGTCGATTTTGAACGTTTTGAACGTCAACGTCTAGAGACGTTTTGAAAAATGAGTTTAATGCTCAGGAAATTATAATAATTAATTTCCTATTATTATTTTATATAATTACAGTATTAATAATTATTAAAATCAATATTTGAATTATTAAACTCGATATTTTCGAAATTAATTTTGAAAACCCTAATCTTATAAATTAGGGTTTGGTCACATGAAATGGTGCCATTAAATTATCATATGGTATCTAAATTATATAGTATGATATATATGGATATTATTAGGCATTGAAATCAGTTTTGAACCATAGGAATCGATAATACCTATTTATATAATTTCAAACCCTATTTTCAAATTAGGGTTTTTATTGCATGAAATGTGCTATAATTTTATCCTATGCTATTATTTAATATCTAAATCATATATTATGATATATATGATCGAAAATTACATGAGTATCAATAATAGGTGTAAATTATATTTTAATCCTATTTTTCCAATTTTTGGATCGGTAATTTCGAATTATTACCTAAGTGATGATTTAATTATTTTTATGACTTGTACTATATATCTATGATCATGTATAATATATATAATGTATTATGATACAAAAATGAAAATAAATCAGCCCCTAAAACCCCTCCTATGCGTCGCCCATCATCACCAAACAAGGCATGCACTCCACCTCCTAAATTGACCAATGCATGGCTTACCTTTTTAGCTTAGCCTAATCATCACTAATCTCCATCATTTGGCTGCAATTTCTCCTATTGGTGTGAGAGAGAGAGGGCCGAAAAAGAGAGGGGGGAGTATAGGGAGGGATCCTTCACATTCATCTCTCATTTTACACTCCACACTCATTACCTTATTCAAACCATTTTGGAACACCAAAACACTCCATTTCCTCCCCATTTCAGCAGAAAAATCGAGAGCTTCTTCCTCTCCATCTCTCAAAAATTTTCTTCTTCTTCTCCATCTCTATTTCACAAAACTTGATACCATATATTGTTCTTTGATTCCATTCCATATCCAAAGGTAAATACAAGACCATAGTACCGAATACCTTCTCCATTGATTGTAAAATTTTCGAGCATGTTTAAATATGTATGTATGTGCTTTGATGTTCTTATTTTCGAAACCTTGTGTATTAGTATGTTCTTGATGGTTTTTATTTTCAAAAAAATATATGGGGATATATGTTTAAATGAACATATGATATTGTATGTGAAAGTTTTGAATGGACCTAGCATATATGCATAATTTTCGAACCCTAGAACCTTGTTTAAAATAATTTTTGAAAATGATAAAAATGCATATGTGATGACCGAATGCTTCTTAGCATTTTCTAAGCATGTATTATTGATCTATGTTATGATTTAAGACTATAGTATGTTATTTAAAATTTTTGGAAAACCCTAGCTAATTATTTCATTAAAACCGAGAGCATGTATGTACCATACCTTGGTGTATAATTTTATTTTAAGCTTGTGATGACATATTAATGCTTGAATGTATTGTTTATATGTTATATGATTTATTTGGAATTTTGAAAACCATATACTTGATTTCTCAATAATACCGTGAGCATGTAAGATTTGTAGGTTGGTGTATGATTTTATTTTGAACATGTAATGGTGTTTTAATGCTTTAGTATATTATTTATGCATTGTGTGAATTAATTAGAATTTTGGAAATCATTTACCTATTTAAATCAAATAAGTCTAAAGCTTACAAGCTTTATATGGTGATGATTTAATTGGTTTTGATAATTTAATGATGTTATATTAATATACTATAGTATATAATCATAGTATATAATTGTTGAATTTTGAAAACCAAATACTAAATAAAATCGAAAAAAGCCGAGAGCTTAGAAGCTCATATGGTGACGATTTAAATTAGTTTGGTTGATATTATGATATTAAAATGTTATAATATAATGTTTAATGATGTTGGAATTTATTTAGAATTTTTAGAAATTATTTGCTAATTATTCGGTAATTATCAAGTATTACCGTGAATAATTGTTATATATTGTGAAATGAATGCTTATGATGAACTATAGGTTATATTAATGATATATATTGACGTTGGGATATTATACTAAGTATATATCAATTTTGGGAATTTTTGGATAATTATTCCCTATTTATTTGAAATTACCGTAAATGTATATATGTATATATATAAATAAATAGCAATAATACCATATGAATTTTATAAATTCATATTCTGGACCATAGTGTATAATAATGCACTATATTAATTTAGAAAATTTTTCAAAAGTCATTTGACATTTTAAATTAATTATCGAAGTTTTCGATAATTAATAAGGATTTTAAATCCTTTTAAATCAGTTTATTAATAAAAAATATGTCTATTTATATTCTGGACATATTTTGGAAATTATAAAATTTTACAAACATAGTTTACTATGTTTAAGACAAACGTTAGGTTGTTAACGTTTTAAAACCAAAATACGCATTTTATTTATAAAAGGGTTATTAAAATGCTAAAATATTTATAAGTCCTCGATTTACGAGATAGATCAAAAATAGGACTTTCGCTTTCAAATCGATCAAATTCGACTTATAAAACAAAATAGTAAGAAGTTACTATTTTAAAAGTCAAAATCGTTGACTTTGTTGACCAATGTTGACTTCGTTGACTTTTCAAGTCAAACGTACGATTATACGCTTATAAATACGTCAGTACGCGTAAGATATACTAATTGAGTATGATACCTTATTAGTAAGAAAAGATTTCCCAAATGAAATCCATATATCGAAAAACGTACTTATACGTTGAAAGTATCTCGAAGAACGAGAACAAGTCAATCGTATACGTGTTAGAGACGTATTGAATTCACTAAGGAATTCAGTCTACATCGATATGAAATATCGAAGTTTATCTTAGTTTTCGAAAGTCTCGAGAGACTTGAGCGACGTACTAAAACCTCGCTTTTTCGTAAAGGTGTGGACGCAAACGCAGCGACGGGATTGTGACGAACGAACGAACCTAGGACTTTTTACAACAAACCATAGTCCAGGTGGGCTTCTTATCTTCAACATGTGGGCCTTTTCTTACCCCACTAAAATGTGACTTTACTGTTATACCAAATGAGTTTATTTACAGTACTTATTTTACAACCGTTATCAAATGTTTTACAAGATTACACCGCCAAAATATTTCGTTTTGTGTATGGATCCTATCTGCTTGCCGGGTAGGGCTGTGGAGATGGTTGGAACTTTATTATGACAATTATGTCATTTGGGTCGCGCCCAACCTTTTAAATGTCGGGTCCTGTGCCGGATGATAAATGCCTGGCTAGGATTGGCGTGAAGGTTGGAACTATAGGCTGTGTTAACATATGCTTGTAGAGAGTGACTGTGTGCTGTACGGGATTACGGCCGGTCACGGCGTCGTAGATGGGAGGCCTCCCTCTCGACGTTTATTTATTTATTATTATTATGTATTGTGACTATGAGATACGGACCATACACACCAAGAAAATGCTCGGCCGAGCTATGTTTACGAACTGAAAATGATTTGGTAAGCACAAGACATTTTAACAAAAACCCTTGTGACTTACCCGATATTGGCAGTGTAATCTAAATTCTATCAAATGTTTTCGGCATAAGTCCACTGAGTGCAATTTCTTGTACTTAGCCCTGCATATTTGTTTTAAATGTGCGGTTGAGCTCTGATGGTGATGATGGGGATGTGTTGAGGAGTCCAAAGGTCCTCGACCGATTTACTTGAATTTATGGGTTATACCTTGAATGCATATCGTCATATATGTATTCACACACTTTCCTCTGCTATACTCTAAACTCCTTTATTTATGCTTACGTTTACAAACTATCAAGGTCCATCGGATCAGGCCAAGTTTTGGGGTCCGATGGCTAAATCTTTTCAAAACATTAGGACATCACCTCATATTCTATGCCAAGCATGTTAGTTTATTTTTATGCATCTTTATTTTACCCATGTAACCCTAAAATACTACTCCTAGTATTAGTCGCCTCCAACCGGTCGGTCCGGAGGAGGTCGGACAACAAGTCGAGAAAAGCCCGCAACCGTGCGGAGGTCGAGGTGATGCCGATGCTAAGGCCGAGGTCGTGCATCCCGATGCCGATGTCGATGTCGATATACCGATGCCGACACCGGTATCGCATCACGCCGGCGTCGACAAGGTCAAAGTCGTTGATGTCGAAATCGAGGTTATTGCCGAGAGTCATTTGCCAATGCCGAGGCCATCGCCGAGGTCATTGTCGTTTGATTGCCAAGTCGAAATCCTAGTTGCCAAAACCAAGTCGATTTCGTTAATGCCGACCGGCCGAAGTTAAAGTCGACAAGGTTACGCCAAGTCGGTCGAAAGATCGACATCGAGTCGAAGACAATGCCGGTTATAATGTTAATTATCAAGGCCGAGGTCTTACATAATAATGCCGACGTCGTATTTAAAACCCGTAAATTAGAAATTACGGTTTTTAGATGATTCGATCAATCGATGAAGATATCGAATAATGATTTCGATTATTTACGAAGGAATGAATTTCTATTTTATATTCAATGAGAATCGTGAATTAAGGAAATGAAGTTTATAAAGCGTATCGACAGTATTACTTTAACGTCGATTTCGTATCGATAGTTAAAACGTCGAAATTTTTCTAAGCAATTAAGCTTAGAATTAAATTCCATTATAAATGGAATAATTTAATAAAGTGATTATGACCCTATTACGACCATTTCGAGATGAGTCGATAATTAACGTTTTGAATATTTTCAAGCGTTAACGTTTAGAGACGAAATGGAAAATGAGTTTATTGATCAAGGAATTATAGAAATTAATTCCTATGATTATTATATGTAATTACAGTATTATTTAGCATTAAATCAATGCTAGAACATTAAGGATTTATATTGATCAAATTCTCAATTTCGAAAACCCTAGTTTCGAATTTTAGGGTTTTATCGCATAATTTGATGCCGTTAATTTATCCTATGATATTATTTATCATCTAAACCATATGTTATGACATATATGACATGAAAAATGAAATTGGACCTATTACATGTGTAATAGCCGAGAACTATATATATATACACACTAAGGATTTAATTGTCGACTTTCCACTATTACATGCATCTATTAAGTAACAATTTGATTAATTAAATAGCCTAACTAAATAATTAAATACATGTATATATATATATATGTCATAACCGTGTGTGTGTGTGTGTGTAGGGAGAGAGTGTGTGACAAGTGTAGAGGTGCATGGGAGGTAGTGACAAGTGTAGACATGCATGTGTGACAAGTGTAGACATGCATGTGTGTGTAGAGACACTTGTCACCCAACACCACCCCATACCCTCTCTTCCCCTTTGGATCAGCCATTCCTCTCTCTCCCCCAAAAATCAGACGCCCCCTTTCTCTCTCTCTCTCTCTTCTCCTACACCATTTCCACCATGTGAGAGAGCTCAAGCTCCATCTCTCATTCATCTTCAAATTCGTGGCTGAGGTATAACTACCTCCTATGACTCTTGGACATGACTAAATCATAGATTTCATGCTTAGATTGATGATCTTGGTGGTGATTTGGGGTGATAGATTCACCATTTTCGTTGTTATATGAAACGCTTACATAAGTTTAAAATGAAAACTGGAAGTTGTTACGAAAACAGTAACGTCATAAAATTATTTGACTAAGTTACAGTATTCCAATGAATGTTAAATTTATCTATGTTAAAATTAAACATGTCTATCACGTCTCTGTAAAATTTCAAGTTAATACAACTTGATTTACTATTTTAATTTTATTTTTCAAAAACACTGCACAAATCTATAAAATTGCCATGTTCATCACCTACGGTCCGTGGCTTTTGTTTCAAGTTCGGCTAATGTTAAAACTATAAAATTTGGCATAAACATAATAAAACATGTGTAGAAGATTTATGTAAATTTTCAGAATTTTCTAAAAATGTTTATCATTTATTCCAGATTTTACAAAAGAACTGCACAAAACTGTCACTGTAGCGATAGCTTGTAGTAAAACATTTTTATCTCCCAATCTATTTTGAATCATTGAGTGAGGATTTTCTGAATTAAACTAGACTTAAGTGGCTTTTGAATACGATAGGTTGCATTATCATATTTGTTTTAATAAGCCCTCAGTGAATTTTTAAAGTTGACGCATTTCAGTAGGTCTTTTTGGTCAAAATGCCTAAGTCTAATTCCTTTGTTAATGAACCCTACGAGTCCGACTTTTGCGTGAGATGTTCAAGCCGTTTGTAGTCCGAATTTGACTTGGGTTTCTTCATAAGAAATGTTCCTTACCATGTCTAGTTTTGATCTGGAAAGTTTGATCCCAAACCAAGCCTTATAAGTATACTTTTCATTGACCCAAAGTCACCTACTGGAAATTTGTCCATTCCAACTAGGTAGCTTTGAACCTGTTTATTTCTCGATGCATCAAGTATCTTCCAGTATGGTCTTCATGAAACATGTAGTTCTTATTACAAGGTTTCTAAAATGGTATCTTGCAGTCATTTTGGTATTGTGAGTCAAAAGTTACGAGCCTCACAAAATCCCTTGTCGTTAAGCTAAATCTGAAATCTGAAAAATTTTCTAAGTATAGAAGAAGTCAGTTCGAGTTGTCCACTTTGAGACCCTATATCTCCAGAACCACGACTCTTTTGGGTCGACTTCCTTCTTAGAACTTATAGTACATGTTTAGAGGTTTCCAGAATGTGTCTTTGAGCGGTCATACGTATTTTTAATCAAAAGTTATGAATCGTCAAAGTATGACACGCTAAATCTGAAAATCTGAAGATTTTTCTAAGTATAGAAGTCAGTTCGAGTTGCCCACTTTGAGACCCTATATCTCCGAACCACGACTCTTTTGGGTCGACTTCCTTCTTAGAACTTATAGTACATGTTTAGAGGTTTCAGAATGTGTCTTTGTGCGGTCATACGTATTTTTAATCAAGAGTTATAAATCGTCAAAGTATGACACTTGGATTGTTTTAAGCTGTTTTGCTGAAAATTAAACACTTGAAATTTAACTAAGTGTTGAAACTCCCCTATGTGAAATATGCCTTATGTGACTAACATGCTATTAATTGATGCATTCATGATGATATGTCACAAGGTACATTAAAGCATTAATAAGATACACGAATTTAGGATAAAACAACACAATATGATATTTTTACGGAAGCACGTCTTAACGTGAAATATTTGACTAGGTGCTACTACATGGTCAATTGATTGTATATCATGCCATGATACACACACAAGTAGAAATATGGGTTCTAAGACCCGATGGATGTTTCAACTCCAAAACCTCAAAGCCAGGAATAGATAGGCTAAGCCTAGGACTCGTAATCCAAGAAATCGGTTAGACAATCTACAGTCCAGGTGGGGCTTCTTTTCCAAAATCAAAATACAAGCTTTCTTATTCCAAATGAATTTATTTATTACCCTTATCTTCAACTGTTGATAAACTGTTTACAAGATTACCTGCCAAAATGTTTCTGTTTTGTGTATGGATCCTATCTGGCGTGAAGGTTGGAACTATATGATATGAAATGTCTTTTGTTGGGTCGCGCCCAACCTTTTTATGAAATCAATATCGGGTCCTGAGCCGGAGGTTGATGCCTGGCTAGGGCTGGCGTGAAGGTTGGAACGACATGATATGGTTAACGTGTACACCTGAACGGGACTGTGTGCTGTGTGGGTCACGGCCGATCCCGGCGTCGTTGAGGAGGCCTCCCTCTCGACGTTTGATCTTTGATTTTGTGATGAAATGTGATATTGGGATACGGATCATACACACCAAGAAAAATGCCTGGCCAGGCGATGATTTTGAGAAATGATGAAAATGTTTTAGTAAGCACAAGGCCTTTCGACTAAAACCCTTGTGTCTTACCAAGATGTGGCAGTGTAATCTAAAAATGATAAAATGTTTTTGGCATGAGTCCACCGAGTGCATTCTTGTACTCACCGCATGTTTGTTTTAAATGTGCGGTTGAGCGAGATGATGGATGGAGCAGTGTTGAGCAATAGGAATATTGTCGCTGAAAGATTTATACCTTGATAGTACATCGTCATATGTACATATCACATGTTTTCCACTGCAAGAACTTAAGTTATGTACTAAAGTCCAAGAACATACTTGACACATGTATTACGGCTTTTGTTTAGGAGAATCTCCCTGTTTATTTATACCTGTTTAGAGTTACAATCCCTACTAAATCGTACTTAGGATTTAGGGGCTGTGACAGAGTGGTATCAGAGCGGTTCGCTCTTGAACCCAAAATCTCCTTTAAGGTTAAGTCTAGATTGAGTCATTAGACTTCTAGAGATCAGCTGACAATGCTCAACACTCCATCACATCAAGCTCAACCGAAATGAGGTAAATGATTCTTTTTTCCAAAGTTTTGAAAATTTCCCTGGCCAGACGAATGTTTATGAAATGATTTTTTTCAAATAAAATGAAAAGTTTGAAGGTGAAAAGGATGGAAATGTTTTTCTTCGCCAAAGTTTTGAAATAAAAGAGATTCCCACAATATGCAGGTATGGGACTGCATATTTAAGGAAACTTAAAGAATTTGATTATGATAGATAAATGATTTTCTCGGTTTTGAAATCGAAAAGTTTGAAGTGAAGGATGATTGAAATGATCTTTCAAAAGAAATGAAAGCTATGAGAAAGGTTGAGAATGAATGTTATGACAAATGAATTGTCAAGAAAGTTATAGAAAAATGATGACAATGATGTGAGAAAGTTTCGGCATGATATGCCAAGGATGAAATGTTTGAATTCCTGAAATTCAATAAGGGTTCATCGTTATGAACAAAGTTATGTTATTCATGTTTTAAAATGATTGAAATTGGACATTGATTTGTCAAAAATGATATGTTGAATTCTTGAAATTCGACGAAGTACATGCGTACAGATGAGCTACGTATGAATATTTGAAGTTTTACTTCAAACCTCGAAGTTGAGTATGATGACGAGCATGCTAGCTCAACAGAACGTAGACTTTTTAAGAAGCATGATCACTTTTTACGAAAGAACATAGAAGTAAGAACTTCCTTCCCTTACAAGAACAAGAGTAGCGATGGATTTGAGAACTTCATTCCATCTTGAGTATCGAAAAGCAAAGGATTTATACGAAATTGTGCGACCTCGACTTCGACCTCGGCATGTGCGACTGTCGACTTTGACTTCGGGAATTAGTAACATCGACTTTGACATGTCGACTTTGGTAGCCTATGCGGCCTCGACGTCGGCATTACTCTGTACTACCACGGCATCGGTAACGGCATGCACGACCTTGGCGTCGGCATCGCTTATGACCTCGGCGCGAGCGCGCGTAAATTTTTCCTGCACTGCGCAGTGATATTGTTTTGATTAGTTCTCGATCGTGTGAACTCCGATTTACGTACGGTTTTCGCCTACGTGCCCCTAATGCACTGTACTTCATTTCTTATGAAGGACCAAATTCCTGATTCCTACTCCAGAATGCACGAGAATCAGTTGAAGTTAGAATCTATGATCTGTATAGCGTAAGAACGTTATAGGATGATACGAATCTTAGAATGTTACTAAGAAAGTAAGATTGCCAGTAATACCAGTGGAGCCCTGATATACATGAGAACCCTTGTTGATGACCTATTACGAGTATATAAATTTTCAAATTATATCCATTACCCAATTTCTGTCGTTGAGTTTAACTCTATGACCTAGTTCCAATTGAGAATTCATTCGAGTTTCTCACTTTTTCTGAAAATTTTCAACCCGAAAATTCATAAAGTGTCCTTTTGAACCCAAATCCTTGCGTGACTGAGAAAATATTTGTGACGGGTCTGGCCAGCCCATATGACCAAAGAAATCTCAGTAGTCGTCATTCTGGTCTTCGGACCCTAGAGCCCCATTTATTCGGTCTAAAAAGCATATCGATTCAATCATTGAAAAGATGTTATTTTGATTTGTGAGAAAATGCCTTTTGTAAGTAGTCGTGATAATTCCTTCTCGACCCTTGAAACCTCAAGTATGACGAATGTTGACTTACCTTGTCACCTAAGTGCGAATTAGTGAAGCGATAAACATCAGGCATGAAATAGGTTGACTTATTTCAGTCACCCAAAAGTTTCAGACCAGTAAAGGGATAGACATCAAGAAATCAGGATGTAAGGAAAATCTCGATGAGACGAGATATTTTTCCTATGATACACATGGATGTGATGACCCTTGATGGGTTTTACCAAGATTGGTAACAGTGAAGTTATACCTTCATACGATTGTTACGATAATCAAGTTATGAATAAGATACTCTTTAGCATTGAATGCAAGAGTAAAAGCAAGAAAAGTATATGATATCCGTGGGATATGAACTCCCCTTTTTATGTCATAACAAGAGAGATTACAACTTATCTTTAAGATAGTTGGTTGTCCTTGAAACCTCGTTAGTAGGTTGGACATGTTTAAAAGAATAAAGATGCATACAAGATATTCTTTTCAAAGAATATATATATATATATATAAGGAAATGATAGCATCTCAGAAAATAGATCTCTCGCCTTATACCTCAGTCAATGAGATTATGCTTGAGCATAATCGATTCCAAGTAATTGAAACTTGGTTAAACAAATGATAATGAGATTGAGAAATCATAATCTTTGAGATTGTGTGAACGACGAGGATAGCCCTAGTATGTAAATCCAGTGTGAAGAAAATATCTTCAAAGCCAAGACATGGAAGAAAGATGCTTGGAATTTAAGTTATGGTGTACGAATGTACTACCCTACCAAGCCATACGACAATGCTAACGGTTCTAGTCCTGAAAGTGGGAACCGAAGTATAACGAAAGTAAGATTACTTTCAAATACCATGTCCAAGAGAAAGGGACAAAAGTCGGAAATAGCTAAAGAAACTATGAGCTATACAATTATATGATAGTCTACGACATGATATAAGCTTCAGAGACATATGACTTGATGAATAAGAATTTCCCTTGAAAAGAGTTAAAGTAAGGATATATGAGAAATATATTCCTAAGATCGATGAAGTGAAAAAGGGAATGGAGTCATTCATACTGGATTAGGAATGAATGATAGTAATAGAGACATGAAGATCTCTACGATAAGACTTAGTTATCGAAATATACCAATATCAAAGGATAGGTAGATGTAGACCTAATCACAAATGCTATTGGTAAAAGCATAACGATGTTGATACCGAGAAGTATAGGGTGAATGTGGCAATAGAAGGCCATAGCAAGGGAACATAATGTCCCAATGGAAAGGACAAAGATATATGAATTAGATGTTTACTTGAATAAACGGAACACCGTGAGACCGAGCCTATACTTCACCGAAAAAGAACAAACAAAACCCAAAAGGCAGGATAGGTATGAGGAAAATTCCTCAGAATACCTATAAGGTTTTGTTCAATTTAGGTGCTTCGCTTTTTGACATCGCACAAGTACGCAAAGAAGCGATAGAACCCAATTTAGGGTAAGCGAATCAAGATTTAGAACCTCCTTACCTATACGAAAATCATGGCCATCGCAAGAGTTGCTCAAGCGTAGAATTGAACCTAGAATCGCCTAAAGTTCTATCAAATGATTTGGATCATTATATCTATGAGGAACGTAGATATAATTTTAGAGACAAGAAGTTTCGAAAATGGCTGTCATTCACGTGATCAGTGACCTGGGCCTAGTCTTTTCGTTAAAAAGTTTTTACGCGACAGGATATTAGTACCCACTATTCGCATATGCGAATAAATTTAGAGCGATATACGACTGAAGGTGTAAACGTAAAATGAGTATTAGGATAAGTGTCGTGAGTCGTGACATAAGTAGTCTACAGGTTATATACGTCTTAAAGTGTATAATTCCTTAAGAGATCCTTCTTGTTTAAAATTTCCCTCCATTGCTTAATTTAAGTCGGACTTATCTAGAAATATCCGTTTACAAATGGCAGGAAAAGGAGTTTAACGGGTAAGAAGTTAACCCCAAGGCCTACAAGTTTATAACTCACACGAGCGTATCGGCTCTTTTATTATGAACTAGGCATGGATTTAGAACAGTTTTGGAGTAATTTTTGCACCTCTGGATGGATACTCGTAACTATAGAGTGACAAATGAGAATGGTATCCAACGACTTATCTGTCGTTTGCCAACAGATTGGCAGGGTTTTGCAAAGGAAGTATCAAAAGAATATTTTCTCCATGAGAAAAATTCCAAAGTCTGGGCAGACTTACCAGGATTTGTCAACAGGCTCAAGTATACTCATAATGCGTATGGAACGGCACCTACGAGTACTTGTCCTAGTCCTCGGCAAGTTACACCGCACGGCATAAAGGAATGATTGTACCATGATGTTTCCAAACGCCGCCCCACGTCCTGTGCCGTCAATTGTACCAGTAAGAGACGAGAAGGGCAAAAGGACAGGATCTTATCGCCCTCGAGGATTAGGAGAATTACCGCTACCAACCCAACCATACTTTCTGATAAAAGTAACACCAACTTCTGGTATTGAAGAAGAAACGGGGAGCAGCTGGACCCCTGGCTCTTTGAAAGAGAATGATCATCGGAAGTATGAAGCAAAAACGTACTTGGAGAAAGGCAAGTTTCCAAGGGAGGAGTACGACTCCGACGAAGGTCACTCAGAGACATAGAACCCTATGATAACACGAGACTTATATATAGATGATGAAAATGATGTGATTATAGTATGTAAAATGAACGTAAATTGGAAAATTTTGCAATATGTTAAGTGGTGTCAAAATTTTGGGTGTGAAAGAACTAGACGCTTTGTAATCATCGGCTCGATAGACCGAATTCCTAGTAAGTAATGTATAAAAGGTCCTCATTGAGGCACTTTGGTATAATATTATATGGTCTTTATAGAATGGTATCCGAAATACGAAAACGAATTGTTCCGAATAAGATATGGCTACTATGAGATAATAATTAAACCATTCGGACTGACAAATGCACCAGCCTTGACCATAAACCTCAAAAATCGAGTGTTCCACACGTACTTAGATAATTTTTATCTCAATTTTATGGATGATGTTCTTATCTATTCAAAGGACGAGAAAGAACATAAAGAACATCGAAAGGCTGTCTTACGACCTTTAAGAGCCGGGCGAATTTTGCCAAGTACAGTATTATGAATTTCGGCTTAAAGGAGAAATATTCCTCAGGAACTTAGTATCTTTAGAAGAAATCAGTGTAGATCTGGCAAAGGACAAAGCAATTAAGAATGAAAGTCGTCGATGACCTAAAATGAGATCAGGAATTTCTTAGATAAATTGACTACTATCAAAGAGCCATTGAGAACTCTCTAAAGTAGCAAGACCAATAACATAGCTACCCCAAAAAGGAATGAAATTTACGTGGAGTAATAAAAGTAAGGCTATGTATTAATATGAGAAAGATAATAGCTTATGCATCACAATGACTTAGGCCACATGAATAGAATTTCCCAACTCATGACTTGAAATAGTGACAGTAGTATAAATACCAAAGTCTT
The DNA here is from genome assembly GCA_036937905.1 of Salvia rosmarinus. NCBI lineage: Eukaryota > Viridiplantae > Streptophyta > Magnoliopsida > Lamiales > Lamiaceae > Salvia > Salvia rosmarinus. The sequence goes on along the minus strand of CM072820.1, from coordinate 34,236,196 downwards.
GAAGACATCACTCCTATGACAATAAGTTAAGAACCCTTCTCAATTTGCAAAAGTTTGAATTTATTCTTCGAGCAAAGAAATGTGGATACAGAATGAGAAAGATGGCTCGAATTAGTAAAGGATTATAATTGTGATAGATGATCACCTGAGGATGGTAAATGTAGAATCTAATACCTAAGTTATAAAATTCAGCCAAATTCATAGTATGTCCTTACAGAAAAGGAAAACTCATTGGAAAGTTTAAGAAAATGAGAACAGAAATAGTCGGGCATTTAGTGACGAACGTAAGTTGTACTCTCACACCCAAGGTGACATATGACTAAAAAGAGAGAATGAAGATGGGAATAGAATACAAATTAAGATAAGGAATGAAAAGCTGAAGAATTTTAAGGAGCGCTGGACCATGTTATATCGTCTAAGGAAGAATTATATATATATATCTCCAAGCAATAATAAGCTTAGAGATGAAACCAAGAATGAAGTTCATGACCCTTCTCTTACCGCCCAGCTAGGCAACTTTAAGATATGTTACGATTTATGAGAAAAGTTAGATAGTAAGGAATGAATTGAGATGTAACCATGATTGTCGAGCAATGTCTCGGTTACCAACAAGTGAAGGCATTATATCAAAGGCCTTATAAGAGGTTATAATCTCTAGAGCTACACGAATGAAAATGGAATGATGTAGCAATGAATCTTATGACAGGTTTTGCCAAAGTCATAAAGAAGTCGCACTACTATATGGGTAGTAGTGGATTGACTCGCCAATTAGGTTGTCTTTGCCTATTCAGATGACTCGTGGACCCGATAAGTTAGCTCAGACGTACAAAAAGGAAATTGTATATTTACAGGAAGTACCAAAACCTATCGCTTCTGATAGAGACTTCAAGAGTACCCCCTAGATTTTGAACTAACTCACAAAAGGAGTTTGACACAAGATTGAGCCCTAACATAGATATCCACTCACAAACAGATAGACAATCAGAAAGGACAACCCAAACGTTTAAGCATACGATAGAACATTAATGTTAGATCAAAGTGTAAGTGAGAACGTATTGTACCACTTGGTAAGTTTACGTACGACCATAGCTACCAAATGACGATCAATGTAGCCTTATGAGGCGTATTGCGAAAAGAAGTATTGACCACCACTTTATGGTAACAAAGTAGGTGAGCAAAGGTATAAAGTCCCGACGTCGTAAGCAAAACGACTGAGATATCTGCCCAATAAGGCAGAGAATAAGAAAAGCTCGGAGACGAACAAAAGTCTTACCGACACGCATAAATTTGAACGGCATTTTAAATGCGAATCAAAATTTCTTAAGATTTCCCCGTCTTGAGAGATTATAAGAATTCTGATACAAAGAATGATTAGATCACGTTTTATAGAACCTTACAAATAATGATAGGCCTAGTAGCCTACAGCTTAGTACTTCCACCAAATACGGGGAAAGTACGAAATGTTTTCCTCGCGTCACAGTTAAGGAAATACGAAAATGACCCAAATCACGTAAACCAACATGATGACGTGACCTTCGACTCAGACGAGTTATGATGAAATTCTACAACTAAGTTGATCGTACGATTCAACGATTAAAGAATCAAGTTCGGGTCTTTTAATGAAAATCCAATGGAAGAACCATGGACAAAAGGAAAACACGTGAAAGGATGAGATGTTATGATACAAAGATACCCCATACTTTATGAGGTATGCAAATTTCGGGACGAAATTTCTTTTAAGGGGGGTAGGATGTAATATCCCGTAGAATTAGATGCCTAATTACGGTATTTAAAACCCGTAAATTAGGAATTCACTGAGATGATTCAATCAGTAAGATATCGAATAATGATTTCGATTATTTACGAAGGAATGAATTCCTATTTTATATTCACTGAGAATCGTGAATTAAGGAAATGAAGTTTATAAAGCGTATCGACAGTATTACTTTAACGTCGATTTCGTATCGATAGTTAAAACGTCGTAAATTTTTCTAAGCAATTAAGCTTAGAATTAAATTCCATTATTAATGGAATAATTTAATAAAGTGATTACGACTTTATTACGACCATTTCGAGATGAGTCGATAATTAACGTTTTGAAACGTTTTCAAACGTTAACGTTTAGAGACGAAATGGAAAATGAGTTTATTGATCAAGGAATTATAGAAATTAATTCCCTATGATTATTATATGTAATTACAGTATTATTTAGCATTAAATCAATGCTAGAACATTAAGGATTTATATTGATCAAATTCCTCAATTTCGAAAACCCTAGTTTCGAATTTTAGGGTTTTATCGCATAATTTGATGCCGTTAATTTATCCTATGATATTATTTATCATCTAAACCATATGTTATGACATATATGGCATGAAAAATGAAATTGGACCTATTACATGTGTAATAGCCGAGAACTATATATATATACACACTAAGGATTTAATTGTCGACTTTCCACTATTACATGCATCTATTAAGTAACAATTTGATTAATTAAATAGCCTAACTAAATAATTAAATACATGTATATATATATATATATCATAACCGTGTGTGTGTGTGTGTGTAGGGAGAGAGAGTGTGTGACAAGTGTAGAGGTGCATGGGAGGGTAGTGACAAGTGTAGACATGCATGTGTATGTAGAGACACTTGTCACCCAACACCACCCCATACCCTCTCTTCCCCCTTTGGATCAGCCATTCCTCTCTCTCCCCCAAAAAAATCAGACGCCCCCCTCTCTCCTCTCCTCTCTTCTTCTCCTACACCATTTCCACCATGTGAGAGAGAGCTCAAGCTCCATCTCTCTCATTCATCTTCAAATTCGTGGCTGAGGTATAACTACCTCCTATGACTCTTGGACATGACTAAATCATAGATTGCATGCTTAGATTGATGATCTTGGTGGTGATTTGGGGTGATAGATTCACCATTTTCGTTGTTATATGAAATGCTTACATAAGTTTGAAACGAAAACTGGAAGTTGTTACGAAAACAGTAACTTCATAAAATTATTTGACTAAGTTACAGTGGTCCGATGAAGGTGAAATTTATCTATGTTAAAATTAAACATGTCTAGCACGTCTCTGTAAAATTTCAAGTCAATCCAACTTGATTTACTATTTTAATTTTATTTTTCAAAAACACTGCACAAATCTGTAAAATTGCCATGTTCATCACCCACGGTCCGTGGCTTTCGTTTCAAGTTTGGCTAATGGTAAAACTCTAAAATTTGGCATAAACATAATTTAACATGTGTAGAAGATTTATGTAAATTTTCAGAATTTTCTAAAAATGTTTACCATTTATTCCAGATTTTACAAAAGAACTGCACAAAACTGTCACTGTAGCGATAGCTTGTAGTAAAACATTTTTATCTCCCAATCTATTTTGAATCATTGAGTGAGGCTTTTTCTGAATTAAACTAGACTTAAGTGGCTTTTCAATATGATAGGTTGCATTATCAGATTCGTTTTAATAAGCCCTCAGTGAATTTTTAAAGTTGACGCATTTCAGTAGGTCTTTTTGGTCAAAATGCCTAAGTCTAATTCCTTTGTTAATGAACCCTACGAGTCCGACTTTTGCGTGAGATGTTCAAGCCGTTTGTAGTCCGAATTTGACTTGGGTTTCTTCATAAGAAATGTTCCTTACCATGTCTAGTTTTGATCTGGAAAGTTTGATCCCAAACCAAGCCTTATAAGTATACTGTTCATTGACCCAAAGTCACCTACTGGAAATTTGTCCATTCCAACTAGGTAGCTTTGAACCTACGTATTTCTCGATGCATCAAGTATCTTCCAGTATGGTCTTCATGAAACATGTAGTTCTTATTACAAGGTTTCGAAAATGGTATCTTGCAGTCATTTTGGTATTGTGAGTCAAAAGTTACGAGCCTCGCAAAATCCCTTGTCGTTAAGCTAAATCTGGAAATCCTGAAAATTTTTCTAAGTATAGAAGAAGTCAGTTCGAGTTGCCCACTTTGAGACCCTATATCTCCAGAACCACGACTCTTTTGGGTCGACTTCCTTCTTAGAACTTATAGTACATGTTTAGAGGTTTCCAGAATGTGTCTTTGAGCGGTCATACGTATTTTTAATCAAAAGTTATGAATCGTCAAAGTATGACACGCTAAATCTGAAAATCCTGAAGATTTTTCTAAGTATAGAAGTCAGTTCGAGTTGCCCACTTTGAGACCCTATATCTCCAGAACCACGACTCTTTTGGGTCGACTTCCTTCTTAGAACTTATAGTACATGTTTAGAGGTTTCCAGAATGTGTCTTTGTGCGGTCATACGTATTTTTAATCAAGAGTTATAAATCGTCAAAGTATGACACTTGGATTGTTTTAAGCTGTTTTGCTGAAAATTAAACACTTGAAATTTAACTAAGTGTTGAAACTCCCCTATGTGAAATATGCCTTATGTGACTAACATGCTATTAATTGATGCATTCATGATGATATGTCGCAAGGTACATTAAAGCATTAATAAGATACACGAATTTAGGATAAAACAACACAATATGATATTTTTACGGAAGCACGTCTTAACGTGAAATATTTGACTAGGTGCTACTACATGGTCAATTGATTGTATATCATGCCATGATACACACTCAAGTAGAAATATGGGTTCTAAGACCCGATGGATGTTTCAACTCCAAAACCTCAAAGCCAGGAATAGATAGGCTAAGCCTTCTAACTCCCAATCCAAGAATCGGGTTAGACAATCTACGATCCAGTGGGGCTTCTTTTCCAAAATCAAATTACAAGCTTTCTTATTTCCAAATGAATTTATTTATTACGCTTATCTTCAACTGTTGATAAACTGTTTATAAGATTACCTGCCAAAATGTTTCTGTTTTGTGTATGGATCCTATCTGGCGTGAAGGTTGGAACGATATGATATGAAATGTTATGAATTTTGTTGGGTCGCGCCAACCTTTTATGAAATCAATATCGGGTCCTATGAGGAGGTTGATGCACAGCTAGGGATGGCGTGAAGGTTGGAACGACATGATATGGTTAACGTGTACACCGAACGGACGCGTGTGTGTGTGTGGGGAAGTCCACGGCGGTCTGGCGTCGTTGAGGAGGCCTCCTCACGACGTTTGATCTTTGATATTGTGATGAAATGTGATATTGGGATACGGATCATACACACTAAGAAAAATGCCCGCCAGCGATGATTTTGAGAAATGATGAAAATGTTTTAGTAAGCACCAAGATGCCTTCGACTAAAACCAACTCGTTTGTTTTAAAATGTGCTTACCAAGATGTGGCAATAGAATGTAATCTAAAATGATAAAATGTTTTTGGCATGAGTCCACCGAGTGCATTCTTGTACTCACCGCATGTTTGTTTTAAATGTGCGGGTTGAGCGTATGATGGATGGAGCGGTGTTGAGCAATAGGAATATTGTCATTTGAAAGATTTATACCTTGATAGTACATCATCATATGTACATACCACATGTTTTCACTTCACGCAAGAACTTAAGTTATGTACTAAAGTCCAAGAACATACTTGACACATGTATTACGGCTTTTGTTTAGAGAATCTCCATGCTTATTTATACTAATACCTCAAGTTTAGAGTTACAATCCCTACTAAATCGTACTTAGGATTTATTCTAAGTGATTTGCTTAGAATTACATTTCATTATTAATGAAATGAATTAATAAAGTGATTACGACCATTTTGAGATGGTTCGGTTATGAACGTTTGAGACGTTTTGACGCCAACGCTTTAGAGATGATTAGAAAAATAAGTCTAATGATCAAGGAATTATAATATTTAAATTCCTATGATTATTTTATGTAATTAGAGTATTAATTAGCATTAAAACAATTCTATAGAATTAAGGAATAATTATGGGATAAAATGTGTAATTTTCGAAAACCCTAATTTCGAAAATTAGGGTTTTGACTCATGAATCATTCTAATTATTTTTCCTATGATTTAATTCATCATCTAAGACATATATTATGTCATTTAGCAATTAAATGCAATAAAATAAAATGTTTAGCACTTATACATTAAAAGTGCCGTGTGTTTTGGTATTAATAGAATGAATTGAAAATCTTTTGATCATTTACTATGTTGCGTTAATAATGTGTAATAGTATATGTAAAAGTGTGATATTTTTACACACAAAACAATATCATAAATGAAGTGATCAAGTAGGGTGTCTTGTGTGATGCATTGTGCCGTGAATATGGAATCGAATTGAAGAAAGAAGATTGTTTGGAACTCTTCTTTGACTTGGCTACCATGTAGTTAATGTTTGAGATAATTGTATTGGTATAAGACAAAAGCAATTAAAACTTCTCCTTGTGCAATGCTATTGCCGTGAGCTATCAAAAGCAAATTAAGGTTGGAAGAATTTTGTAAACTCTTATTTGATGACATACTTGCATTTGACTTTGTGTAGGATATTATATATATCTAGTATAAGACAAGAAAATTTAAAATCCTTCCGTAGCTTGAATGAGAGTGCCGACACTTGCTACATGGATCAAAAGTGAGGATTTTATTTTGCTTCCTTCAATGTGTAGTAAATGTGGCCTAGTGTGATGAGTCATAAAGTAAAACATTTTTGTCTAGCTTGGTTGTGTGTGGACCGAGAGGTATGTGGGAATGAATAAGTGTACTAGTCATTTTTAGTCCTTTAACTTTAAAGTGTATTAAGTGATAGGATGTAAAAGAATCAAAACCATCTCTCATTCCAAATAACCTTGCTACTGCCGTAAGTGAAAGAGAGAAAGAGAAGAGGTTCTTCAATTTTAAATCCCAAACCTTGATACTAAAGCCTCGACACAAAAAAATCGGCGATAAAGAGGTTAGGAATCATCTAATCTATTTAGCTATGCAAGAAAATAAAATTTCATAAAGTTTTGTGATGTATACATGTTTCGAATGTGTAACGCCCCCATTCTTGTAACAGAGACATTACTAAAATCTTTATTTCTTTAACAATTATAATATAATAATAATAATATTGGTAATTATATATATAAGCAGCGGAGGTAAAATTTGACGAACGGACGGCATATACCTCAGAATACGATATGCCAACCTGAAACAACAACACTAACAAAGCAATAGCAATTACGACAATAACAATAACAACTAGGGACATAGCCCTCAACAAAATATATATAAGTATTTATTAAACATCATTGCATTTCAAACATAGTTTTCGTCAAAAAACCGCTAAGTTTGTTTGTGAACACACTTGAGTACTAAAATAGTTTGAAACATATTTACATAAAACATGATCCCGAGAGAATGTATGTGTGAAGCTCATTCCGTCACAAGATCAACCGTCAACTTCTCACCGCAAAACATATATCAAAATAGGGATGTGAGCATGAAAACATACTCGGGGAATACATCGCAAGCGCTTATAACCAATTGTGTAATGCACACAACATAATGAACTCTTCTTTAACAGCTATCTTATGGGTACTCATTATTTATCTCATCGCGCTACCCTTGCGGGTACTCATTATTTATCTCGCTGGTTAGCCCTCGGGCCTCCTCGAGTGTAGATCGCTACACTAGACCCCTTGTGGGTCTCCTCGAGGGTACTTCTTTAACATTCTAGCTCACATGCATGCACAAAACACAACAATGATTATAACCATACAACATACTTACAGATAGAGTAAACCCCACCTCGTGTAGACGCTTTTGAAAGACTCTTTAGCTCTTGCTTGGTTGTTCGTCTCGAGCTTGATGTCGCACCACCTAGCACTTTAACATTACTCTTAACTAAGTTTCATATGTCCAATTAATTATATAAGGCTCATCAACATGTACAAATGGTCTAGTCTTAACAAAAAAATCAACATTAGCTTATGTGCATAACATATGTCTAACTTGAAAATTTGCACAAGACGTCGCTCATCTTGGATAAACCTTTATATATGCTTAAATATCATCAAAGATCACAAATCAATCATCAAAATCCAAAGATCAAAGCTTTAGCATTGAAAGCCCTAATTCGACGTCAAACTAAAGTTTTCCAAATTTTGAATACGTCGGCCGAAAAATCCGAATAAATCATTTTAAGCTTTATTCATAGCATAGAATCCAAATATGAAGTCAAAATGATCAAATAAAATCAAAAATCCAACATTACATGGTCTAGGGTTTTCGGCCAAAAAGGGGTTTTTCAACGGCTTCGATTTCAAACGTTTTTCTTGTTCAAAACATATTTATTTCAATCCAACAACACATACATGAACAAATATCAAGCATATAAACAATATAATTCAAGTTCAAGACCCTTCAAAATTTTCGAAAATCACACAACAATTCCAAAGAATGACATATGTTCAAAGTTTCAACGTTAAACTGCTTGTCGGCAATTAATCCAACATAATATCAAGCAATCATCAAACAAAAACACATCCTTTTCACAATTCATGAAAGGACCAAAAATTCATCAAGTTCATAAGTTCATATTTTTCAATTTTTCAAACCATAGATGTGTTCTAGGAATTGAATTATACCTGAATTCGTGGACCGATCGAAAATTTAACGGTTTGATCGTGAAATTTGGAGCATGAAGTTTTCAAAAATTTTAGTGTGTGTAGTGTGTGAAGCATGAAATTGGGGAAGAAAAATGATGAAAATGATGAATAGTAGCTATTTATAATCTAATCCACAAATTTTTCTTTTATTTTTCAATTTATTTAATAAGGTGATTAATCACCATTTTCTATAGAAATCCACAAAATTCTACACTTTTCTTCATACTTAAGGCATAAGATGTATATTTACATATATGTACATGTATATCCATTTTATTACTTCTTCACAAATTTTAATCTAATGCATAACAAATAAACGCTTTAACCGATTCTTATATCCAAATCACTTAATATCATCAATTAATCACCAATGCATAAAATTAAACTTTCATGCTAAACTCATAATTATAAATTACAAAGACATTAAAACTTATAATATTAAACTTTACATTTTCGCTAGGGCGATCCTCGCTCTTGGCCGAACAATCAGAAAACGCTCAAAACTCAAATTTTCATTAGTTCACAATTTAAAGAAAAATAATTCACTCTTAAAATATAGATATATATATATATATATATATAAATATATATTTCACTTCTTTAAGAAAATTTCTGGGGTATTACATTCTACCCCTTAAAAATAATTTCGCCCTCGAAATTAGCCTGGTAAGTCCTTAAGGTTGGGATATCGAACTAAAAGTTCGTCTTCTCTTTCCCATGTGGCTTCCTCAGGTCCATGTCTACTCCACTGTATTTTCACCAGAGGTACTTCTCGATTTCTTAGAGTATGCACCTTCTCGCCTAGAATAGCAATCGGTACCTCTTCGTATGTTAAATTCGGTGAAACCTGTAAATTCTCATGAGATATAACATGACCTTGATCTGAGATATACTTTCTGAGCATTGACACATGAAACACATCATGAACGCCAGTCAAATCTGGAGGTAAAGCTAATCGATATGCCACATTTCCTATCCTTTCAAGTATTTCAAAAGGCCCTACATAACGAGGCTGTAACTTTCCTTTCTTACCAAATCTGATTACTCCTTTTATCGGCGCTATCTTTAAAAATACCTTGTCACCAACCTCGAAGTGTATGTCTTTTCGTCTTTGGTCAGCATACGATTTCTGACGATCTTGGGCTGCCTTAATTCTTTCTCTGATCTTTGTGATAACTCCAACTGTCTCTTCAATTAATTCAGGCCCTAAGATCCGTCTTTCTCCAACCTCATCCCAATGAACTGGTGATCTACATTTTCTCCCATACAGTGCTTCAAATGGAGCCATTCTAATAGTAGCTTGATAGCTATTATTGTAAGCAAATTCCACCAATGGTAGATACTTCTCCCAACTTCCACCCATATCTAACACGCAAGCACGGAGCATATCTTCCAGAATTTGGATAGTTCGCTCTGATTGTCCATCTGATTGAGGATGATAAGCCGTACTGAAATTTAACCTAGTGCCTAAAGCTGATTGAAGACTTTTCCAAAAATTGGAAGTAAATCTCGTGTCTCGATCCGACACAATTGACACTGGCACCCCATGTAACCTTACAATCTCATTAATATAGAGTTGAGCTAACTAATCCATGCTAAAAGTCATCTTCATGGGAAGAAAATGAGCTGATTTTCATAATCTGTCGATAACAACCCAAATAGCGTGATTGCCTCTAACTGTACGAGGTAATCCAACTACAAAATCCATAGAAATGTGTTCCCACTTCCACTCGGGAATCTCAAGTGGATTTAGCAATCCAGATGGCCGTTGATGTTCGAATTTTACCTGTTGACATGTAATGCATTTTTCTACAAACTCTCCAATGGATCTCTTCATATTCTGCCACCAGTAGTCTGATTTCAAATCTTTGTACATTTTGGTTCCTCCGGGATGCACGGAATATGGAGTGTTATGAGCTTCTTCAAGTAGTTCTTGTCTTAATTCCTCATTATTCGGCACACACAATCTCCCGTTGAAAACAAGAGTACCATCAGTCATGATAGCAAATCCTTGAATTGTACCTCTTACGCTGCTTTCTTCATTTTGCACAAAATGGATCATTCTTCTGCGGCTCTCTAATTCGATCTTGAATTATCTGACGAACCACAAGCAGAGATGATTCCTGTCGTGGTGTTTGGTGGTGTCACCACTTCCAAATTCAATTTCTGAAACTCTCTAATCAATTCTTTTTGTTTGGTAGGTAATGCTGCCATGTAACTCTTTCGGCTCAATGCATCAGCAACTACGTTTGCCTTTCCAGGATGATAGTGAATAGTGTAGTCATAGTCTTTAACCAACTCTAACCATCTTCTTTGCCGAAGATTTAACTGCTTTCACAGAAAGAAATATTTCAAACTTTTATGGTCGATATAAATGTTACACTTACTCCGTAAAGATAATGTCGCCATATCTTCAACGCATGTACTACACCGCAAGCTCAAGATCATGTGTTGATAATTCTTCTCATGTGGTTTCAATTGTCTTGAAGCATAAGCTATCACATTTCCATGTTGCATTAATACACATCCAAGTCCTTGCTTTGAAGCATCACCAGATGACAAAACCGTCGGTACCATCGAGCATGCTAGAATAGGAGCTGACATGAGACGTTGCTTTAGCTCTTGAAACCTTGCTCGCACTGCTCACTCCATTGAAACTTTTCATTTTACGTGTCAACTTTGTCAATGGACCGAAATCTTTGAGAAACCTTCTATAAATCTTCGATAATACCCCCATTCCCGTAAAATTTCGACTTCATTCACATTGGTTGGTCTTTTCCAATTGCTTATCGCTCAACTTTTGACGGATCTACTTCTATTCCTCTCGGTAATCACATTTCCAAGAAAAGCAACTTGTTCCAACAAAATTCACATTTCGATACTTTGCATACGCTTTTTCTTTCCTTAATATTTCCAATACGGTCCTGAGATGTTCAGCATGTTGCACTTTATCCCTTGAATACACTAAAATATCATCAATGAACACAATGACAAACTGGTCAAGATATGAGTAGAAAACTCGGTTCATTATGTCCATGAAGACACCTGGTGCATTCGAGAGACCAAAACGTACAACAGAGAATTCCAAATTACCATATCTTGTTCTAAAAGTTGTTTTCGGAATGTCGCTCTCTTTGATTTTGAGTTGGTGATATCCCGATCTCAAGTCAATCTTCGAGAACACACTAGCACCTTTAAGTTGATCAAATAAATCTTCGATCCTGGGCAATGGATATTTATTCTTAATCGTCAATCTATTCAATTCTCATTAATCAACGACATTCTCGTAGTTCCATCTTTCTTTTCACAAACAATACCGAGCACCCCAAGGAGATACACTTGGTCGAATAAATTCTTTGCTAAGCAAGTCTTGCAACCGAACTTTAAGTTCTTGCAATTCTCTTGGTGCCATTCGATGCGATGCTTTAGAGATCGGTGCTGCCCTGTGTACCGATCTATTGTAAACTCAACTTGACGGTCCGGTGGAATCCACGGTAATTCTTCAGAAACACATCTAAATATTCCTTACTACCGCACCTCCGTGATCTTACTTTTGTCAGATTGTGTTTCGGTCATGGTAACTAAATACCCATGGCAATTACTTTTTCTTAACATTTTCATTGCTTTCATTGCACTTATAATCTTTGATGGAACCTTTGTCCTTGCACCATGAAAACAAAATTTTTGCTCTCCAGGATATTGAATCTCTACTTCCCGCTCTCGACATCTGAGTGTTATATGATTCTTACCCATCCAATTCATTCCTAGGATTATATCAAAGTCTAGCAGATCTATAACATGAAGGTCAGCTTCTAGTTTCTTCCCTTCTAAATCTATTACTATGCCTTTTATCATCCTAGAAGTTATAATAGTTCTTCCTGAAGGAACACTAACTTCTAGTGCATCACAATCAACATAGCAAGGCATTTCAAGATGGGAACAAAAATTTGTAGAGATAAACGAATGTTTAGCTCCAGAATCAAATAAAACCAAAGCTGGAGTATTAGACACTTGAAGAATACCGACATCGTGTTCTGCTCCATTCTCGAGTTATCTTCTCCTTGTGTCATAGCAAAGACTCGGGCTTTACTTTCTTTTCAGCGCCATGTTCTCTTTCCGTGCTCCTCATTTTGCTTGGCGCTTATATGACACATGCCCCGGTTTTCCACAAGAGTAGCACACATTCTTTCCTAACCAAAGATTCACCTTTATGATGTTTCTTGCAATTTTGCACGAGGCTTGTCGATTGCTTGTTGCAAGTGTTTGCCGAACCCATCAAGAACGTGATATTTGTTGCCATCTCTTGCCTCGACCGCCACTTCCACTTTTCCCTAATTCTCCTTTTTCTTTTCCATAAAATTCACGCTTTCATCTCGGGTTTCTAGTTGCATCACTAGAAATCGCTTGTGCTCATTCAATTATTTCCTATAAGTTGCTAGTTTCGTGCCGCCTAATAATCCTTGAATTTCTGGTCGCAACCCTTGTTCAAAACGGCGTGCTTTCTTTTCATCTGTATCAACCAAATATGGTACAAATCGAGACAATCTATTAAAATTCCTCTCATATTCAACCACTGTCATATTACCCTGCTTTAAGTTAAGAAATTCAGTCTCTTTCTCCAGTCGATATGATTGAGGGAAGTAACGATCCCTAATCAAATCTTTGAAATCATTCCACGTCAAAGCTTGACGTTGTTCAACAGTCATAGTTCTAGCATGCGACTCCCACCAATAACTTGCTTCCTCAACTAGCTGGTATATAGCACACGAAACGTTTTGCTATTCAGAACAACCCATCAATTCGAAAATCCGCTCGAGAACTCGGATCCACTCCTCAACATTTTCTGGTCTTTCATATCCTTTAAACTTTGGTGGATCCATCCTTCTAAACTGATCAATAATTTCATAAGTTCTCGGTTGGTTGTTCACGCCCATCTCGAGTTGCTTGTCACGATAAATCCTTGCAACATTTGTAAGAACCGAACAAAATCCACACCATTATCTCGGGTTTGTGGCCCATTTTCTTGCCCGGATTACTTGTCATGCATACTTCAATTTCTAAATCAAAATACAAGTCATTTACTTTCAGACCTACAGGTTATATTTCGAGGACTCCTTTCTCATAACATGAAAATAATTTCTTTACTTTCTTTCTCATAGAATAACACATAGTTCTTAACTTGAATACAAAACTTCATAAGTTAAGAAACACGTCATAGAACTTTCATCTTTAACTTTATAAAGAATGTGTCGGGAAACTGCATAAATCTTTAATTCGTATCAAGCATAACAAATCAATATACTTTGTCCCTTGTGGACACTTCTTAACCTTTCTCATTTCTTTTGATACGAAAACTTTCAAACATGATCCCGACACGATCTTTCTTTTCCTTTAACTTCATTGCATACTCACATCATAACTTTGAAAAATAATTAAACATTTTCATAAACATAAATTACCTGAGAGTCGACGTTGAGCAACGGTAATGGCTCACACATTCTCTCTTCTCAATCAAAAGTTCAAAATCTTTCAAACACATGATACATTCATAATATTAGCAAGTCTACAGGAATGTAAACCTTGCTCTGATACCAAAATGTAACGCCCCCATTCTTGTAATGTAGACATTACTAAAATCTTTATTTCTTTAACAATTATAATATAATAATAATAATATTGGTAATTATATATATAAGCAATGAGGTAAAATTTGATTTAACTGGACGATATATACTCAGAATACGTATATGCCAACCCGAAACAACAACACCAACAAAGCAATAGCAATTACGATAATAATAATAACAACTAGGACACAAATTCAACAAAATATATATAAGTATTTATTAAACATCATTGCATTTCAAACATAGTTTTCACGAAAAAACCGCTAAGTTTGTTTGTGAACACACTTGAGTACTAATATAGTTTAAAACATATTTACATCAAACATGATCCCGAGAGAATATATGTGTGAAGCTCATTCCGTCACAAGATCAACCACAACTTCTCACCGCAAAACATATATCAAAATAGGATGTGAGCATGAAAACATACTCGGGGGAATGCACCGCAAGCGCTATAACCAATCGCGTAATGCACACAACATAATGAACTCTTCTTTACTGCTTACCACTTATGGTACTCATTATTTATCGCGTTGGTTAGCCCTCGGGCCTCCTCGAGGAAATTCTTTAACATCGAGCCCCTCGGGCCTCCTCGAGTGTAGATCGCCACACTAGACCCCTTGTGGGTCTCCTCGAGGGTACTTCTTTAACATTCTAGCTCACATGCATGCAAAAACACAACAATGATTATAACCATACAACATACTTACGGACAGAGTAAACCCCACCGTGTAGACGCTTCAAAAGACTCTTTAGCTCTTGCTTGGTTGTTCGTCTCGAGCTTGGATGTCGCACCACCTAGCACTTTAACATTACTCTTAACTAAGTTTCATATGTCCAATTAATTATATAAGGCTCATCAACATGTACAAATGGTCTAGTCTTAACAAAAAATCAACATTAGCTTATGTGCATAACATATGTCTAACTTGAAAATTTGCACAAGACGCCGCTCATCTTGGATAAACCTTTATATATGCTTAAATATCATCAAAGATCACAAATCAATCATCAAAATCCAAAGATCAAAGCTTTAGCATTGAAAGCCCTAATTCGACGTCAAACTAAAGTTTTCCAAATTTTGAATACGCCGGTCGAAAAATCAATAAATCATTTTAAGTTTTATTCATAGCATAGAATCCAAATATGAAGTCAAATGATCAAATAAAATCAAAATCCAACATTACATGGTCTAGGGTTTTCGCCAAAAGGGTTTTTCAACGCTTCGATTTCAAACGCTTTTCTTGTTCAAAACATATTTATTTCAATCCAACAACACATATATGAACAAATATCAAGCATATAAACAATATAATTCAAGTTCAAGACCCTTCATAATTTTCGAAAATCACACAACAATTCCAAAGAATGACATATGTTCAAAGTTTCAACGTTAAACCGCTTGTTCGCAATTAATCCAACATAATATCAAATAATCATCAAACAAAACACATCCTCTTCACAATTCATGAAAGGACCGAAAATTCATCAAGTTCATAAGTTCATATTTTTCAATTTTTCAAACCATAGATGTGTTCTAGGAATTGAATTATACCTAAATTCGTGGACCGATCGAAAATTTAACGGTTGTATCGTGAAATTTGGAGCATGAAGTTTTCAAAAAATTTAGTGTGTGTAGTGTGTGAAGCACGAAATTGGGGAAGAATAATGATGAAAATGATGAATAGTAGCTATTTATAATCTAATCCAAAATTTTTCTTTTATTTTTCAATTTATTTAATAAGGTGATTAATCACCATTTTCTAGAGAAATCCACAAAATTCTACACTTTTCTTCATACTTAAGGCATAAGATGTATATTTACATATATGTACATGTATATCCATTTTATTACTTCTTCACAAATTTTTAATCTGATGCATAACAAATAAACGTTTTAACCGATTCTTATATCCAAATCACTTAATATCATCAATTAATCACCAATGCATAAAATTAAACTTTCATGCTAAACTCAAAATTACAAATTACTAAGACATTAAAACTTATAATATTAAACTTTACATTTTCGCTAGTAGCGCATCCCCGCCTCTTGGCGAACAATCAGAAAACGCTCAAAACTCAAATTTTCATTAGTTCACAATTTAAAGAAAATAATTCACTCTTCAAAATATAGATATATATATATATATATATATATATATATATATAAAATATATATTTCATACTTTTTAAGAAAATTTCTGGTATTACATTCTACCCCCTAAAATAATTTCGTCCTTGAAATTAGCCCTGTAAGTCCTTAAGTTGGGATATCGAACTAAAAGTTCGCCTTCTTTCCCATGTGGCTTCCTCAGTCCATGTGTAATACCCCGCAGAATTAGATGCCTAATTACGGTATTTAAAACCCGTAAATTAGAAATGCGTTGAGATGATTCAATCCATAAGATATCGAATAATGATTTCGATTATTTACGAAGGAATGAATTCCTATTTTATATTCACGAGAATTGTGAATTAAGAAATAAAAGTATATGAAGTATATCGACAGATTATTTTAACGTCGATCACGATCGATAGTTAAAATTATGATATTTTCTAAGCAATTAAGCTTAGAATTAAATTCCATTATTAATGGAATAATGTAATAAAGTGATGACGACCATTTCGAGATGAGTCGATAATGAACGCGTTTAACGTTTTCAAACGTTAACGTTTTGAGATGAAACGAAAGCGTTTTAATCAATCAAGAAATTATAGGAATTAATTTCCTATGATTAATATATGTAATTACAGTATTATTTAGCATTAAATCAATGCTAGATCATCAAGAATTGGTAGTGACCAATTTTTCAAACGTTTGAAAACCCTAATTTTCGAACTCGATTTTTGTTGCATAAAATGATGCCATTAATTTATCCTATGATATTATTTATCATCTAAACTATATGTGATAACATATATCAATGTTGGGCATGGAAAATAAAAATTTGACCTATGGTTTATGTGTAATAGCGAAAACCCTTGAAGGTGTAACAAAGTGTGTTGTTGATTTTTCCTATTGCATGTATCTAATATATGACAATGTGATTAATTATAACCTAATTAAACATTAAAATCAGATATATATATATATACTTGTATAATTTCGTGCATGTGTGTGGGTGTATAGTACAAGAGTGTGTAAGTATGCATGTAGGAGCAAATGTCATCCATGCTAGGCATGGGACAACACATGCCCTTAGGTGTCACCACCCCAGCACCCCCACTACCACCATACTCTCCCAAACCTCAGCAATTCCACACGACACTCTTCTCCCCAACACCCTTTCATTCTCTTCATTTCCTCCCTACAACACACGGCCAAAACTGCAGAACAAGGAGAATGAGTTCTTAGCTCAAATTGATGACCGATGCATTTGAAGCTTTGAGCATCACTTCTTCTTCATCAACCATCCTTGGTTCTTATTAAATTCCTCTCAAGGTAATGAAATACCCCCTTGAACTAGTAGCTTTCAAATCATATACATGCATAAATGTTTATAAGCTAAGCTGTGATGGGTTGCATGTTGATTTACCTGGACGAACATTAACTTCACGAATTTATTTGACTAAGTTTCAGTGGTCCGATGATTGTGAATTTTTGATATGTTGAAATTATATGTGTCTAGTATGCCTCTGAAAAATTTCAAGTCCATCCAACTTGATTTGATATTTTAATTGTATTTATCAAAAACACTGCACAAATCTGCGAAATCGCCGTGTATATCACCCATAGTGCGTGGCTTTCGTTTTAAGTTTGGCTAACGATAAAACTCTAAAATTTGGCAGAAACATAATTAATCATGTCTAGAAGATTCCTGTAAATTTTCAGAATTTTCTAAAAATCTTTACTATTTATTCCAGATTTTACAAGTTAACTGCACAAAACTGTCACGGGAGTGATAGCTTGTGGTAAAACATTTTTATCTCCCAATCTATGGTGAATCATTGAGTGAGGCTTTTTCTGGATTAAACTAGACTTAAGTGGATTTTCAATATGATTGGTTTCATTCCCATATTCCTTATAATGAACTCACGGTGAATTTTTGAAGTTGATACATTACAGTCGGTCGTTTTGGACAAACAGCCTTAGTAAATTTTTCATATAATAGGCTGTTCGAGTATGACTTTTACGTGAGGTGTTCAAGCCATTTGTATTCCGATTTGGACTTGGGTTTCTTCATAAGAAATGTTCCCCACCATGTCTAGTTATGATCTGGAAAGTTTGATCCCAAACCAAGTTTTATAGATATACTTTTCATCGATCCAAAGTCACCTACTGGAAACTGTCCATTTCCAACTAGTCAACTTTGGACTTATGTATTTCTCAATGCGTCAGATATTTTCCAGTATGGTCTTCATGAAATATGTAGTACTTGTTACAAGGTTTCTAAATTGGTAGCCTGCAGCCATTTTGGCATTTTGAGTCAAAAGTTACGAGCCTCGCAAAACCCCTCGTCGTTAAGCTAAAACTGAAACTTCTGAAAATTTTTCTAAGTATAGAAGTCAGTTTGAGTTGCCCACTTCGAGACCCTATATCTTCAGTACCACGACTCTTTTGGATTTAATTCCTTCTTAGAACTTGTAGTACATGTTTAGAGGTTTCAGAATGTATCTTTGTGCGACCATACGTATTCTGAATCGAGAGTTATGGGTCATCAAAGTACGTCACTTGGGTTGTTTCAAGCTGTTTTTGCTGAAATTAAAACACTTGAAATTTGACTAAGTGTTGGAAACCCCTATGTAAAGTATGCCTTATGTGACTAACATGCTATTAATCGATGCATTCATTATGTTATGTCGCAAGGTACGATAGAGCATTATAAGATGTATGAATTATGATAAAACATCATGATACGATATTTTCACGAAAGCATACCTTAACGTGAAATATTTGACTAGGTGCTACCACATGGTCAATTGAGTGTATATCATACCATGATATACACTAAAATAGAAATATGGGTTCTAAGACCCAATGGATTTTCCACTTCAAAACTTGAGGCCGTGAATAGATAGGCTAAGTCCGGGACTTACGATCGAAATCGATTTAGACAATCGATAGTCCAGTGGGCTTTACTCTACTCAAAAATAAAATGCTTTTGAAATATTTATTTACGATGCTTATTTCAACTGTTGATAAAATATTTACATGATTACCGCCAAAATGTTTATGTTTTGTGTATGTATCCTATCTATGAAATGTTATGAATGTTGTCGGTCACTCCCAACCCACGTATGAAATCGATATCGGATCCTATCTTTGAAGGACAATACCGCTAGATTAACGTGTACACCTAAGGTGACGTGTGTTTGTAAGGACAATTCACGGTCGGTCACGGGTCGTAGAGGAGGCCTCCTCACGACTTTCGACTATGATGATATGATGAAATGATGATAAGGGATACGGATCATACACACCAAGAAAAATGCCTGGCCAGGCGATGATTTTGAGAAATGATGAAAATGATTTTAGTAAGCACAAGGCATTTCAACTAAAACCCTTGTGTCTTACCATGATGTGGCAGTGTAATCTTCAAATGATAAAATGTTTTGGCATGAGTCCACTGAGTGCATTCTTGTACTCAGCCCTGCATGTTTGTTTTTAAATGTGCAGGTTGAGCAGATGATGGATGGAGCAGTGTTGAGCATTGGGACTGTTGTCGCTGAAAAGTTTATACCTTGATAGTACATCGTCATATGTACATATTACATGTCTTCCGCTGCTAGAACTTAAATTATGTACTAAAGTCCAAGAACATACTTGTCGTATGTACTACGCTTTTTATTAAAGAGAGTCTCCATGTTGATTCATCCATGTTTACAGTTATAGTCCCTGCTAATCTGTACTTAGGATTGTGGGGCTGTGACAGAGTGGTATCAGAGCGGTTCGCTCTTGAACCTAAATTATCCTTTAAGGTTAAGTCTAGATTGAGTCATTAGACTTCTAAAGATCAGCTGACAATGCTCAACACTCCATCACATCAAGCTCAACCGAAATGAGGTAAATGACTCTTTTTCCAAATTTTGAAAATTAGCCTGGCCAGATGAATGTTTATGAAATTATTTTTCTCCAATTGAAAACGAAAAGTTTGAAAGTGAAACAAAATTTTATCAAGTGAAATGAAAGCTATGAGAAAGGTTGAGAATGAATGTTGTGACAAATGATTTGTCAAGAAAATTTTGAAAAGAAGGAAGATATAAGAAAGATGATGACAATGATATGAGAAAGTTTTGGCACGATATGCCAAAGATGAAATGTTTTAATTTCTGAAATGTAATAAGAGTTCATTGTTATGAACAAAGTTATGATTATTCATGTTTTAAAATGATTGAGATTGGACATTGAATTGTCAAATATGATATGTTGAATTCTTTAAATTCAACGAAATACGTGCGTACAGATGAGCTACACATGAATATTCGAAGTTTTACTTCAAACCTCAAGGTTGATTATGATGATGAGCATGCTAGTTCAAACAGAACGTAGACTTTATAAGACGCATGATTCCTTTCTACGAAAGAACATAGAAGTAAGAACTTCTTTCCATTACAAGAACAAGAGTAACGATGGATTTGAGAACTTCATTCCATCTTGAGTAAAGAAAAGTGAAAAATTTATACGAAATTGTTCGACCTCGACATGTACGACCTCGGCTTCGACCTCGGCATGTGCGACTGTCGACTTCGAAATCGACATTTATAACATCGCCTTTGACATGTCGACTGGGGTAGTTTGTCTGACCTTGGTGTCGGCAATATTCCGTACTACCTCGGCATCGGTAACGGCATGCACGACTTTGGTGTCGGCATCGCTTATGACCTCGGCGCGAACGCGTGTAAATTTCCCTGCACTGCGCAGTGATTCTGTTTTGACTCATTCTCGGTCGTGTGAACTCCGATTTACGTACGGTTTTCGTCTACATGCTCCTAATGCACTGTACTTCATTTCTTATGAAGGAACAAATTCCGGATTCCTACTCCAGAATTCACGAGAATCAGTTGAAGTTAGATCTATGATCTGTATAGAGTAAGAACGTTATAGTATGATACGGACCTTAAAATTTTATAAAGAAAGTAAGATTTCCAGTAATACTAGTGGAGCCTTGACACACATGACAACCTTTATTGATGACCTATTATGGGTATATGAGTTTTCAAAATTCTATTTGTTACCCAATTTCTGTCGTTGAGTTTAACTCTATGACCTAGTTCCAATTGAGAATTTATTCGAGTTTCTCACTTTTTCTGAAGAAAATTTTCAAACCCCAAAAATTCATAAAGTGTCCTTTTGAACCCAAAGCCTTATGTGACTGAGAATATAATTGTGACGGGTCTGGCCAGCCCATATGACCAAAGAAATCTCAGTAGTCGTCATTCTGGTCTTTGGACCCTAGATCCCCATTTCTTCAGTCCAAAGAGCATATTGATTCAAACATTGAAAAGATATTATCTTGATGGATGAGACAATACCTTTTGTAGGTAATCGTGATAATTTCTCCTTGATTCTTGAAACCATCAAGTATGATGAATGTTGACTTACCTTGTCACCTAAGAGCGAATTAGTAAAGCGATAAATGTCGGGCATGAAATAGGTTGACTTATCTCACCACCGAAAGTTTCGGATCGAGAAAGTGATAGACATCAAGAAATTATGATGTAAAGAAAATCTCGATGAGACGAGATATTTTCCTATGGCACACATGATGTGATGACCCTTGATGGGGTTAACAAAGAATGATAACGAAAGAAGTTATACCATCATACGACTGTTATGATAACAAAGTTATGAATAAGATACTCTTTAACATTGAATGAAAAGAGTAAAAGTAAAGAAAAGTATATGCTATCCGTGGGATATGAATTTCCTTATTATGTCATGACGAGGCGATTACAACTTATCTTTAAGATAGTTGGATGTCCTCAAACATCGTTAGTAGGTTGGACATGTTTAAAAAGAATGAAGATGCATACAAGATATTCTTTTCAAAGAATATATATATATAAGGAAATAATAGCATCCCGTAAAATAAATCTTTCGCTTTATACCTCAATGAATGAGATTATGCTTGAGCATAATCGATTCCAAGTAATTGAAACATGGTTGGACGAATGATAATAAGATTTAGAGATCATAATCATTGAGATGTGTGAATAGCTAGGATATCCCTAGTATGTAAATCAAGTATGGAGGAAATATCTCCAAAGTCAAGACATGGTAATGAGATGCTTAGAATTAAGTTATGGTGTACGAATGTACTACCCTACCAAGCCATACGACAATGATAACGGTTCTAGTCCTGAAAGTAGAAACTGAAGTATAACGAAAGTGAGATTTCTTTCAAAAAAAAAACCATGCTCATGAAAACGGACAAAAGTCAAAAATAGCAGAAGAAATTATAAGCTATACAATTAGATAGTTCATGATATGATATAAGCTTCAGAGATGTTATGACTTCGATAAGTAAGGTAATTCCTTGGAAGTAAAGAAACGGATTAAGAAACAGATTCATTATTTTGAAATGAATCTTAATACCCTAAGTTATAATGACACAAAACGCTTGTCTCGTGTAACTTAATAGTTAACAAGCAAGATAGTTTCTATAGATCTTGCAAAGGGAATACATCCAAGAGAACACAGGAAAATATTCACATGGAAGGATCTTAAGGTGGACCTAATTGTAAATCTTACCCCCATATTTTTGTGACGATCAATAAAGTGAGGTATTAAGTATCTCTGACATGGAAATGAAGAAATCATTGGATGTCGAGAAAATGGTAAAGATATTTGACGTCAAGGTAAAAGTATAATACATCCCCAGTGTACAAAGGATTTTATCTTATGCAAAATTTCATGATGAATCAATAAAAGACTAAGAAGAAATGACGTATATCCAAAAAGGGATATTACAAACGATGGCACTAAATGCCAGTACAAGGATTTCTCTGGAAAAGAGTTTAAAGTAAGGATATATGAGAAATATATCCCTAAGATCAATGAAATGACAAAGGAAATTGAATCATTCATACTGGATTAGGAATGAATGATAGTGATAGAGACATGACGATCTCTACGATAAGATTTCATTATTGAAATATATCAATATCAAAGGATAGGTTGATGTAGACCTAACCACGAATGCTATTAGTAAAAGTATAACGATACTAATACCAAGAAGTATAAAGTGAATGAGGCAACAGAAGGCCATAGCAAGGGAACATGATGTCCCAATGGAAAGGACAAGGACATATGAAATAGACATTTTCTTGAATAAACGGGAACACCGTAGACCAAAGCCTATACCTTGCATCGAAAATGTAACAAATGTAACCAAAAGGCGAATATGTATGAGGAAAAAAATTTCTCGAATAGCCATAAGATTTTGTTCAATTTAGGTGCTTGCTTTGACATCGCACAAGTATGCGTGAAGCGATAGAACCCAATTCGTGGTAATCGAATCAAGAAATGAAAATCTCCTTACCTATATGGGAATTATGACCATCGCAAGTGTTACTTAAGCTCGAAATTGAACCTAGAATTGCCTAAAGTGCTATCCAATGATTTGGATCATTATATCTATGTGGAACGTAAATATAATTTTAGAGACAAGAAGTTTGAAAATGGTCGTCATTCATGTGATTAGTAACACGGCCTAGCCTTTTCGTTAGAGGTTTCACACGACGTAATATCGCACCCACTGTTCGCCTATGCGAACATCTTTAAGGCAACATTCGACTGAAGATGTAAAATGTAAAATGGGTATTAAGATAAGAGTCATGAGTCATCTACGGGTTATATATGTCTTAAAGTGTATAATTCTTTAAGAGATCCTTCTTGTTTAGAAATCGCATCCATTGCTTAAATTAAGTCGGATTTATCTAAAAATGTTCGTTTACAGATGACAAGAAAAGGGAGTTTAACGGGTAAGAGTTAACCCCAAGACTTACAAGTTTATAACTCACACGAGCAGTATCGGCTTTTTTAAAATGAACTAGGAATGAATTTAGAACAGCTTTTGGAGAAAATTTTGCACCTACGGATGGATACTGTGACTATAGAGTGTTAAATGAGGATGGTATCCCACGACTTATCACCATTTACCAACAGATCGCGAAATTTTGCAAAAGATGTATCAAAGAATAATTTCTCCATGATAAAATTCCAAAGC
Source organism: Salvia rosmarinus (assembly GCA_036937905.1). Classification (NCBI taxonomy): domain Eukaryota; kingdom Viridiplantae; phylum Streptophyta; class Magnoliopsida; order Lamiales; family Lamiaceae; genus Salvia; species Salvia rosmarinus. The sequence continues at coordinate 34,211,859 of CM072820.1, read as the reverse complement.
CCGGACGGACTTACCGTGATTTGTCAATGTGCTCATGTATACATATAATGCGTGAGGAACAACACCTACGAGTACTTGTCTGGTCCTCGGCAAGTTACACAACACGGTATAAAGGAATGGTTGTATCACGATGTTCCAAATGCCCCCCCACGTGCCGTCAATGGTACTAGAAAGAGACGAGAATGGCAAAAGGACAAATCTTATCGCCTCATGATTAAGAGAATTACCGCTACCAACCCAACCATACTTTCTGATAAAAGTAACACCAACTTCTAGTATTGAAGAAGAAACAAGGAGCAGCTTGGCCCCTGGCTCTCTGAAAGAGAATGATCATCAGAAGTATGAAGACAAAAACGTACTTGGAGAAAGGCAAGTTTCCAAGGGAGGAGTACGACTCCGACAAAGGTCACTCAAATACATAGATCTTAGGATCATATAAGACTTATATGTAGATAATGGTTGATATTGAAAATGATGTAATTATAATATGTAAATAAACGTAGTTTGGAAGAATTTATGAATATGGTGAAGAAGTGCCAAAGTTTTGAGTGTAAAAAAAAGCTAGACGCCTTGTAATCAGTCAGCTCAGTAGACCGACCCTCGTAAGTAATGTATGAAAAGTCCTCACTGAGGCATTATGATGTAATATTAAATGGTCTTGAAGAATGGTATCCAAATACGAAATGAATTGTTCGAATAAGATATGGTTACTATGAGATAATAGTTACGCCATTCGGACTAACCAATGCACCAACCACGCTCATGAACCTCAAAAATCGAGTGTTTCACACATACCTAGATAATTTTATCTCAATCCTCATAGATGATGTTCTTATCTATTCAAAGGACGAGAAAGAACATAAAGAAAATCAAAGGTCGTCTTACGACTTTTAAGATCCGGGCGAATTTTACTAAGTACGCTTTTGGAATCTCGACTTAAAAGAGAAATATTTCTCGGGCACATAGTGTCTTTAGAAGAAAACAATGTAGATCGACAAAGGACAAAACAAATAAAGATGAAAGACGTCAATGACCTAAAATAAGATCAGGAATTTTATAGATTAATTGATTTCTGTTAGAGATCCATTAAGAACTCTCTAAGGTAACAAGACTAATAAGATAGTTACCCCAAAATAGAGTCACAATTCTCACGGATTAATAAAAAGTAAGGCTATGTATTAATATGAGATAAATAATAACTTATGTGTCACAATGACTTAGGCCACATGAATGTAATTTCCCAACTCATGACTTGGAAATAGTGACGTAATCGATTTAAGAAAAGGATCATCGAGACAAAGGATGGAGGAAAAGTTAGAAAGGATCCAAAAAAGGGTAAGGGCTGGAGGATTTAAGAACTTCCAGGAGGCGTCGGACAACGCCTTATTGTCTAAAGGAAGAATATGCGTTCCAGACGACGCAAAACTTCAAAATGAAATAATGAGTGAGGCTCACGATACACCCTACACCGCCCGTCCGATAGTACTAAGATGTACCAAGACCGAAAGAAAAGTTTTGGTGGGAAGGCATGAAACGAGACATAGCTTATTTCAGTAGAACACCGCCTTGTTTGCTAACGAGATGAAAGTGTTACACCAACGTCCATACGGAAAGTTACTGACCGTTGGAAATACCCGAGTGGAAATGGGATGAAATAACGATGGACCTCGTTACGAACTTACCCAAATCAAAAAGAGGGAACACCGCCATATGGGTAATTGTTGATAGACTCACCAAGAGTGCTCACTTCCTACCAATCCAAAGTACTTAGGGATCTGACAAGTTAACCCAGCTGTATGTAAAGGAGATTATACGACTTCACGGAATGCCAAAATCTATTACCTCTGATAGTGACATTAATATAAATACCAAAGTCGCGAGGACATCACTCCTATAACAATAAGTTAAGAACCCTTCACAATTCACAAAAGTTGAAGTTATTCATCGAGCAAAGAAACTTGGATACAGGATAGAAAAGGTGGCTCGAATCAGTAAAAGATTATAATTGTGATAAATAATCACCTAAGGAAGGTTAATGTAGAATCTAATGCCTAAGATATAAAATTCGGTCTAAATTATGGTATGTCCTTATAGAAAAGGAAAACTCATCAGAAAGGTTAAGAAAACGAGAACATAAATAGTCGGAAAATCAAGGATGAATGTAAGTAGTATTCCCATAACCAAGGTGAAATATGACTAAAAAGAGAAAATGAAGATGGGAATAGAATACGAATTAAGATAAGGAATGGAGAGCTGAAGGATTTTAAGGAGCGTTGGACAATGTTATTGTCTAAAGAGATATATACATATATTTCCAAGCAATAATAAGCTTAGAAATGAAATCGTGAATGAAGTTCATGATCCTTCTCATACCGCCCAACCAGGCATTATTAAGTGACTTTGTGAATTATGAGAAAGGTTAGATAGGAAGGAATGAGATAAGATATAATCATATTGTCGAGCAGTGTCTCGGTTATCAATAAGTAAAGGCATTGTATCAAAGGCCTTATAAGAAAGTATAATCTCTGGAACTACACGAATGAAAATAGAATGATATAGAAATAGATCTTATGACAGATTTTACCAAAGTCATAAAGAAGTCGCACTACTATATGGCTAGTAGTGGATTGACTCGCCAATTATGTTTTGTCTCTGCTCTATTCAGATGACTCATAGATCCGATAAGTTAGCTCGATCGTACATAAAGGAAATCGTATATTTACAAGAGTACCAAAACCTATCAGTTCAGATAGAGACTTCAAGAGTACCCCTAGATTTGGAACTAACTCACAAAAGGAGTTAGATACGAGGTTAAGCCTTAACATAGATATCCACTCACAGACGGATAGACAAGCAGAAAGAACAACCCAAACGTTTAAGCATACGAAAGAGCATTAATGATAAACCAAAGATGTAAGTGGGAACGTATTGTACCACTTGGTAAGCTTACGTACGACCATAGCTACCAAACAACGATCAATATAGCCTTATGAGGCATTGTGCTGAAAGAGTTATCGATCACCACTTTATTGTAATAAAGTAGGTGAGAGAAAAGGTATAAAGTCCTGACGGCATAAGCGAAACGACTGAGATATCTAATAAGGCAAAGAATAAGAAAAGCTAAGGACAAACAAAAGTCTTACGCTGATACGCGTAATTTTGAACTGCATTTTAAATGCGGAATTAAAGTTTCTTAAAATTTCTCCATCTAGAGAAATTATAAGTTTAGATACAAGAATGTTGAGATCACATTTTATAGGACCTTACGAGCTCCTAGCAATGATAGGCCTAGTAGCCTATAGCTGATACTTCCACCACATTTGGGAGGGAAGTACGAAATGTTTTCCACGTGTCGCAGTTAAGGACCCAATTCACGAAAACCAACATGATGACGTGGCCTTTGACTCAGATGGGTTATGATGAAAATCTACGACTAATTTGATCGTACGATTCAACGATTAAAGAAGCAAGTTTGGGTCTTATAATGAAGGTCCAATGGAAAAACCATGGACGAAAGAAAAGCACATAGAAAGTTATGATGTTATGATGTTAAGATACCCATACTTTATGAGGTATACAAATTTCGGGACGAAATTTCTTTTAAGGGGTAGGATGTAATACCCGCGCAATTAGATGCCTAATTACGGTATTTAAAACTCGTAAATTAGAAATGCGCTGAGATGATTCAATCCATAAGATATCGAATAATGATTTCGATTATTTACTGAAGGAATGAATTCTATTTTATATTCACGGAGAATTGTGAATTAAGAAATAAAAGTATATGAAGTATATCGACAAGATTATTTTAACGTCGATCACGTATCGATAGTTAAAATTCATGATATTTTCTAAGCAATTAAGCTTAGAATTAAATTCCATTATTAATGGAATAATGTAATAAAGTGATGACGACCATTTCGAGATGAGTCGATAATGAACGCTTTGCAACGTTTTCAAACGTTAACGCTTTGAGATGAAACAAAAGCGTTTTAATCAATCAAGAAATTATAGGAATTAATTTCCTATGATTAATATATGTAATTACAGTATTATTTAGCATTAAATCAATGCTAGATCATCAAGAATTGGTAGTGACCAATTTTTCAAACGCTTGAAAACCCTAATTTTCGAACTCGATTTTGTTGCATAAAATGATGCCATTAATTTATCCTATGATATTATTTATCATCTAAACTATATGTGATAACATATATCAATGTTGGGCATGGAAAATAAAATTTGACCTTTGGTATAGTGTAATAGCCGAAAACCCTATACAAGGTATACTAAACAAAGTGTTTGTTGATTTTTCCTATTGCATGTATCTACTATATGACAATGTGATTAATTATAACCTAATTAAACATTAAAATCAGATATATATATATACTTGTATGTGTGTGTGTGGGTGTATAGTACAAGAGTGTGTGTATGTGTAGGACAAGTGTCATCCATGCTAGGTCATGGGACAACACATGCCCCTTAGGTGTCACCACCCCAGCACCCCCACTACCACCCCTCTCCCAAACCTCATCAATTCCACACGACACTCTTCTCCCCAACACCCAGAATTTCTTCATTTCCTCCCATTCAACACACTCTCATTGCTCCTAAGGGCAAGGAGAATGAGTTCTTCTCTCAAATTGATGACCGATGCATTTGAAGCTTTGATCATCACTTCTTCTTCATCAACCATCCTTGGTTCTTAATATGAATAGCTCTCAAGGATCCTAGGAATGAGTAAAACTAGTAGCATTCAAATCATATACATGCATAAATGTTTATAAGCTAGATTGTGTGATATGTGATTGCATGTTGATTTACCTGGACGAACAGTAACTTTATAATTTATTTGACTAAGTTTCAGTGGTCCGATGATTGTGAATTTTGATATGTTGAAATTATATGTGTCTATTATTTCTCTGTAAAATTTCAAGTCCATCCAACTTGATTTGATATTTTAATTGTATTTATCAAAAACACTGCACAAATCTGCGAAATCGCCGTGTTTATCACCCATAGTGCGTGGCTTTCGTTTTAAGTTTGGATAATGATAAAACTCTGAAATTTGGCAGAAACATAATTAAGCATGTCTAGAAGATTCCTGTAAATTTTCAGAATTTTCTAAAAGTTTTACTATTTATTCCAGATTTTACAATCTAACTGCACAAAACTGTCACGGGAATGATAGCTTGTGGTAAAACATTTTATCTCCCAATCTATGGTGAATCATTGAGTGAGGCTTTTCTGGATTAAACTAGACTTAAGTGGCTTTTCAATATGATTGGTTTCATTCCCAGATTCATTATAATGAACTCACGGTGAATTTTTGAAGTTGATACATTACAGTCGGTCGTTTTGGACAAACAGCCTTAGTAAATTTTTCATATAATAGGCTGTTCGAGTATGACTTTACGTGAGGTGTTCAAGCCATTTGTAGTCCGATTTGGACTTGGGTTTCTTCATAAGAAATGTTCCCCACCATGTCTAGTTATGATCTGGAAAGTTTGATCCCAAACCAAGTTTTATAGATATACTTTTCATCGATCCAAAGTCACCTACTGAAACTATCCATTTCAACTAGTCAACTTTGGACTTATGTATTTCTCAATGCGTCAGATATTTTCCAGTATGGTCTTCATGAAATATGTAGTACTTGTTACAAGGTTTCTAAATTGGTAGCCTGCAGCCATTTTGGCATTTTGAGTCAAAAGTTACGAGCCTCGCAAAACCCCTCGTCGTTAAGCTAAAACTGAAACTTCTGAAAATATTTCTAAGTATAGAAGTCAGTTTGAGTTGCCCACTTCGAGACCCTATATCTTCAGAACCACGACTCTTTTGGATTTAATTCCTTCTTAGAACTTGTAGTACATGTTTAGAGGTTTCCAGAATGTATCTTTGTGCGACCATACGTATTCTGAATCGAGAGTTATGGGTCGTCAAAGTACGTCACTTGGGTTGTTTCAAGCTGTTTTTGCTGAAATTAAAACACTTGAAATTTGACTAAGTGTTGGAAACCCCTATGTAAAGTATGCCTTATGTGACTAACATGCTATTAATCGATGCATTCATTATGTTATGTCGCAAGGTACGATAGAGCATTATAAGATGTATGAATTATGATAAAACATCATGATACGATATTTTCACGAAGCATACCTTAACGTGAAATATTTGACTAGAGTCTACCACATGGTCGATTGAGTGTATATCATACCATGATATACACTAAAATAGAAATATGGGTTCTAAGACCCAATGGATTTTCCAGCTCCAAAACTTCAGGCCGAGAATAGATAGGCTAAGTCCGGGACTTACACCAAGAAATCGATTTAGACAATCGATAGTCGGTGGGCTTTACTCTACTCAAAAATAAAATGCTTTTGAAATATTTATTTACGATGCTTATTTCAACTGTTGATAAAATATTTACATGATTACCGCCAAAATGTTTATGTTTTGTGTATGTATCCCATGAGATGTCTATGAAATGTTATGAATGTTGTTGGGTCACTCCCAACCCATGAATGAAAATCGATATCGGATCCTATGTGGAAGGACAATACAGCTAGGATTAACGTGTACACCTAAGGTGACTGTCTTTGTAAGGACAATTCACGGCCGGTCACGGGGTCGAGAGGAGGCCTCCTCACGACTTTCGACTATGATGATATGATGAAATGATGATAAGGGATACGGATCATACACACGAGAAAAAGCCCGCCAAAGCGATGATTTTGAGAAATGATGAAAATGATTTTAGTAAGCACAAGGCATTTCAACTAAAACCCTTGTGTCTTACCATGATGTGGCGATGTAATCTTCAAATGATAAAATGTTTTGGCATGAGTCCACCGAGTGCATTCTTGTACTCACCGCATGTTTGTTTTTAAATGTGCGGTTGAGCGATGATGGATGGAGCGGTGTTGAGCATTAGGGTGTTGTCGCCGAAAAGTTTATACCTTGATAGTACATCGTCATATGTACATATTACATGTCTTCATTGCTAGAACTTAAATTATGTACTAAAGTCCAAGAACATACTTGTCGTATGTACTACGCTTTTATTAAAGAGAGTCTCCATGTTGATTCATCCATGTTTACGCTATAGTCCCTGCTAATCTGTACTTAGGATTGTGGGGCTGTGACACCATGTCTACTCCACTATATTTTCACCAGAGGTACTTCTCGATTTCTTAGAGTATGCACCTTTCTGTCTAGAATAGCAATCGATACCTCTTCGTATGTTAAATTCGGTGAAACCTGTAAATTCTCATGAGATATAACATGACCTTGATCTGAGATATACTTTCTGAGCATTGACACATGAAACACATCATGAACGCCAGTCAAATCTGGAGGTAAAGCTAATCGATATGCCACATTTCCTATCTTTCAAGTATTTCAAAAGGCCCTACATAACGAGGTCAGAACTTTCATTTCTTACCAACTGACACTCTTTTATCGGCGATATCTTTAAAAATACCTTGTCACCAACCTCAAGTGTATGTCTTTTCGCCTTTGGTCAAGATACGATTTTCGACGATCTTGGGCTGCCTTTAATTCTTTCTCGATCTTTGTGATAACTCCAACTGCCTCTTCAATTAATTCAGCCCTAAGATCCGCTCTTTCTCCAACCTCATCCCAATGAACTGGTGATCTACATTTTCACCCATACAGTGTTTCAAATGGAGCCATTCTAATAGTAGCTTGATAGCTATTATTGTAAGCAAATTCCAACAATGGTAGATACTTCTCCCAACTTCCACCCATATCTAACACGCAAGCACGAGCATATCTTCCGAATTTGGATAGTTCGCCTCGATCGTCCATCCGATTGAGGATGATAAGTCGACTTGTAATTTAACCTAGTGCCTAAAGTCGATTAAAGACTTTTCCAAAATTGAAGTAAATCTAGTGTCTCGATCCGACACAATCGACACGGCACCCCATGTAACCTTACAATCTCATTAATATAGAGTTGAGCTAATGATCCTTGCTAAAAGTCATCTTCATGGGAAGAAAATGAGTGATTTTGTCAACTGTCGATAACAACCCAAATAGCGTGATTGCATCTAACTGTACGAGGTAATCCAACTACAAAATCCATAGAAATGTGTTCCCACTTCCACTCGGGAATCTCAAGTGGATTTAGCAATCCAGATGGCCGTTGATGTTCGAATTTTACCTGTTGACATGTAATGCATTTTTCTACAAACTCTCCAATGGATCTCTTCATATTCTGCCACCAGTAGTCTGATTTCAAATCTTTGTACATTTTGGTTCCTCCGGGATGCACGGAATATGGAGTGTTATGAGCTTCTTCAAGTAGTTCTTGTCTTAATTCCTCATTATTCGGCACACACAATCTCCCATTGAAAACAAGAGTACCATCAGTCATGATAGCAAATCCTTGAATTGTACCCTCTTCTGCTCGTTTCTTCATTTTGCACAAAAATGGATCATTCTTCTGTTCCTCTCTAATTCGATCTTGAATTATCGGACGAACCACAAGCGCAGAGATGATTCCTGTCGTGGTGTTTGGTGGTGTCACCACTTCCAAATTCAATTTCAAACTCTAATCAATTCTTTTGTTTGGTAGGTAATCGCCATGTAACTCTTTCGCTCAATGCATCAAGAACTACGTCATTTTCCGGATGATAGTGAATAGTGTAGTCATAGTCTTTAACCAACTCTAACCATCTTCTTTGCCGAAGATTTAACTCTTTCTGCGTAAAGAAATATTTCAAACTTTTATGGTCAGTATAAATGTCACACTTACTCCCGTAAAGATAATGTCGCCATATCTTCAACGCATGTACTACAGCTGCAAGCTCAAGATCACGTGTTGGATAATTCTTCTCATGTGGTTTCAATTGTCTTGAAGCATAAGCTATCACATTTCCATGTTGCATTAATACACATCCAAGTCCTTGCTTTGAAGCATCATCAGACGACAAAACCGCGGTACCATCAGCACCGCAGCTTAGAATAGGAGCTGACATGAGACGTTGCTTTAGCTCTTGGAAACCTTGCTCGCACTGTTCACTCCATTGAAACTTTTCATTTTTACGTGTCAACTTTGTCAATGGACCAGAAATCTTTGAGAAACCTTCTATAAATCTTCGATAATACCCTGCCATTCCCAGAAAACTTCTGACTTCATTCACATTGGTTGGTCTTTTCCAATTGCTTATCGCTTCAACTTTTGACGGATCTACTTCTATTCCTCTCGATGTAATCACATGTCTAAGAAAAGCAACTTGTTCCAACCAAAATTCACATTTCTGATACTTTGCATATAGTTTTTCTTTTCTTAATATTTCCAATACGGTCCTGAGATGTTCAGCATGTTGCACTTTTATCCCTTGAATACACTAGAATATCATCAATGAACACAATGACAAACTTGTCAAGATATGAGTAGAAAACTCGGTTTATTAAGTCCATGAAGACACCTGGTGCATTCGAGAGACCAAAAGGTACAACAGTTGAATTCAAATGACCATATCTTGTTCTAAAAGTCGCTTTTGAATGTCGCTTCTTTGATTTTGAGTTGGTGATATCCCGATCTCAAGTCAATCTTCAAGAACACACTAGCACCTTTAAGTTGATCAAATAAATCTTCGATCCCGGCAATGGATATTTATTCTTAATCGTCAATCTATTCAATTCTCTGTAATCAACGCACATTCTCGTAGTTCCATCTTTCTTTTTCACAAACAATACAGAGCACCCAAGGAGATACACTTGGTCGAATAAATTCTTTGCTACAAGTCTTGCAACCGAACTTTAAGTTCTTGCATTTCTCTTGGTGCCATTCGCACGGTGCTTTTGAGATCGGTCTTGCCCGGTGTACCGATCTATTGTAAACTCAACTTGACGGTCCGGTGGAATCTCGGTTATTCTTCGTGAAACACATCTAAATATTCCTTACTACCGCACCTCCCGATCTTACTTTTGTCGATTGTGTTTCGTCATGGTAACTAAATACCCATGGCAATTACTTTTTCTTAACATTTTCATTGCTTTCATCAGACTTATAATCTTTGATGGAACCTTTGTCCTCGCACCATGAAAACAAAATTTTGCTCTCCGTGATATCAATCTCTACTTCCGCCTCGACATCCGAGTGTTATATGATTCTTACCCATCCAATTCATTCCTAGGATTATATCAAAATCTAGCGTATCTATAACATGAAGGTCGACTTCTAGTTTCTTCCTTCTAAATCTATTACTACGCTTTTATCATCCTAGAAGTTATAATAGTTCTTCCCAAGGAACACTAACTTCTAGTGCATCACAATCAACATAGCAAGACATTTCAAGATGGGAACAAAATTTGTAGAGATAAACGAATGTGTAGCTCCGTAATCAAATAAAACCAAAGTTTGAGTATTAGACACTCAAGAATACCGACATCGTGTCCGCCCATTCTTGAGTTATCTTCTCCTTGTGTCATAGCAAAGACTCGGCTTTACTTTCTTTTCAGCGCCAGATTCTCTTTCCGTGCTCCTCATTTTGCTTGGCGCGCTTATATGACACATGCCCGGTTTTCCACAAGAGTAGCACACATTCTTTCCTAACCAAAGATTCACCTTTATGATGTTTCTTGCAATTTGGGCACGTAGGCTTGTCGTGCTTGTTGCGGTTTGCGAACCCATCAAGAACGTGATATTTGTTGCCATCTCTTGCCTCGACCGCCACTTCCACTTTTCCCTAATTCTCCTTTTTCTTTTCCATAAAATTCACGCTTCTCATCTCGGGTTTCTAGTTGCGCACCACTAGAAATCGCTTGTGCTCGCTCAATTATTTCCTATAAGTTGCTAGTTTCGTGCCGCCTAATAATCCTTGAATTTCGGTCACAACCCTTGTTCAAAACGGCGGCTTTTCATCTCAGATCAACCAAATATGGTACAAATCGAGACAATCTATTAAAATTTCTCTCATATTCAACCACCGCCATATTACCCCTTTAAGTTAAGAAATTCGCCTTTTCTCCAATGATATGATTGAGGGAAGTAACGATCCCTAATCAAATCTTTGAAATCATTCCACGTCAAAGCTTGACGTTGTTCAACAGTCATAGTTCTAGCATGCGACTCCCACCAATAACTTGCTTCCTCAACTAGCTGGTATATAGCACACGAAACGTTTTGCTCTTCAGAACAACCCATCAATTCGAAAATCCGCTCGAGAACTCGGATCCACTCCTCAACATTTTCTGGTCTTTCATATCCTTTAAACTTTGGTGGATCCATCCTTCTAAACTGATCAATAATTTCATAAGTTCTCGGTTGGTTGTTCACGCCACATCTCGAGTTGCTTGTCAGATAAACTTTGCAGCTTGTAAGAACCGAACAAAATCCACACCATTATCTGGGGTTTGTGGCCCATTTTCTTGCCCGGATTACATGTTGGCGGCATACTTCAATTTCTAAATCAAAATACAAGTCATTTACTTTCGCACCTACAAGTTATATTTCGAGGACTCCGCTTCTCATAACATGAAAATAATTTCTTTACTTTCTTTCTCATAGAATAACACATAGTTCTTAACTTGAATACAAAACTTCATAAGTTAAGAAACACGCCATAGAACTTTCATCTTTAACTTTATAAAGAATGTGTCGAAATCGCATAAATCTTTAATTCGTATCAAGCATAACAAATCAATATACTTTGTCCCTTGGGACACTTCTTAACCTTTCTCATTTCTTTTGATACGAAAACTTTCAAACATGATCCCGACACGATCTTTCTTTTCCTTTAACTTCATCAGATACTCACATCATAACTTTGAAAAATAATTAAACATTTTCATAAACATAAATTACCCGAGAGTCGACGCTGAGCAACGGTAATGGCTCACATTCTCTCTTCTCAATCAAAAGTTCAAAATCTTTCAAACACATGATACATTCATAATATTAGCAAGTCTAAAGGAATGTAAACCTTGCTCTGATACCAAAATGTAACGCCCCCATTCTTGTAACAGAGACATTACTAAAATCTTTATTTCTTTAACAATTATAATATAATAATAATAATATTGGTAATTATATATATAAGCAGCGGAGGTAAAAATTTGACGAACGGACGGCATATACCCTGTAAATACGTATATGCCAACCTGAAACAACAACACCAACAAAGCAATAGCAATTACGACAATAATAATAACAACTAGGACACACCCTCAACAAAATATATATAAGTATTTATTAAACATCATTGCATTTCAAACATAGTTTTCATTCAAAAAACCGAGTTAAGTTTGTTTGTGAACACACTTGAGTACTAATATAGTTTGAAACATATTTACATCAAACATGATCCCGAGAGAATGTGATGTGAAGCTCATTCCCACAAGATCAACCGTCAACTTCTCAAACAAAAAACATATATCAAAATAGGGATGTGAGCATGAAAACATACTCGATGGGGAATACACTCAAGCGGTTATAACCAATCGCGTAATGCACACAACATAATGAACTCTTCTTTACAGTTACCCTTGCGGGTACTCATTATTTATCGCGTTGGTTAGCCCCTTGTGGGCCTCCTCGAGGGAAATTTTTTAACATTGAGCCCCACGTGGGCCTCCTCGAGTGTAGATCGCCACACTAGACCCCTTGTGGTCTCCCCGAGGGCACGCCTTTAACATTCTAGCTCACATGCATGCACAAAACACAACAATGATTATAACCATACAACATACTTACAGATAGAGTAAACCCCACCTCGTGTAGACGTTTCAAAAGACTCTTTAGCTCTTGCTTGGTTGTTCGTCCTTGAGCTTCGGATGTCGCACCACCTAGCACTTTAACATTACTCTTAACTAAGTTTCATATGTCCAATTAATTATATAAGGCTCATCAACATATACAAATGGTCTAGTCTTAACAAAAAAAATCAACATTAGCTTATGTGCATAACATATGTCTAACTTGAAAATTTGCACAAGACGTCGTCTATCTTGGATAAACCTTTATATATGCTTAAATATCATCAAAGATCACAAATCAATCATCAAAATCCAAAGATCAAAGCATTAGCATTGAAAGCCTAATTGACGTCAAACTAAAGTTTTCCAAATTTTGAATACGTCGGCCGAAAAATCCGAATATGTCACGCCCAATTCCCGAGGGAAGGCACGGATGCCGGGGTGTGATTAGGGGCAAGAAGGGGAAGAAGGGGAATACATATAACATACATGATAAGAAGATGTGACCATGAAATCGGGCAAGATCTCCTCTATAACTAGACATATCCTCGGGGAGGGTGCACAAACAATCCACCAATGTAATAATATCGATAACATAACCTCGTAAAACATGATCTTGGTTTATTATAAGTAATGCAAGAAGGCAAAATAGCATTACATCCCGTCAACTAGACCGGTCAACCACATAGCATGCTCAGACGAGACTCACAGAATAACATAACAAATCTTGTTCCCAATCGTAAAGCAAATAAGGACAAGAATACATAATTATCGTAGTACGTATATAACACAACATCGCTGAAGCATAGCATGAAGAACCCGCAGCCCACCCCTCGCCGCCGCGTCCAAACCCTTCCTCCATCCGTGAAAAGATTTGAAAGAGTTTGGGGTAGTACTAGCGCTTTCACCGGGTTTTATCATAAATCAAAAGAATCATGAGGTCTGTTTAGAGCACTTACCTTAGAAGGTTTTAAAACGTAAATCCACTTCTAAGTAAGCAAAATAGATTTTTCATTTTTCGATACCGATCCGTTATTATCAAGCATTCCCATCATAGAACCATGAACCACGGCTCGAACGATCCCGCCAGCCCATCACATGACATTCATTCGCCCGGAACATATCCATGGGCCCACGCCCGAACGTATCCAAATGGCTAACTCGGTGTGGACTTCAGGTCAAACTCGTCGAACAATAACCACCTCATTACCATTTCCGTGTGGACTTAGGGTTCTATCCCCTTCGTAACCATAACCACGATTCTGGGGTCTATCCCCTATGATCAATACTCAAGATGGTGATCAACCCACCGAATAGAGATCCGTGCACAACCATGATAGAACCATATCTTGGATCGAGAATGATAATAATTTCACAAAAACATTTTACGGCGTATATGTTTTATTTTGAAATATCGAGTAAATAACTCAAAATAAGCATATATAACCCAACTGAATGCATTTAAACGTCAACCGAGAGATATCTACGGATCCGATGACTTCACCGATCGACCGGTAGGTACACGTAACAAGACGGAACAACTTTTGGGGTTACATCCCACAAAGCAAAGCAACAACGTGATCCAAACGACGATCGTAGCAAAATTAGGGTTTTCACTTTCTCGAACCCACATTCGCACTCTCCGGTTTTCAAATCAACTCGATGCGTATGGAAATATATCCAGGCATCAAGATCTATAATAGGTACCTTCAAAATATGCATGCATGCAAGTCGACTCAAATCTTAGCAACAAGAAGCTTCAAAATCGATGCCTATCCTCGGATCTAGGATAAACCATCCAAAATCGATGCATGAAAATGGAAACATAAGCAATATGCATAACCCATCTAACATGGAATGACAAACGACGTTGAAAATGGATAACCTGCATGTACTTCCTTTAGAAAACTCAAGCAACGGAAAACATCCCGACATGCAGAAACGCGAAAAACAGAAAAACGGAATCGGTACTTTAGTAGAATGCATAGCCCGGAACTCAAAACCTAAAGGACCCGTAGCCATAAGGTGGCTCGTCGGCCACCAATCGGCGGCCAACAAGGCACGGCGGCGGCGGCGATTCGGCGGAGCTTTGCAAAATTGGCGGCCTCCGGCCGTTATCCCGTCCCGTCCCTTTAGATTCCCGAGTTCTATGCTATACGATCTACTAAAAGGCGGAATCAAAACAAGAAAAGGACAAAACCGAAAACGGGTTGCCCGGGTGGTCGATCGGTGTGGTGGCTCGGCAAAGAATGAAGAATGCCGCCACCGAGCCTCCCTGCCGATCCCCACTCCTCCGTGCTTGAAAGAACAGACTCGAGCTGCTCGGCTCTTCCATAAACACAGAGACGAAGGAAATGAACGTTGAAAATGAAGGCCCTAGCCTCCTATTTATAGGAAAGAGGTCACAAGTATTGCATGCAAGCGCCCTTTTTCGAAAACGCAAAAGCGACGCAACTTTGCAAACGGACTCCAAATTTAGCAAACTTGGTACCCATGGACACGAAATAAAATACGGACACAATGACTATAAACAAGATATGCTTTTAAAGACCAATGAAAAGTCCGATTTTTCGATAACTTCCCTGAGTGCCAAACCTTCATGGGTGGTCGAAAACTCGATACTTAGTGTCATGAATTATCAAAGACACTCTTCATAACGCCTGAGGTTTCGCGACGGTCAAGATCACCAAACAAAAGGTCAACCTTTGACCTTTCTCGAAAACGCCACGCAAAATGTAAGCTTAAAAGACGGGGTATTACATCCGCCTCCTTATAAAAATTTCGTCCTCGAAATTTCAAACACGTGAGAAAACAACTCGTGGCACCGAGCCCCGAACTTGTCTTCCAACTCCCACGTAGCTTCCTCCTCCGTGGTGATTCCACAACACTTTCACCAACGGAATCGCTTGTTCCTCAATTCCTCGACTTCTCTCCAAGATAGCCACCGCCTTTCCTCGTAACTCGATCCCGAGCAAGAACCACTTGGTCATGCTTGATCACGTGTTTTGGTCGAACACGCATTTTCTCACCGAGAAACGTGAAACCCGCCATGAACATCTCCGATGCTAGGCGAAAGCTAACCTATAGCAACGGGCCTATTCTCTCAAGAACTTCGAAGGTCCAACGAACCTCGGTCGTAATCTCACCTCGCTTCCCAAAAGGAACGACTCCTTTCGCTGGGAAAACCTTATGAAAACGCGATCTCCGATCATGAATCAAGATCCGACGACGCTTGTCCGCATAGGGACTTCTCGCGTCCCGAGCTTCCTCGATCCTTCGCTGATCCGATCGATAACCTCGACCGCCCTGCTTGAACCATTTCGGTCCTAACATCTTCCTCTCGCCCACTTCGTCCCAATAAAGTGGCGATCGACACTTCCTTCCGCATAACGCTTCATGGAGCCATTCTATGGTGGCCCGATAACTATTGTTATAGGCAAACTCTACCAAAGGTAGTATCTCTTCCCAATTCCTCCTCTGTTCGCCACGATCGCCGCAACATGCCTTCCAAAACCCGAATCGTCCTTTCCGATCGACCGTCTGCTTGAGGATGGAATGCCGCATTAAGATTCGCTTGGTCCCCATGGCTTCCCGCAGACTCCTCCAAAACCTCGACGAAACCTCGGGTCACGATCCGACGAATCGATACCGGCACACCATGTAACCGCACGATTTCTCGACGTAAAGTCGAGCAAGCTTATCTAACCCGTAAGTCATCCGAATCGGTAAGAAATGAGTCGACTTCGCCGGTCTATCGACGACAACCCATATAGCGATGTTTCCTCTCACGACCTTGGAAAACTCACCACAAAATCCATACCGATATGATCCCATTTCCATTCGGGATTGGTAGCGGTTGCAACAATCTGACGGACGCTGATGTATGGCTTTCACTGGCGACAAGCCAAACAACGTTCCACAAACGCGGCTACATCCTTTTTCATCCCTTCCCACCAAAAGTTCCTCTTAAGGTCTGCAGACATTTTGTGCTTCTGGATGAGTCAGATATTGGTGCCTCATGAGCTTCACTCATGATTTTATCTCTCAATTCCCTATTGGTGGCACACATAACCTTCCTCGGAATAGTAGCGTTGTCTCGCCCGTGAAACCCTTGCTATCTTCTAGCCTTGCTTTCAAACGATCTTCTCCAGAATTGCGTCTCTCGCCGCATGCTCACGATGGTTTCTCATGGACCCATCCTTCTTCTTCACGAACGAATCAAGGCCCCACGGCGACACGCTGGGTCGGATAAAACCTAGATCCAACAGCCCGTGAATGCGCTTTCGGTTCTTGCAATTCTTTAGGTGCCATTCTCGTATGGTGCCTTTGATCTCAAGCGCCGCTCCCGGTTCCAAATCAATAGTGAATTCCACTTGTCTATCAAAGGTAAACCCGGCAAGTCCTCGGAAACACGTCCGGATATTCACACACCATGGCTCCTCTTGCAAGCTTTTACTGTTTCATCGTGCTCATCAAACTTACCAAGAAAGTTTGATGACTTCCTTCCCGATCATCCTCACCGCCTTCGGTCTTGAGATCATTGGCACGCAAACACCCATCCTTATGCCGTGAAACAAACTTCCACTCCTTCGACTGCTCGAAAACAACTTCTCTCGAGACAACGATAGTTGCTATGTGCTTTTCCAACCAATCCATGCGAAGATGACATCGAAATGTTCCATTCGATGACATGCAAATTGACAAGGACCTTCGCTCACGTGATTTCTACCTCCGGTTCGCAAATCTCTTTGCCTTTAGCACTTCTCGACGGATGCTAATTTCGAGTACTGTGATTTCTTGGTACCAAACCCAACCTCTCACACACGATTCTCGAAGCGAAAGAATGTGAGGCTCTCGATCAAACAAAGCGAAAACGGGTACATCACTCATATGGATTATACCGCAGATTTCCGGAGCTTGAGCTGTCTGTCACGATTCAAGCGCATACACCGCTGCTTGCATGCGGTGGCCTTTGGTTTCTTGGCCTAGGGTGACCTCCTCGCCTGTTGTTTGTCCTCGGCGAGCATGATTATGCCTCATGAGGCGGATCTTTGCCTTCTTGGCGGCTGCGGACTGCTGCCCTCCTAACGGACAATCTCGAGCGTAATGTCTAGACTTCTTACAACGATAGCACTCGGTGCTACCTTGCCTGCACTCGCCGAAATGATTCCTTTGGCATTTCGCACCAAGGTTTTCCACTCCTGCCGCATGGGTTGGAAATTCCTTCCCAAGGTTGCTTTCTCTCTCAATGCCTTGATTCCTTGGAATCATTTGGACCGCCTGGTTCCTCGAACACCGATTGCCTCTCCTCGATCTTCCCATTTCTCTTACCTCTTCCTCCGCCGATGGCTATCCGGTGGCATTGTTCTCTCCGGGCAACATTGACTCAATGTTTAATGCCCGGTTCAAGGATCGCGCATACGCCGATCTCCCGATCGACGAGCGAAATTCGATCTCCGGTGAGTCCTCTCTCGAACACATGCGCCTGCGACCTCGGCACCTTGCCAACAGTGCGTAGCATAACGTGACGTACGATTGAGCGAGCGATCGTACTCGGTGACCGTCCTTCTCCTCGACGAAGATTCCGTAACTTCGTTTGCCTTCTCGTCAAGCGCCAGCACGTGCTTTTCCATGAGTTCTTCCTGAAATCTTCCCACGTATACCTTGCCCATGTCACGGTGTTAGAGTCCTTCTCACGGATTCCCACCGTAAATCACCCTCATCGGTTAGGCGAAAGATCGCGCATTCAGCTTTTTCCTTCTTCGCAGCCGATGTATTCAAGATCCTTTCGGTGGATCGTATCCAGCTCGGCGTCGATCGGTTCGTCGAGACCGTCGAGCGTATGGGGATTCTGCTGCGAAAACTCTCGATCGCATGCCGGCCGAACCTTTGGTGGTTCCCCGGCTTCTTCCACGTTATTGTTCCTCGATTCCTTGTTCTCGGCATTACGTACCGACGTTTGAAACATTAAAACGCTTTCGCATAGATAACCGGGTATCACCGCATAACATATATCATCACCCATATCACATATCATCACATATATCACATATCACGCACGCGATCACATATAATCATGCAATCTGTCAACATATCATCGTTATGCATTTCACATAACATTACCATCACACATCACATAGATCATATATCATCATGGCATAGCTCATATCACATATAAGCATCAAAACATAAACATCCTGTCATAGACAGCGTTAGTATCAGTAATATTCAGTGTCCATGAAGGATCACAAAATATAAGATCAAGGTATGTCGATCAAAAGGTCGGATATGAGCAAAGAATCGACTCAGGTCCTTGTCAAAAGATGCCGCTCATCCATGCTTCTAGCGATCTCTGATCATCATCAGACACACCGACTACGTAGATCTCGCCATCCATATCCATCCACTATTCCCCGCCGTCCCAGGCGGTTCCATTCTCTCTCTCCTCATCCTCTTTCCCTTCCAATCGTGGCTTGAATTGGCCGCCGCTAAACGATCCCGCATGGAAGCAAGCCTCTCTTGGGTATGATCCCATCCAAGTCGTGCTCGATTGCACGAGTATCGTGAAACTTGTGCCTCGGTCCACGCCTCTGCGGCGCTTGCCCTTCCTCAATGTGCCCGACCATCGTAGTCATCGGCTATCGGATCACCGGGTCCTCCGAATCCTCACTATCCTCCTCGTTCTCATCCGGGTCCTCTTCTTCCTCCTCAGAGTCGCCTTCCACGGATGCCAATGACGGTTTGGTGGCATGAAGATTCTGATTCTGGGCTTCTTCGTTGCCACTGTCGGACGGACAATATCTCTCGTCCTGGAAGTTCCTGCCTCAAAGTCATTCCGGGTCCTCCGGAAGGTAAGGATCGTCGATGGAGGTATAGTGACTAGTGTATCCTGATGCACTGGTGATCGCCTGATTGATGGTTGTTCTCCCAACGGCTCTTCGGGAACATCATCCCTATCATCGATCCGATCGGTCCTCGGTGTCTGCAACCACATCCTCCTCGGATGGTATACCTCGGTGGTGCATCCACCGTCTCCATACTCGAGCAAATGAACTCGGTAAAGTCCAGGTAAGGTGCCTCGTGATAGGATCTCGTCCGAACAACACATGTCCTTGCTTTCGCCCACGGCCGCCATCCGTCGGTAGCCTTTCGGTCATCCGATAGTAGGCCTCGTGATTCGACACTTTCCCACCGTCTCTAACCTTTCTCCATAACCCAACAAATCATCCGAAATACTCCCAATGGCTCATGAATATTCCGGTACATTCCACAATTTCTGGATATGCTCATCCATTCTCGTGAGATCTCAACCAACGTTGCTCGCCACTTGAATATCCATAAACCTACATGTTACTTCACCATAAAACAACAACAAATATTCACGTTTCCTTTACCATCCCATACGGGTAATCATATCTCATACACATGTTCATTTCAACACATATCAATATCAATATCGATATAATCACGTAAGCAAATCTGATTCACTTACAAGCACTCGTTTATCAAAATAAACAAGATTTTCAATCAATAATATATTGCTATGTAAACACATAGACTTACATCAACCATACGTGATCACATTAATCACATCATATCATATAAACGATTTTCACATCACAGCCACACAGGCCTTTCCGTCTCGACAACAATCACTTCCACATCCACATCACCATCCAACCACATCTCATCCATATCACGTTTACATCACGTAAACTCTTACCATGCCAAAGCACATGAAACCAAGAACATATCAAGCATCACATAGCCACATAAAGCATCGGCAAATAAACACATACCTCATCCCTTTTAAAGGAGGTGGGTGACGGTGGTGAGGGTAGTGTGCACGATGAGCAGTTTAGAAGAACAAGTTCTAAACACTCAATTTCAAACGCGCATGATATAAAGCAAACGAAGCGCTTTGATATCAAACAACATGAACACATACCCAAAGCGAATCGCTCGATACCAAGCTGGTATCAGATAAGAAAGATAGATGTCAAAACCAAGATCGTTGCTCTGATACCATGCTGGTATCAGATAAGAAAGATAGATGTCAAAACCAAGAACCTGTCTCTGATACCAAGCTCTCACGCCCCAATTCCCAAGGGAAGGCACGGATGCCGGGGTGTATTAGGGGTGAGGGTTAAGAAGCGGGGAAGAAGGGGGAATACATATAACATACATGATAAGAAGATGTGACCATGAAATCGGGCAGCATCTCCTCTATAACTAGGACATATCCTGAAGGGGAGGGGTGCACAAACAATCCACCAAGAATAATATCGATAACATAACCTCGAGAAAACATGATCTTGGTTTATTATAAGTAATGCAAGAAGGCAAAATAGCATTACATCCTCATCAACTAGACGGTCAACCACATAGCATGCTCGTATCGAGACTCACGTGAGAATAACATAACAAATCTTTTTCCCAATCGGAAAGCAAATAAGGGACAAGAATACATAATTATCGAGTACGTATATAACACAACATCGCGGAAGCATAGCATGAAGAACCAGCTCCACCCTCAGCCGCCTGTCCGGCCTTCCTCCATACGTGAAAAGATTTGAAAAAGAGTTTGGGGTGAGTACTAGCGCCTCACCGGGGTTTATCATAAATCGAAAAGAATCATGAGGTAGTGTTTAGAGCACTTACCTTAGAAGGTTTTAAGCGTAAATCCACTTCTAAGTAAGCAAAATAGATTTTCATTTTCGATACGATCCGTTATTACTGTTACTCCCATCATAGAACCATGAACCACGGCTCGGGCGTATCCCGCCACCCCGTCACATGACATTCATTCGGCCGGAACATATCCGGTCGTTACGCCCGAGCGTATCCGGTAGGCTAACTTTCGGTGTGGACTTGGGGGTCAAATCCCGTCGAACAATAACCACCTCATTACCATTTCCGTGTGGACTTAGGGTCTATCCCGCGTAACCATAACCACGTGTTAGGGTCTATCCTATGATCAATACTCGAGATGGTGATCAACCCAGCGAATAGAGATCCGTGCACAACCATGATAGAACCATATCTTGGATCGAGAACGATAATAATTTCACAAAAACATTTCTGACTTACATGTTTTATTTTGAAATATCGAGTAAATAACTCAAAATAAGCATATATAACCCAACTCGAGCAGAAAACGTCAACCGAGAGATATCTACGGATCCGATGACTTCACCGATCGCCTTGGTAGGTACACGTAACAAGACGGAACAACTTTTGGGGTTACATCCCACAAAGCAAAGCAACAACGTGATCAAACGATGATCGTAGCAAAACTAGGGTTTCGACTTTCGAACCCACATTGGCACTCTCCGGTTTTCAAATCAACTCGATGCGAGAAGGAAATATATTCGGGCATCAAGATCTATAATAGGGTACCTTCAAAATATGCATGCATGCAAGTTGACTCAAATCTTAGCGTGAAGAAGCTTCAAAATCGATGCCTATCCTCGGATCTAGGATAAACCATCCAAAATCGATGCATGAAAATGGAAACATAAGCAATATGCATAACGGCGAACATGGAATGACAAACGGCGTTGAAAATGGATAACCTGGGCATGTACTTCCTTTAGAAAACTCAAGCAACGGAAAACATCCGACATGCGAAGCGAAAAACAAAAACGGAATCGGTACTTTAGTAGAATGCATGGCCGGAACTAAAAACCTAAAGGACCAGTGCTGCGAGGTGGCTCGTCGGCCGCCAATCGACGGCCAACAAGGCACGCGGCGGCGGCGATTCGGCGGAGCTTTGCGGCCTCGGCGTTATCCCGTCCGTCCTTTAGATTCCCGAGTTCTATGCTATACGATCTACTAAAAGGCGGAATCAAAACAAGAAAAGGACAAAACCGAAAACGGGCTGCCGGGGGTGGGCGATCGCGGTGGTGGCTCGGCAAGAAAATAAGCAATGGCGCCGCTGCTGAGCCTCCCGCTCGATCCCCACTCCTCCAGTAACTTCGCAGCAGTACACGAGCTGCTCGGCTCTTCCGTAAACACAGAGAGCGAAGGAAATGAGCGTTGAAAATGAAGGCCCTAGCCTCCTATTTATAGGAAAGCGGGTCACTGCATTGCTTGCAAGCGACTTTTTCAAAATAAGCGACGCAACTTTGCAAACGGACTCAAAATTTAGCAAACTTGGTACCCATGGACACGAAATAAAATACGAACACAATGACTATAAACAAGATATGCTTTTAAAGACGAGGAAAAGTCCTTTTGATAACTTCCGGTGCCAAACCTTCATGGGTGGTCGAAAACCGCATACTTAGTGTCTATGAATTCGTCATAAGACACTCTTCATAACGCCTTGAGGTTTCGTGATTCGTCGCATCACCAAAACAAAAGTCAACCTTTGACCTTTTCTCGAAAAACGTGCCATGCAAAGCGAAGCTTAAAAGGCGGGGTATTACGAGAATAAATCATTTTAAGCTTTATTCATAGCATAGAATCCAAATATGAAGTCAAAATGATCAAATAAAATCAAAATCCAACATTACATGGTTCAGGGTTTCGGCGAAAAGGGTTTTTCAACGGCTTGATTTCAAACGTTTTCTTGTTCAAAACATATTTATTTCAATGCAACAACACATACATGAACAAATATCAAGCATATAAACAATATAATTCAAGTTCAAGACCCTTCATAATTTTCGAAAATCACACAACAATTCCAAAGAATGACATATGTTCAAAGTTTCAACGTTAAACTGCATGTCGGCAATTAATCCAACATAATATCAAGCAATCATCAAACAAAAACACATCCTCTTCATAATTCATGAAAGGACCGAAAATTCATCAAGTTCATAAGTTCATATTTTTCAATTTTTCAAACCATAGATGTGTTCTAGGAATTGAATTATACCTGAATTCATGGACCGATCGAAAATTTAACGGTTGGATCGTGAAATTTGGAGCATGAAGTTTTCAAAAAATTTAGTGTGTGTAGTGTGTAAAGCACGAAATTGGGGAAGAAAAATGATGAAAATGATGAATAGTAGCTATTTATAATCTAATCCACAAATTTTTCTTTTATTTTTCAATTTATTTAATAAGGTGATTAATCACCATTTTCTAGAAATCCATAAAATTCTACACTTTTCTTCATACTTAAGGCATAAGATGTATATTTACATATATGTACATGTATATCCATTTTATTACTTCTTCACAAATTTTAATCTAATGCATAACAAATAAGCGTTTTAACCGATTCTTATATCCAAATCACTTAATATCATCAATTAATCACCAATGCATAAAATTAAACTTTCATGCTAAACTCATAATTATAAATTACTAAGACATTAAAACTTATAATATTAAACTTTACATTTTCGCTAGAAGCGTCCTCGCTCTTGGCCGAACAATCTGTAAAAACGTTCAAAACACAAATTTTCATTAGTTCACAATTTAAAGAAAAATAATTCACTCTTAAAAATATAGATATATATATATATATAAATATATATTTCATACTTCTTTAAGAAAATTTCTCGGGTATTACGAGAATGTCTTGAAGAATTTTTGAAAAATTGTTTCAATATATTAAATTTGTGTATTAATTATGCTTATATGATGATGTTGAGTTTAGAATTCAAGTTTGATGGAAAGTCAAGGATATTTAGAATTTCTCCTATTATGATCGAATTGTTCGATAACTATATAAGCATGATTTTGAATTTTGATAGTTGAATTGAGTATATATATGCTGTTAATTATTGTTTATGTATATAAAGAAATTATAAAAAAAAAGGGGGAAACTATTTGAGAAGATTTTGGATAATTACCGAGAACAATATGTAGTAGGTTTGTGATGTATGCTTGTTTTATGCTAAATGTAAAAGCATATTATGGATCTATGATAAATTTGAAGCATGTGATTAATTTATTAGATTTTTAGAAATTATATTGTTCATTTTGGAAATTACCGAAAATAGTGAAGGTATATATGGTTGATCTATGATTCATGTTTAAATGATATTATAGCATATAAGTGATGTGGATTCATAAAAATGTGTTGTATAAATTTATTGGAATTTAGAAAAAATTATTGCACCTAAGTCCAAAAATTTCGAAACTTATGTCCTAAGGCATGTTAGTGTACAAGTTGATAATGTTGGATATTATGACATAGTGATGATACATGATGATAATTATGGGTTGTATGAATTAATAAGAATTTTAGAAAAATATTTGCTATATTTAGTGTAAATGGCGAAAGCTAAAGGTGTAGGAAAATGATGTACAATTTTTCTATAATCAATGTTAGTACATATTATTGATACTATATTGATATAGTATGTTTGTAACAGCCCTCTAATCCTAAGGACGGATTAACGAGGACTGGAACTTGGAACAGTAATTACAGAACATTAAAGATAATTTATCAAAGGATTATGAAACAAACATCATGTGAACTAGGAAGTTTCAACCCTAATATACAAGGCACACATAATTTACATATAGAAAGGTACAAGTTCTTAACCAAAAGGTTCACTAATTTGGATGGATTTAACTGTCAATATCAAAACATAAATATAGTATTCTTATTGCAGCGGAGAAGCATGTGAATACACATATGGCGATGTGCATTCAAGGTTTCTAACATCTTATCATCAAAATAGTCGACTACTCAACACGCCCATCCACCATCTCGCCAACCTGCACATTTAAAACAAACATGCGGTGAGTACAAGAATGCACTCGGTGAGCTCATGCCAAAACATTTTATCAATTTAAACTACATTGCCCCATCATATTATGTAATACCCAGAAATTAGATGCCTAATTACGGTATTTAAAACCCGTAAATTAGAAATCTTGTTGAGATGATTCAATCCATAAGATATCGAATAATGATTTCGATTATTTACGAAGGAATGAATTCTATTTTATATTCACGGAGAATTGTGAATTAAGAAATAAAAGTATATGAAGTATATCGGCAGATTATTTTAACGTCGATCACGTATCGATAGTTAAAATTCATGATATTTTCTAAGCAATTAAGCTTAGAATTAAATTCCATTATTAATGGAATAATGTAATAAAGTGATGACGACCATTTCGAGATGAGTCGATAATGAGCGTTCATAGCGTTTTCAAACGTTAACGTTTTGAGATAAACAGCGTTTTAATCAATCAAGAAATTATAGGAATTAATTTCCTATGATTAATATATGTAATTACAGTATTATTTAGCATTAAATCAATGCTAGATCATCAAGAATTGGTAGTGACCAATTTTTCAAACGTTTGAAAACCCTAATTTTCGAACTCGATTTTTGTTGCATAAAATGATGCCATTAATTTATCCTATGATATTATTTATCATCTAAACTATATGTGATAACATATATCAATGTTGGGCATGGAAAATAAAAATTTGACCTATGGTTTATGTGTAATAGCCGAAAACCCTTGAAGGTGTAACAAAGTGTGTTGTTGATTTTTCCTATTGCATGTATCTACTATATGACAATGTGATTAATTATAACCTAATTAAACATTAAAATCAGATATATATGTATATATACTTGTATAATTTCGTGCATGTGTGTGGGTGTATAGTACAAGAGTGTGTAAGTGTGCATGTAGGAGCAAATGTCATCCATGCTAGGCATGGGACAACACATGCCCCTTAGGTGTCACCACCCCAGCACCCCCACTACCACCATACTCTCCCCAAACCTCAGCAATTCCACACGACACTCTTCTCCCCAACACCCTTTCATTCTCTTCATTTCCTCCCTACAACACACGGCCAAAACTGCAGCAACAAGGAGAATGAGTTCTTAGCTCAAATTGATGACCGATGCATTTGAAGCTTTGAGCATCACTTCTTCTTCATCAACCATCCTTGGTTCTTATTAAATTCCTCTCAAGGTAATGAAATACCCCCTTGAACTAGTAGCTTTCAAATCATATACATGCATAAATGTTTATAAGCTAAGCTGTGATGGGTTGCATGTTGATTTACCTGGACGAACAGTAACTTCACGAATTTATTTGACTAAGTTTCAGTGGTCCGATGATTGTGAATTTTTGATATGTTGAAATTATATGTGTCTAGTATGCCTCTGAAAAATTTCAAGTCCATCCAACTTGATTTGATATTTTAATTGTATTTATCAAAAACACTGCACAAATCTGCGAAATCTCCGTGTTTATCACCCATAGTGCGTGGCTTTCGTTTTAAGTTTGGCTAATGATAAAACTCTAAAATTTGGCAGAAACATAATTAAGCATGTCTAGAAGATTCCTGTAAATTTTCAGAATTTTGTAAAAATCTTTACTATTTATTCCAAATTTTACAAGTTAACTGCACAAAACTGTCACGGGAGTGATAGCTTGTGGTAAAACATTTTTATCTCCCAATCTATGGTGAATCATTGAGTGAGGCTTTTTCTGGATTAAACTAGACTTAAGTGGATTTTCAATATGATTGGTTTCATTCCCAGATTCCTTATAATGAACTCACGGTGAATTTTTGAATTTGATACATTACAGTCGGTCGTTTTGGACAAACAGCCTTAGTAAATTTTTCATATAATAGGCTGTTCGAGTATGACTTTTACGTGAGGTGTTCAAGCCATTTGTAGTCTGATTTGGACTTGGGTTTCTTCATAAGAAATGTTCCCCACCATGTCTAGTTATGATCTGGAAAGTTTGATCCCAAACCAAGTTTTATAGATATACTTTTCATCGATCCAAAGTCACCTACTGGAAACTGTCCATTTCCAACTAGTCAACTTTGGACTTATGTATTTCTCAATGCGTCAGATATTTTCCAGTATGGTCTTCATGAAATATGTAGTACTTGTTACAAGGTTTCTAAATTGGTAGCCTGCAGCCATTTTGGCATTTTGAGTCAAAAGTTACGAGCCTCGCAAAACCCCTCGTCGTTAAGCTAAAACTGAAACTTCTGAAAATTTTTCTAAGTATAGAAGTCAGTTTGAGTTGCCCACTTCGAGACCCTATATCTTCAGAACCACGACTCTTTTGGATTTAATTCCTTCTTAGAACTTGTAGTACATGTTTAGAGGTTTCCAGAATGTATCTTTGTGCGACCATACGTATTCTGAATCGAGAGTTATGGGTCGTCAAAGTACGTCACTTGGGTTGTTTCAAGCTGTTTTTGCTGAAATTAAAACACTTGAAATTTGACTAAGTGTTGGAAACCCTATGTAAAGTATGCCTTATGTGACTAACATGCTATTAATCGATGCATTCATTATGTTATGTCGCAAGGTGCGATAGAGCATTATAAGATGTATGAATTATGATAAAACATCATGATACGATATTTTCACGAAGCATACCTTAACGTGAAATATTTGACTAGGTCTACCACATGAATTGAGTGTATATCATACCATGATATACACTAAAATAGAAATATGGGTTCTAAGACCCAATGGATTTTTCCAGCTCCAAAACTTCAAGGCCAGGAATAGATAGGCTAAGTCTGGGACTTACAGTCCAAGAAATCGATTTAGACAATCGATAGTCCAGGTGGGCTTTACTCTACTCAAAAATAAAATGCTTTTGAAATATTTATTTACGATGCTTATTTCAACTGTTGATAAAATATTTACATGATTACCTGCCAAAAATGTTTATGTTTTGTGTATGTATCCTATCTATGAAATGTTATGAATGTTGTTGGGTCACTCCCAACCTACGTATGAAATCGATATCGGATCCTATGCTGGAAGGACAATACCTGGCTAGGATTAACGTGTACACCTAAGGTGACTTGTGGCTGTGTAAGGACAATTCACGGCCGGTCACGGGGTCGTAGAGGGAGGCCTCCCTCACGACTTTCGACTATGATGATATGATGAAATGATGATAAGGGATACGGATCATACACACCAAGAAAATGCCTGGCCAGGCGATGATTTTGAGAAATGATGAAAATGATTTTAGTAAGCACAAGGCATTTCAACTAAAACCCTTGTGTCTTACCATGATGTGGCAGTGTAATCTTCAAATGATAAAATGTTTTGGCATGAGTCCACTGAGTGCATTCTTGTACTCAGCCCTGCATGTTTGTTTTTAAATGTGCAGGTTGAGCAGATGATGGATGGAGCAGTGTTGAGCATTAAGACTGTTGTCGCTGAAAAGTTTATACCTTGATAGTACATCGTCATATGTACATATTACATGTCTTCCATTGCTAGAACTTAAATTATGTACTAAAGTCCAAGAACATACTTGTCGTATGTACTACGCTTTTATTAAAGAGAGTCTCCATGTTGATTCATCCATGTTTACAGTTATAGTCCCTGCTAATCAGTACTTAGGATTGTGGGGCTGTGACATATTAAGATCTGAGGGTTTTGTTTTAAAAGACCTCGCCTTCCAAACATTTAATCATTTCATAAATAGTTGTGCGGCGGACATATTTTCCTTGTATGTATGATCCATATCCTTCCTTTCCTCATATCATTTCCATTAACGCCGTAGAAGGAGGCCTCCTCTACTCACGACCGTGACCGTGCATTGTCCTTACACCCAGATCACCATTAAGTGTACACCTTAATCTAGCTGGTATAGGCCTTTCGCATAGGATCCGAATTCGATTTCATTCATAAGTTGGTAGCGAACCAACACATTCATCATATTCATGGATAGGATACATACATAAAACATAAACATTTTGGGCAGGTAATTAAATAAATCATTTCATTATCATTTCTTGCAAAATAAGCATCGTAAATAAACCATTTGATAAGCATTTATCATTTTGAGTATAGTAAAGCCCACCTGGATCGTCGATTATCAAAATATGGTTCTCTTTTCTCGTCTCTTGCTCACGTCCACGTCCAACCTTTACGTAAAAACTATTTTAGTACGTCGGTCATGTTTTTCGAGAACATCAAAGTTTAAATAAACTTTGATAACTTATAAAGTAATAACTCGCATCCCTTAACTAATTTTAATACGTCATTTCAACACGTATCTTAACTAAATATTTCTCGTACTTCGATAGAGACGTAATATGATCTACGATCTCATATTAACCATTTAGGTTAAACGTTCAACGTATACTAACGTCTTTTGATTAAATGATTTGAATTATGAAATCTTTTCTCACAAACGAGATGTTCTCATAAAATTAATACGTTTTACACGTATTAGTGTATTTACTCAACGTACTTAATACTTTTAATCATAAGTCAACGTTTTGACTTTTCTTAACATATTTTATAACTAATTTCTATATAAATCGATTTTCAATCGATTTCTTTTCATAAAACCCTAATTCTCGATTTTTCACGCTAATCAATAAACTTGATTAATATTTTCCTTTAATATGAATTAACTTATTCATTATACCTTATTTTCATTTCTAACGTTATTTAATATAACGTTTCGCCGTAAACATAGTATACTATGTTTATAAAATCCCATAAATTTTTAAAATGTCTAAAATAATTTCTAGACATATAATGTATTATTTTTCTTGATAAAAAGGATTTAAAACCTTTAAATCCTCTAGAATAGCACACGGCCTTCTTGCCAAAATTTCTTAAACTTTTTCAAAAATTCCTCTAAATTCATATAGTACTCTATATTATCATGGGATCATTAATATGTATAAACATTAGCTATAGAAAATTTGGGCATCACCTATCCCATTTCTATAGGTCACGTTTTTTTTTTCAAAAATAACCAAACAATTTTCTAAAATTCTAATAAAATTACACAAGGCCTAAACATCATTCTATATCATTAATACATCATAATATTCATCAATATCAACTCACATATCATGTATCCATTCTTAAGTATTCTCGAAAATTTCTAACATATGAGCATATATTTTCTAAAAATTCTAATAAATTCACATAGCACTAAATCAATGCCTTAGATCAATAATATGCTATAATATTACTTAAATATAATTTGTACATTAACATATAAATTCTTTTTCATTTTCGGTAATATTAAAACACATAGCATATAAGTTCTAAAAATTTCCAATAAATCATATTGGGTTCCCTTACTATTGTACATCATTAATCCATCAATACTTGCACCATAAAAATTTTTGGTAGTCACAATTAATTCATAACATAATTTACTTGCACTTAATCCATAATATATGAAGCATATGCATTATACTATACATTATTAGTGAACAATAAACATGCTAGCATAATCATTTCCATTTTTCTTCTTAAGGACATAAGTATATAATTTAAAATCGAACCATTGAAAAATTAAAATCTTAACGTATAATCGAAGCTCGTTCGATTTCTAACCTCTTTACCGGTGTCGATTTGTTGTGAAATGATTTAATATCAAGGGATTTGGCTAGTAAAATGATGAACACACCAAGTTTTCTCCTCAAGAAGCTCACGGTTATTTTAGTTTAGGAAGAGTAAATTTTTTGTTTTGTGTTATCCAAAGCTTAAGCAATTTGAATCAATATAACACTCCAAACTCTCTCTCTCTCTCTCTCTCGGTCCTCTCACAACACAAGCAAGACAAATTTTTTTATTACTTTGTGACTCACCAATTTAGGATGTCACCCAAGTAAATGTTTCTTATACACATTTTGAACAAATCAATTTGATTTAACTCCTACACCCCTAAGAGCCGTTGGCTCCCTCTTAATTGCAAAGGATGGTTTTTAATTTTTCTTGTCTTATACACCATAAATAATATCTACACTCTTAAACATGCAAGCAAATCAATTTACAAAGAGTTGTAAACATTCTTCTTACATCCCAAGTCAACATTATCAGCTAACACACACAAAAATGGCCTCCCACTTGATCCTCAATTTAATTTACTTGGTAAGTGTGTTAATAATATCCCACTTGGTTCAACACAATTTGGAAGGTCACAAAAATTCATTCATTAAGCTTAACACTTATATATATTCACGGCACTTTTGGGATTTTAATGCCCAACATTTGATTTTCTTGCTATTTATAGATATATATCATAATATATATCTTAGATGATAAATTATATCATAGGAAAAATAATTAGAATGATTCATAGGTGAAAAACCCTAATTTCGAAAATTAGGGATTTCGAAATTAATAACTTTATTCAATAATCATTCCTTAATTCTCTAATATTATTTTAATGATAAATAATGTTCTTATTACATAAAATAATCATAGAAATTTAAATATTATAATTCCTTGATCATTAGACTAATTTTTCTAATCGTCTCTAAACGTTGACGTTCGAAACGTCTCAAAACGTTCATAATCGACCCATCTCAAAATGGTCGTAATAAAGTCGTAATGACTTTATTAATTCATTTCATTAATAATGAAATTTAATTCTAAGCTTCATTACTTAGAAAGATTCACGTAATATTAACTTCGATATTCAATCGACGTTAAAATATTCTTTAGAAAGAATTATATAAACTATATTCCTTGATTCACTAATCATTAGTGAATATGATATAAGAATTAATTATATCATAAATAATCGAAATCGAGCTTTGATGATTTATTATTTCGATTATCGAGACGAAACCCTAATTTACGATTTTTATTATCGTAATTAGGCTTTAAATCTTCGGGGTATTACATTCTACCCCCCTTAAAAGAAATTTCATCCCGAAATTTGCATACCTCAAAAGTATGGGTATCTTTGCATCATAACATCTTCAATTTTCCACGTGATTTCCTTCTTGTCCATGGTTTCTCCATTGGACTTTTATTAAAGGCCCAAACTCGATTCTCAATCGTTGAATCGTACGATCAAAATAGTCGTAGATTTTCATCACAACTCATATTTGAGTTAAGGGTCACGTCATTATGGTGGGTCACGTGTTTTGGGTCATATTCGTATTCTCTTAATTGTGACACGTGGAAAACATTACGTACATTCCCCAAATTTGGTGGAAGTACCAATCTATAGGCTACTGGGCCTATCATTTCTAGGATCTCATGATCTCAACATTCCTTATAATTTGAATTTTATAATTTCCCTCAATGGAGAAATTTTAAGGAACTTTATTTTCGCATTCAAAATGCAGTTCAGATCTACGCGTATCATCGTAAAACTTTTCGCATCACGAGCTTCTCTTATTCTTTGCCTCCTTTGGCAGATATCTTAATCATTTCATTTACGTTGTCAGTACCTTATACTCTCTCTTACCTACTTTATTACAATAAAGTGGTGGTCGATACTTCTTTCCACATAATGCCTCATGTGGCTAGATTGATCGTTGCTTGGCAGCTATGGTCGTACGTGAACTTAACAAGTGGTAAAACATATTCCCACTTGCACCTCGATTTAGTATTAACGTCCTCATCTTATCCTTAGACGTTCATATTGTCCTTTTTATCATCCATCTGTCCGTGAGTGGACATCTATGTTAAGGTTCAATCTCGTGTCTAACTCCTTTTTGGTGAGCTAGTTCAAAATCTAGGGGTAAACTTGGAATCTCTATGTGAAGTGATAGGTTTTGGTACCCCTGTAAAAATACGATTTCCTTTATGTACGACTGAGCTAATTTATCAGATCCATGAGTCATTTGAATAGGCAGAGATGAACGTAATTGGTGAGTCAATCCACTACTACCCATATAGTAGTGTTATTTCATTTGATTTTGGCAAATCTCGTCGTAAAATCCATTTCTATGTCATTCCATTTTCATTTGTACATCTTTAGAGATTATAACTCCTTACAAGGTCATTGATACAATGCCTTCACTTGTTGGTAACCGAGACAATGCTCGACAATGTGGTTATATCTCATTTCATTCCTTTCTATCTAACTTTTCTCGTAAATCATAATATACTTAATGCTGCCTGGGTGGGCGGCATTGTTGGATTTGTATACTGGAAGCAGTTTTGGTTGAGCTTGTATACAATGTTTCCTGTTACCACTATTACAATCTCCTATCGATTTGAATACTTGATTGCATATATCGTGTCCCTTATCTCATATATAAGTTAGATCATACGGTTTGTAGAAGATCACGAAGTGCGTATGATTGGTCAAGCTTAATGAGATATAAAAGTTTCACAATGAGACAACTTGAGGACGAGTTGTCGGTATAGGCTACGGTATAGATAAAGTGACTTGACTTGGTTACTTGTCATGCCGATGCGTCTCTGACGTATTAAAGGATCACAGTGAGATGTGTTCTTCTATCTGACCGTCGTGAAGAACCAAGATCTCGGTGACTTACGATGATCTAAACCTCGATAAGGTATTAGGTGAGTATGAGTTGCTGACCATCACTTTGACTTGTTATGGGTGAGGGTTATATGTTCTAACCCAATATTCTCCGCATCTTGGGTGGTGGCAGTGCTTGTATGTCATGCTAGTTATCTGTATCGAGTCACCGTATCCGTTTAGGATGATGGCGTCCCTTAAGGAACTCAAAGGTTTATTGTACTAAACCCCGCAGTTGAGTTAGCTCAAGTACAATAATAAGGTTGAGTGGTACTACTTAAGATTTAAAGATATTAATTATTTTAAGCGATCGAAATGCTCTAAATAATTAATAGGCGTTCGATATCTTAAATACGGGATTCGTTATGTCTAAGTGCAAGCCCGACTCAACTTCGGTAATAAAGGGTAAGTCAGCATTTATTCTCTAGTGGCATGAATAAATGTTTATAAATTAATTTATGTTACGGTGAACATAAGATAATTAATTTATTTGAGGCCCATCTTTATTCCTTGCATTTGATCCACTGGTGGCCCATCCAGCCCGTAAGCTAGGCAAAATCGGCGCCCTATGCTCTACAAGGCATGGATTTGATTCTCTTTATCCTATAAGGATATTATTATATTTATGGGATATGCATAGATCCTTTCCATATAAGATTATGGTAATAATCCTTTCCATAAAGGTTTATGGTAATTTCCATATGGGATTATGGTAATTTCCATAAAGGATTATGGTAATTTTCATATGGGATTATGGTAATTTCCATATAGGATTATGGTAATACATTATAAATATGAGGTAAGAGATTAAATCTAGGTCAATGATTAATAATCATCATCATTATTTTCGAGAATTTGAGGGTTCATCCTTTGAGAGATTTTCGAAAATTCTTGAGAACTTGAGGGTGATTTTCCGAAGCATTCTCCATAGATCGTCCTCACTCGACGTTGGAGATTGGGCAACCGGGATACAGTCCAGAAGGTCAAAGCACGAGTCTCGATCCATTCCGCCTCGACAGATTCAAAGGTAAACATGAGAAAACCCCAACGTGTTGCAATTAATTATATAGGTGCATGCTAGGTATATAATCAATGTATGGTGAATTAAACATCCAAGATAGATCCTTGGGAGAGG
This sequence comes from Salvia rosmarinus, assembly GCA_036937905.1. Lineage (NCBI taxonomy): Eukaryota > Viridiplantae > Streptophyta > Magnoliopsida > Lamiales > Lamiaceae > Salvia > Salvia rosmarinus. The sequence goes on along the minus strand of CM072820.1, from coordinate 34,176,803 downwards.
GCTAAACATAGTTTTTCCTTCAATTGGTATCAGAGCCTGGGATCAGTATCTTGGCTCTGTTGGATTAATTCACGTTTGATTATTACGTGCGCTATATATTAATTGTTGAATCTGTCGTTCATCGTGGCTCGTTTTTATTTTGTCGGATTTTGTTTTTCACCACGAGAAAATCCGTGGTTAGATTAGATTTATTTTTCTGTAAATCTTATCTGTAAAAGTAAAACGAAGACAAAAGCAGCCAGATCGAGACGACGGGAAAAATGGGTCGCACGGCGTGCGGGCGACGGCACGCAAGGCGTGCACGGCGCTCGCGGACGCGCCGCGTGATGGGGCCGTGCCCAGATCCGTTTTTCCAGCCCGAATCCTGTTTTGACGAGTCCGGTCCGTGCCCGTGCACGCGAGGCCCATTTTCGAAGATTATAAAGATCTGTACTTTGCAATTCTATGTAATAGATTAGGCAGGAAAGTGCAGATTCCACGAGTGGGCCACGATGAACGTTTTTATTTTATTTTTATCGTTCATTGCATGTCGTGGATGTTTAAATAATGCAGTAGCATGCTATGTTTGTTTAAATTACATTGACAAACCTTTACGTGTTTTCGTAATTGGATGCGCATAGTAAGCATGCTAGGTTTATCGCGTTTTCAAGCATATTTTAGAAATTATGCGAGCATGTTTTACATATTGAGTTCTATAGACAAGCATGCTAGGATTACGTGATCTGCATGGACAAACCTTTTGAACAAAAGACTAAGCAAGCAACCCGACAAATTAATTTTTAAAATTAAAATGTCAAGACCTCCACTTTTGATCTCTAAACAAAGTGAGGCGCATTGCTGTGAGTAAACGCGATCCACACACGCGGCTTGCTTGCCTGCTTATCATAAGTTTGTTAGATGAGATTTCTAAATAAAACATTTTAAATCTATTGAGAAGTGGGAGTTTCATGTGTAAAGGTCCACACGTGGCTTGCATGTGAGATTTTCATAAGTTCTCTAGAGATGGATATAAAATGAGATAACAAAAGAATTTGAATTGGGCGGTATGGTCTAGTGAGTATGCTAATTCTAAGAATTAGTTTTCTTTATTAAAATGTGGTCATTGCTTAGGCATCACCTCAAGTACAACTTCCCACGAAATCCCTTCTTGTGATAGTGATGTGGTCTAGTAAGGTCCAATCGTTAATTTCATTTGTCATAAGGATAAGTTGACATGGATTGAAATTAGCGACTACAAGGTTTATTTTAGTGCAGTCGAGGGGTTCATGTAAAGCGTCCACACGCGTGGCTTGCATGTGGGATTCCTTGGGCGATTGGAGGTTTCAATTAATATTGTTTTATCAAAAGTTTACAATATTATTGTTACGAATTATGTGCGATCGTATGCTTATGTGTTTACATTATCGTTTCGAGATATGTCTCTTACACGATTATCAATATGCTCGCACAAAATCCGTTATCCGTCAAAATTTTATCGAGTGGAAACGAAACATTGAGAATGTTCTCACCGCCGAGAAAATTTATATATACTCACTACACTCGTCCCAAACCTCTGACGATTTATCTCTCGATGAGGAGGCGAGGAGCACGAGAAATGGGATAAATCAAATAGAATGGCGAAGTGCCTTCTTTTGGTCACCATGTGCGGTACTTGCAACTCCATGTCGAGATAGATGATGCAATCACAATATGGCTAAAGCTCAGGAAATTGTATGAGGAGTCGGACAGAATCGCTTGTCATAATTTGACAAAATTGATTATGTCAAGTTCTATGAAGGAAAGCGATTCAGTGCATGACCATGTAGAGCAAATGATCAATCTCTTCGGGGAGCTCGATTGGTTGGAGGATATATTGATGACATTGTCAGAATCGATATAATCCTCAATACTTTGCCCGAGTCTTTTGATGACTTTCGTTATGGAGTAGTCCTTAATGATAAGAGTTATACTCTAGATTCATTGCAAGAGGACTTAGTAACAGAAGAAAGCAAAATGGGTAAAGGTGCACAGTCTTTGGCACGCACCTCAAAGAAGACCACTCTTTTGTCGAAAGATAAAAAGGGAAAGTGGAATTCTAGAGATGTTAAGGCTAAAGAAAAGAGTGGGAGTAAAGTAAAGGGCTCTACCGGTGGTTTGAAAAAGTCGAAGAAGAAGAGCAAATGCTTCAAATGCGGTGGCCCGGGCATTGGAAGGCTAAGTGCCCCAAGCTCAAGGCTCAAGGTGCGCCGCTTGTTTGCTTTAATGTGAAACATGTTTGGCGACTTGTTCTACCTATTCTTGGGTAGTAGATACGGGTGCGATCGATCATGTTTGTTACACCTGCTGATTCCTGCGGACAAGGGAGTGAGTAATGGCGAGATAACGATCTCCATGGGCAACGGCAAAAGTCGAGGCCGTTGCGGTCGGAGATGTTACTTTATGTTTTGAGAGAACATTTTGGTTTTAAAAGGCGTTTTATATTTGCGGATTTTCGTGAACCTTGTTTGTCTCGAAATTGTTTATTCATGGATATTCATTATTTTTATAGTGGTGTTTCTATCATAAGAAATGACGAAGTTATCGTGTTGGCACATTATATAACTCGCTTTATACTATTTCTGCAAAACATAATACCTATAACTATGTTGCATCTTCATCAAACCCTAGAAAGAAAGTTTTCTTGAAGATGACACCACTTTTCTCGGCAACTTAGATTAGGTCACATCAATCTAAATAGAATCCAGGCGGCTAAGAATGGGCGTTGGGTAATCTCACGTTACTCCATTTTCGATCTGCGAATCTCATATAGAAAGTAAGATGTCGACCGGACCCTTCAAAGCGAAGGGTCATAGAGCCAAAGAAATGTTAGAGTTAGTCCATTCGATATGTGTGGACCAATGTCCACACAAGCTCGTGGAGAATGCAGTATTTTGTCACTTTCATTGACAATTACTCAAGGTATGGATACGTATACCGCTTCACCACAAGTGCAATTCTTTGAGAAATTCAAAGAGTTTAAGGAGGAAGTGGAGCGAAGCTAGGTAAGAGTATCAAGTCATCTATGATCGATCGCGGTGGCAAATACCTCGATAACGAGTTTATGGACAATCTAGTGAAGTGTGGGATTACCTCCCAAAGACACTTCATCGGCACACCACACAAAATGGTGTGTCGGGCGAAGAAATATGACTCTTTTGGAAATGGTTAGATCAATGATGAGTTATGCAACATTGCCTATTTCGTTCGGGGTATGCCTTAGAAAGCGGCATACTTGCTAAATCTAGTACCATCCAGTCGGTGGAAAAGACCCTTTCGAGTTGTGGTTTGGGCGAAGCCTAGTTTAAACCACATAAGGATATGGGGCGATCCGGCACATGTCTTTGAACAAGAAGGTCGACAAGTTGGAGGCTAGATCCGACGCAAGGCGTTTATTGGCTATCACGGAGGAGCGAAGGTGGTTTATTCTATAGTCCTAGGATCGGAAGGTCATTATTAGCACTAATGCCCGATTCTTAGAAGAGGATTATATTAAAATCATAAATCCAAAGTTGAAATCTTTCTTCAAGAATTAGAAGATGATCGTATTCCACCACCGATTAGGCCAAAGGTATGAGATGTTGAGTCTAGTGGGACGGATCGACACCAGATACTTCAAGAAATTGAAGTGGGTCGAGTTCCACTTTGGAGATACCGACCGTACAAGTGGTACCTACCCAGCAAGTTGTGCAAGATAGAGAACACAGTAATACCCCGAATTTCTGGGCTTAAAAATTTTGAAAATAAAGAAGGAAAAGTACAATAGAAACGAGAATGAAAGTGAACGTCGGTAATTATCGATTTTGAATAAATCGAAATTTCTCTTAAAAAAATTTGAACAAAATAAATTTTAAATATGTTTTTAAGTATATTTGGGATATTATTTACACTAAAGAAGAAAAAGAAATATTTTTCCTTATTTATTTGTTATTTTCGAATATATGGTGAATAAGTGATTAATTTGTGATTTAATATGTGATCACTTGATTTTATGTGATGAGTTGTCATGTTTATCTTATAATATATGATAAGACAATTATCTTGAACACCCAAGCATGAGGTGAATGTGATAAGGTTGGAAAATGACATTTTTAAGATAAGATTGCTATGATATTTTCATAAAAGATAAGATAAGATCATGATTAATTAAGAGATAATGTTTATCTCTTAGAAATGTGTAGAAATATGATAAATATCATAGGAGATAATATTTTAAATATTAGCTTGCATAAATTTCGAAATTAGTGTATTATTTTATGTGTAATTTTCGAAAATCACAATATTATGTGATAAATGTATTAAATAATTTATTTAAATTATATACTTGATAAATATCATGATTCTAGATCAATCTTATCTCCTAGAAGTTATAAAAATTTCGAAATTTATTAAAATAGGACAAGAATGGAATTTTATAAAAATTAGTTCCTAAGAAACCCTAATTTTCAAAAATTAGGGAAAATGCTTAGAATTGTTCCAAAATTTATATAATGATATAATATAATTATATTTATGTAATTACTCATGAAAATAATATTAGTTATGAAAAATAATAATAGTTTGATAATTTATTCATAATTTAGAATTATTTGCCGATAACTTTACTATAGTACATAGAAATAATTCTAATTAATTTTCCTATGATTTATTTTATCATCTAAGATTATTATTATGTCATATAGTTATTAATTGGAGAAAAATAAAATATTTGGCACATTATTTTAATAAGTACCGAAAATTTTGAATTATAAGTGTGAAAATAGGATATTTTTCATATCTTATGATATTAAATTATTTAATTATGATGCAAGGATATTTTTAGTGATAAGATAAGGCGCATTAATTAATGTTACAAATGGATGAATTAATTTGGAAGCATATAGGCGAAATTGTTGACTTAAAATAGGTTAGAAATTTTTTTTTGAAACTTTTTGATAATGACACTTGATCTTGATAATGTTATAAATTAATTAAATAAACTATAGGATAAGATAAATATTTATCTCATATGCAAGTAGGATGGACCGAAAATTAAGGAGATAAAATGATAGTTGTATATTTTTGACTTATGCTAAGATATTTTCATAAAATAATGATTAAAGCTACTTTATAATCTCTATAAATAGAGGCACACCCCTCCCATACCATATGAACGAAAATAACAAATAAATAGAGAGAAAAATAGAGAGAAAAAAATAAGAAAGCATCCTCCAAAGCTTTCTTCAATCTTAGGTAGAAAAATCGTCGTCGACGTCGATCAAAACCGACTAAAAGGTTAGAAATTATACAAGCTTTATTATACATGCCAAAAATACTAGAAATTCATATGTAATATGTTATGATACATGCTTTCAATAATTATGTGACATATGTGTAAATTTTGCTATATGTTCAAGTTATTAATTAAATATGCTTATATGATGTTTAGAAGCATGTATTATGATCTTAGTACAAAGTTAAGTATGTTATATAATTTCTATGATATGACCAAAAATTATGTAGTATCATATGTTGATTGAAATGAATTTTTATTGTTTTTTTGAGCATAAAATAATAATAGTTGGTAATATTCAAGTATGTATGAATTAAATCGTAATTTTTGGAAAATATGGAATATGATGCCCTAATAATTTGAAAATCATAGAGCATGGAATATTGATGTACAAGTTGTTTATGATGAATATTATAACATATTATGGACATAAGATGATAATAATATGTTATGTAAATTAATTAGAATTTTTGAAAAATGTTTAGATAATTATATGAAAATTTTCGAAAACCATGATATGAAGGGATATGATGTTAAATTTTCTATGACTCATGTTATGTGATATTATGGACCATATGTTAATATGGAATGATATGTAATTTATAGGAATTATTGGATAAGTTTTGAAATATTATTAAATGGACCAAAATTTAAGAAAAAGAAAAGTTGGTGTTCAACTTTATTTTATCACATGAAATCACATATTTGGATCCAAAAGTATGTTTATAGTTATTATGAAATTAAAAGATTTCTAAAAGAAGTTTAGTATGGTTATGTTGAAAAATTGTATTAAGAAAATACGTTAATACGTGCGAGATAAATCAACGTGATATAGTTGATAAGTTTGATAGAAGGATTCTTCGATATTAAGAAAGTTGATGTTAGTAAGTACATGGTGCGAATCAACGATTCTCGAAAAGCATAAGTGATATGCTAAACCTCATTTCTCACGATTGAAAGGGGTCCTGCTCGAAGGAGAAAGAAAATGGAAAGTGAACTAGTGACGTAAGAACTATAAGTTCTCGGTAGCTTTCTTATCAAAACTAAATCTGAGCTTTTGGAAAAATGTTTTTGGAAAAGTTTCTGTGATTACTTTCTTGCTTTACGCAAAGGTTTTAAATACGATATTATGCGCCAAAAAATGTTTTATGTTTTGTATATGTCCATTCGGGTTGCACAGGGGCAACGAGGAATTCTGGTCGGGTCTCTTGGTGAGATGCTAGTTATGATTATGTACACATTAAGCATTTGAGACGCTGGTCGCTCATTTGTTTAGACATCCGAGTCATTGGGTCGCTCGTTTGTCGTGCGTCCGGGTGAAGGAGGCCTCCTCGGTGCGTTATCCATAGTGACTTGGAATATCGTTGAAAGAAAATGCTTGCGCAAGCGATGTTTTTGAGAAAATGATGAAAATGTTTTAGTAAGCACAAGGCCTTTTCAAATAAAACCCTTGTGTCTTACTATGATAGTGGCAGTACAATATTTTGTAAAGTTAAAATGTTTCGGCATGTGTCTACTGAGTGCATCTTTGTACTCAGCCCTGCATGTTTGTTTTTAAATGTGCAGGTTGAGCAAGTGATGGAACAGAGCGGGAGTTGAGCGGAATCTTTTGTCAAGAAGTATGAAGTATTTTTGGTTCACCTTGAGAATGCATCTTCATATGCATGTCTCACACGTTTTATTCCGCTGCCAAACTTGTGAGACTCTGTTATATTTTGGTACCATTTTAAGCATTGTAAAAGCTACTATTTTGTCGAACCCTTGAAACCTTTATATATATATATATATAAGCTATTTTGCTCCATTATGATTCTCGATTCTGTTTGGAACATCTATATTTCTTCATAGATGAAATGAGTTGAAAAACCCTATTCTTTTCATATTCACGAAATCCAAACCCCAAGTCACGGTTCGGTAAGGATTATCCAAACCGGGCTGTGACAGAGTGGTATCAGAGCCAGGTTGTTTGCTTTGAACCAAAAATATTCTTTCTATCCAAAGTCTGGCTTGAATCACTAGACTTTCTATGAAGTAAATCATCTCCGCTCAACGCTCCTGTTCATCACGCTCAACCAGCAAGGAAAAGTGAGTTCTGATAAAAAGGTATGTGTTAAAAAGTTTTTGAAAAGTATGTTACAGTTTTGAGGAAGTATTTGTGAAAAATGTTTTAAAAAGTGGACATGCCGTTAAATGAATAGCTTTGAATTTTGATAATTCATTGATGATAAGGCAAACAAGTGGTTTGTCTGAAGAAGTATAAGTTCATACCCGGTTGGTATGTGATCATTTTATTATAATGAAATTGAAAGAAGTGAAAGCTCATACCCGGTTGGTATGTGAGTATTGATGAAAGGACATATATAGAGTTATATGTCAGTAAAGTATGTTTATGAAACAAAGTTAAATTATGAAATTGTTTTGATCTTCAAGAGAACATAGATGAGCTCTAAGTTTCACAAAGAACTTAGATTGAACGAGATCATAGGAAATTATCTTCTATGTATAATGTAGTGTTTGATGAAACACGAGAACTTGAGAATTTAGAAATGCTTTTAAGTATGACTTGACGAACTTGAATTAGAATGCCACGTGGAGGAATGGAAGCTTTGATAAGCGAATGTCACTTGTGACATGGGCATAATATCTTCATTTGAAATTCTACATGCAATTTTGAATCGACTATTGCTTACGAATTAATCTAAGAACAATATACTGAATTGGGGTATAGAATGTTAAGTGAGGAATAAGATAAGTATCTATGAGATGTTTATTGAAGTTATGTACTAAGTATTGTTTATAAGTAGCGATTGTCTTATTAAGAAATGAGAATGATGCGGATTGAAACAACAAATACGGAAATGGAAGTTTAAAGGTGAAAGTAGTTGAAAAGTTGTTTTAGGTTGTGAAAAGAAAGAGATATGAGAAAGAGTTGACAATGATATGTCAAAAGTGAAAAGTTTGAATTCATAGAATTAAATGAGATTTATGGTTATGAACGAGTTATGTTATTACTGTTTAAATTCTTAGTTGTTGATAACAATGAGTATGTTATCCTAAAGGAACGTAGATTGTTTAAGGTGCATGATCCTTTTGAAAAGAACATAGAAATATGAATTATGAGAATTTTAGTTAGAAACAAAATAGAAATGTGATCAAAGAATTAGTTGATGCTAGTATTTTGGTTTCCGAATAAGAGACCACGATGTGGTAGAAATTTTGAAGGCAAATCGAGAATGGATTTTAGTAGTATGGGTAGAGATGAGATATATAGTATGTTGACAACCCACATGTTAGGACGACCCGATCTGAGTCATATGATGTTTCAATTTTATTCATTACCCAAGTTATGCCATTAAGTTTAAACTCTATAATCTAGTTTCAATCGAGAAAAAAATTGATATTCTCACTTTTTCTGAAAGAAGTTACAACCCGAAAAACTTATAAAGTGTCATTTTGAAACCGAGCCCTCAAGTGACTGAGAAGTATTTGTGACGGGTCTGGCCACCCCATATGACCAAAAGCTCTCAGTAGTCGTCATTCTGGTCTCCGGACCCTATATCCCAATTATTCGTTTCAAAGAACATATTGATTCAAATTTCAAAAAGTTGTCATCTTGAATTGTGAACCCTTACCCACTTATAAGTTGTCATGATCGTTTCTCCAATCCTTGAAGCTAAGAAGTATGAAATAGGTTAACTTATCTCGGCACCTAAGTTATCGATTAGTAGAGTGATATGTTTATCCATTAGAGAGAGATGACAAGTCATGATAAAGAAATGTTCTCGGTGAGATAAAATAAGCATGAGGCAATTTCAAGACTACGATATTATGAGATTATACGCAAGTATTTTAGAACTTAACGCGAAGCGAGATGAAGAAATACGAATCTTCTTCATCAAAGGCGGGAGGTGCGACGTTAGCGTAAGTTCGCAAACTTAGATTTGGACATAGGATTCACCGTCTATAAGAATCGATAGTTGAGTAGATACGAATGAAAGTTAAGGATCATACGATGATTAGAAAAGGGTACAAGGTACCAACGTTGGAATTGAGAATTCAATATGAAGAAGGAATCGAGAACGTTATGAGGATACATGAAATTTCAAGGACGAAATTTCTTTAAGGGGTAGAATGTAATACCACAATTTACGGGCTTAAAATTTCAAAATAAAGAAGGAACAGTACAATAGAAACGAGAATGAAAGTGAACGTCGGTAATTGTCGATTTTGAATAAATCGAAATTTCTCTTAAAAAAATTTGAACAAAATAAATTTTAAATATGTTTTTAAGTATATTTGGGATGTTATTTACACTAAAGAAGAAAAAGAAATATTTTCCTTATTTATTTGTTATTTTCGAATATATGGTGAATAAGTGATTAATTTGTGATTTAATATGTGATCACTTGATTTTATGTCATGAGTTGTCATGTTTATCTTATAATATATGATAAGACAATTATCTTGAACACCCAATCATTAGGTGGATGTGATAAGGTTGGAAAATGACATTTTTAAGATAAGATTGCTATGATATTTTCATAAAAGATAAGATAAGGTCATGATTAATTAAGAGATAATGTTTATCTCTTAGAAATGTGTAGAAATATGATAAATATCTGTAACAGCCCGCCAATCTAAAGTACGGATTAGACGGGACTGTTACCAATTAAACAGGGATTAAGAACATAATGACCAACAACCTTCGAGACTTCAAACTTTTATAGATAAACACACAACGGTTTCATACAAACTAGACCAACAGATCATCAACAAAAGAATTCAACTGATCTGGAGGTAACATAAGTAATATCCAAAATATAATAAAGCGTTTTGAACAGCGGAAAGCATGTGAATGCATATATGACGATATACATCCAAGGTAAACTATTAGCGACAAAAACTCCGACTGCTCAACACTTGTCCATCCCATCAGCAGCTCAACCTGCACATTTAAAAACAAACATGCAGGGCTAAGTACAAGATTGCACTTAGTGGACTCATGCCAAAATAATTTCATTTAATTACACTGCCCATTAGTATAACACGAGGATTTTAGTTGAAATAACTCGTGAATACCAAAATATTTTATCATTTCTCAAAAGATTCGCTGGCGCAGGCATTTTCTGATTCGTATGATCCGTATCATTCACATAACTGTTCATAACTGATCTCACGCCGTAGAAGTAGGCCTCCTTCTACCGACGCCGTGATCGGCCGAAGATGTTGCTAACGGCTCACAATCACATAGTCAGGGATTCTGCATCTGACTAGGATCCATGACCGGCCGATGATGTTACTAACGGCTCACGATCACACTGGTGGTACACGTTAACCCAGCGAATTGCGCATCGACTGGGATCCGATATCGATTTTAAAATTGGGAGCTACCCAATAACTGATTCACATTCATAGTTGGCTCGCCCAACAACATGATAGGATACATACGTTAAAACATAAATATTTTGGGTATGTAATTGAATAACAGTTCATAATCATTTCTCAACTGAAAGCTTGTAAATAAATACTTTTCAAAGAAAGTGTCGTAAATAAAAGGGTTTTCGAGTAAAGCCCACCGTACTGCGTGGGTCTTTCAACTATGGTCTCTTTCCTATGTCAATGCCTCGTCCACGTACCACCTTAACGTAAGAATTATTTTAGTACGTCGGTCGCGTTCGATAGAAAGCGAACATAGTCTATAACATTCTACGTATCAAATAAGGCTAACGTCGGACTTATTTTGGCGTTTCCTAATCGATTGATGTCGATTATGAAATTTCTCGACATATAAAGGGTATTCTACCTTTTAGTATATAATATACGTTTTAATGTACTACGTAACGTAAGTTACATTGTTACTAAGCGTCTTCGTCACATAGATCACGTGTTATCGATTGCGTGCCCGTTGACCTTGGTCAACGATTTTGGCAACTATTTTGACAAAGTCGACCAAAAGTCAACAATTTTGACTTTAATCAACAAAAAGTCAACATTTTGACTTTTTCAATTATTTATGAAATTCTATCATTTTATGTGCAATTCTTGTTCCAAAAATCCTATAAAATCATACTATGTCTAAAACATTATTTTAGATCATATTATGTAATTATTCTTGATAAAATAAATTTATATCATTAATACACATATTATAAATTTTTCGGTCATTATAAATTAAATAGCTTAGACTTGTGCAAAAATTCCTATAAATTCACATGTCACACTATTTTATCATGTGATTAATAATATGTAATTACCTTAGTCAAATAAAATTTATACACCTTAGTATTATACACTAATGTTTTCGGTTTCCTTAATAAACCAAGCAAATGATTTTTAAAAATTCGATAAATTCATATAACAATTAATCACCTCAATTATGCTTACCATAACATAATTGTTATTTATTATGAATTATTGAATTTAATTTACCTAAGTCATGTTCGAAAATTTCAACTTAGGTACAAATAATTTTTATAAATTTCAATAAATTCTCACAACCATATATTATGAATCTACACACTTAATATGCTATTATAAGACTTAAATATGAATTATATCACAACATTTTATCATATATATATATTTTCGGTATTTATTAAAATATAGGCTATAGTTTTCCAAAAATTCTACATAATTTCATACAAGCATAATTAATACCCTAGATCATGATTTCATGCTCAAAACAACAATTAAAAATTAAAATCATCAACATATAGTACCCCTAAGTTTTCGGTCCAAAGCATAAATTTAATAGCATGCTTAATTTCATGATATAATTAATATACATGCTTAATAACTTCATATAAACATAATATCTAAACATATTAACACAAGATCTAAAATTTTCGAAAATAATATATATAAACTAAGATCATAACTTAAAATTTAACGGATGAAATTCGAAAATTTAAGCATGTATACGAAGATCGTACGATTTCTAACCTTTTAATCGATGCAGTTTAATTGTTGAAGGTTTATATATACAGGATTTGGGATGGAATTTGATGAACACTCTCAATTTTTTAGCGAGGTTTCGGTACTATGGGTTTGTAAATGGGAGAGTGTTGTGCTCTCCTCATATTTATAGACATTTACAAGTTGTAGCACAATAATTACATGAAATAATATCTAATACACTTGCAAATTTTTTTCAACAAAATCGGCACCTCCTCTTGGTGTGAGACAAAAATTTGATCTTTATCATGTACAACTCATCACCAAGTCATCTTATCTTTAATTAAATACATTGTATCCTAATTTAATTAAATCATCACATTGTGCACTCTATGTGTGTGTGTCGCCCAAGCTTAGTATATTAGGATTGATTTTTGTTTTATTCTTATATTATATACTTTATTATATTATATAATAATTTAATTAATAAATTGTATTATAATTATCAAGAGTAAAAGATTTTATCACATAATATCACATGTGTGACATTCTCGGCCATGCTTCAATAAATTAGGATAAATTTTATTATTTTCATATAATATATTATATCATTATCATATCATAATTATAGTATAAAGTTACTTTAGAAAAGTCAAAAATTTCAACTCCAACAAGTGTCCCTATTATATAGTATGAATTAAATATTTTTCAACCATTTTTTTCAACCATTTCGGCTCTCACAATTAATGAGCCTTGGATGACTTGTTTTATTAGCTAATTATCTCCACTTTACACCTAATACATGATAAGATTATAATTATAGCCTTCATTAATTGTAGGATGATATTTGTACATAAAATCATACAAAAATCTCCCATAATTTACGCAACTTTTGGCACAAGTGTAATCCCACTTGTGCAAGTTGTAATACACCTCATTTTTTCCTTAATGATATCATAATAATATAATAATTATCATATATTATTAATTGAATAAGAATAAAAATTAAATTATGCTTAGGAAACTCACATTTTCGAAAAATTAGGGTTATATTCCAAACATTTGATTTTCTTGTATAAAATAGCTATTATATAATTATGTGACATATTATATGTCTTAGATAATAAATTTAATCATAGAAAAGTATTTAGAAAAATTTAGGTTTTAAAAACCCTAATTTCGAAATATAATATTTCGAAAATCTCAAAATAGGATACATTCTATTCTTTAAATTTTCTAGCATTATTTAATGATAAATAATGCTCTTATATAATAATATAATTATATGAATTTGAATTTTATAATTCTGAGATCATATGCTAAAGTTATCGCATTATCTCTAAACGTAGACGTTTGAAACGTCTCTAAATTCTCATAGTTTGATTATCTCTAAAATGTTCAAAATAAAGTTTGTTACAACTTTATTTATTCCTATAATAATAGGAATTTCGAAATTAAGCTTAACTGTTTAATAATAATGTAAGACGTAACTGTCGAATTTATTCGACGTTAGAAAATTACGTTCGAAGGAATATTGAAAATTATATTCCTTAATTCACTACACATCAGTGAATCTCACACAGAAATTATCCAATTATGCTTGGTCAAAGTCAAGGGTTGACTAATTAAGATTTTAATTATTGAATTAATAATACTAATTACGGAATTTATTATCGTAATTCAGTATTAAAACTACGGGATATTACAATATCATAGGAGATAATATTTTAAATATTAGCTTGCATAAATTTGAAATTAGTGTATTATTTTATGTGTAATTTTCGAAAATCACAATATTATGTGATAAATGTATTAAATAATTTATTTAAATTATATACTTGATAAATATCATGATTCTAGATCAATCTTATCTCCTAGAAGTTATAAAAATTTGAAATTTATTAAAATAGGACAAGAATGGAATTTTATAAAAATTAGTTCCTAAGAAACCTAATTTTCAAAAATTAGGAAAATGCTTAGAATTGTTCTAAAATTTATATAATGATATAATATAATTATATTTATGTAATTACTCATGAAAATAATATTAGTTATGAAAAGAATAATAGTTTGATAATTTATTCATAATTTAGAATTATTTAGATAACTTTACTATAGTACATAGAAATAATTCTAATTAATTTTCCTATGATTTATTTTATCATCTAAGATTATTATTATGTCATATAGTTATTAATTGGAGAAAATAAAATATTTGGCACATTATTTTAATAAGTACGAAAATTTTGAATTATAAGTGTGAAAATAGGATATTTTTCATATCTTATGATATTAAATTATTTAATTATGATGCAAGGATATTTTTAGTGATAAGATAAGGTGCATTAATTAATGTTACAAGTGGATGAATTAATTTGGAAGCATATAAGCGAAATTGTTGACTTAAAATAGGTTAGAAAAAAATTTTGAAACTTCTTTGATAATGACACTGATCTTGATAATGTTATAAATTAATTAAATAAACTATAGGATAAGATAAATATTTATCTCATATGCAAGTAGGATGGACCGAAAATTAAGGAGATAAAATGATAGTTGTATATTTTTGACTTATGCTAAGATATTTTCATAAAATAATGATTAAAGCTACTTTATAATCTCTATAAATAGAGTCACACCCATCCCATATCATATGAACGAAAATAACAAAGAAATTAAGAGAAAAATAGAGAGAAAAAAATAAGAAAGCATCCCCCAAAGCTTTCTTCAATCTTAGGTAGAAAATCGTCGCCGACGTCGATCAAAACCGACTAAAAGGTTAGAAATTATACAAGCTTTATTATACATGCCAAAAATACTAGAAATTCATATGTAATATGTTATGATACATGCTTTCAATAATTATGTGACATATGTGTAAATTTTGCTATATGTTCAAGTGATTAATTAAATATGCTTATATGATGTTTAGAAGCATGTATTATGATCTTAGTACAAAGTTAAGTATGTTATATAATTTCTATGATATGACCAAAAATTATGTAGTATCATATGTTGATTGAAATGAATTTTTATTGTTGTTTTGAGCATGAAATAATAATAGTTGGTAATATTCAAGTATGTATGAATTAAATCGTAATTTTTGAAAAATATGGAATATGATGCCCTAATAATTTCGAAAATCATAGAGAATGGAATATTGATGTAGAAGTTGTTTATGATGAATATTATAACACATTATGGACATAAGATGATAATAATATGTTATGTAAATTAATTAAAATTTTTGAAAAATGTTTAGATAATTATATGAAAATTTTCGAAAACCATGATATGAAGGGATATGATGTTAAATTTTTCTATGACTCATGTTATGTGATATTATGGACCATATGTTAATATGGAATGATATGTGAATTTATAGAAATTATTGGATAAGTTTTGGAAATATTATTAAATGGACCGAAAATTTAAGAAAAAGAAAAGTTGGAGTTCAACTTTATTTTATCACATGAAATCACATATTTGGATCCAAAAGTATGTTTATAGTTATTATGAAATTAAAAGATTTCTAAAAGAAGTTTAGTATGGTTATGTTGAAAATTGTATTAAGAAAATACGTTAGTATGCTAGCGAGATAAATCAACGTGATATAGTTGATAAGTGTGATAGAAGGATTCTTCGATATTAAGAAAGTTGATGTTAGTAAGTACATGGTACGAATCAACGATTCTCGAAAAGCATA
Source organism: Salvia rosmarinus (assembly GCA_036937905.1). Classification (NCBI taxonomy): domain Eukaryota; kingdom Viridiplantae; phylum Streptophyta; class Magnoliopsida; order Lamiales; family Lamiaceae; genus Salvia; species Salvia rosmarinus. The sequence continues at coordinate 34,160,916 of CM072820.1, read as the reverse complement.
AGTGATATGCTAAACCTCGTTTCTCACGATTGAAAAGGGGTCCTGCTCGAAGAAGAAAGAAAACGGAAAGTGAACTAGTGACGTAAGAACTATAAGTTCTCGAGGTATGCTTTCTTATCAAAACCAAATACGAGCATTTTGGAAAAATGTTTTATGGAATAGTTTACTGTGATTACTTTACTGCTTTCTGCAAAGGTTTTAAATACGATATTGTCTGCCAAAAAAATGTTTTATGTTTTGTATATGTAACAGCCCCTAAATCCTAAGTACGATTTAGCAGGGGCTAATACTTGGAATAATAATCAAGAAAGCTTTAACCAATATATATACAAGAACTCATATGTTTTGGACGTATTCAACTAACAACATCATAAAATAAATTAATTCAATTACAGCGGAAAAACGTGTGAATACACATATGACGATGTGTATTCAAGGTTTCTAAAGTATATCGTATTCAAAAAGGGTTCCGACTGCTCCGACACATCTCCATCCATTATCTGCTCAACCTGCACATTTAAAAACAAATATGCAGGGCTGAGTACAAGATTGCACTCAGTGGCTCTTGCAAAAATAATTTATCAAGTTTAAATTACTCAGCCCCATCACAGTAACACACGAGGTTTTAATTCAAAATACTCGTGCTTACTAAATATTTTCTTTCATTTTCCATAAAGATTCGTCTGGCCAGACATTTTTCCATGTATGTATGATCCATATCCACCACAATAATTCACCCAACAATAATTCCCGCGCTGGAGAGGAGGCCTCCTCTCACAGACGCCGTGACCGGCCGAGCACCCTTTCAGCACACAGTCACAAAATAATCAGTGCACAAAATCCGGCCATCTCAAAGACGGATACTGAATTCTCCATCATCCTTGGGGTACTTCCAAGAATACGAATTCAAGCATGTCATAAAGTGGGCTTACCCAACATTATGCATCAACAATCATGGATTGGATACATACATAAAACAATAAACATTTTGGGCGGGTAATTAAATAAATCATTTCATAAATATTTGCTTGCAATAAAGCATCATAAATAAATCATTTGGTAAATTCTACCGGTTTGAGTATAGTAAACCCACCTTTACTTTTGAACTTGAATTTCGATCGCGTGTTCTCCTCTACGGTTGCGTGTGAGCCTTCACGTCCCACCTTACGCAAAATTTTCGTTTAGCACCACAGCACGCTTTTCGAGATTTTCAAAGTTCATTCAACTTTGATAAATAGAATAATAATTCGAAGTTCTAATAAACTTTATACGTCGTTTCTACGAGTATTTCAATAAAAATAATTCTCGTATTTCGAGAGAGACGTAATACGATCTACAGTCTCATTTTAACCTTTTAGGCTAAATAATGAACGTATAATAACGTTATTCAAAACAAGGATTTCAATCATGAAATCTTTTCTCACAATTGAGATATTCAGATAAAAGTAATACGTTTTCACGTATTAACGTATTTATCGAGCGATATTTACGTTAATTTGAAAGTCAACCATTTTGACTTTTCATTAAAAATATTTAATAAAACATATTTTAATCAATATAAATCGATTTTCAATCGATTTCTTTCATAATGCTTTAATCTTGATTTTTCACGAAATCGATAAACTTGATTAATATTTTCTTTCAATATTAATCTTTTAATACTTTAAGCATTATTTATGCTTTTAACGTTATTTAATATAACGTTTCATCGTAAACATAATATTCTATGTTTAATAATTCTCGAAAATTCAATTATGTCTAATATAATTTTTAGACATATAATAAATTATTATACTTGATTAAAAAGGAATTAAAATTCCTTAATTCCACAACATAGCTCACGGCTATAACACAATATTTTTCAAACTTGTTCCAAAAATTTCTCTAAATTCATATAGTGTATTATTCTACACTATGATCATTAATATGTATTAATATCACTATAGAAAAATTTGGAACTCATCTATATACATAGTATAGGTCATGGTTTTAATAAAATTTTATCCAATAAATTTTCAAAAATTCTAATAATTATACACAAGTCTCAAATATTAATATATAACATAATTATAACCTAAAGTTTAATAAAATCAAACAAAACATCATAGAATCATCATAGGTAGCTCATGGCTACTTTGGTATTTCAAACCAAATAATTTTTATAAAATCCTATAAAATTACACTGCTTATATGCTATCATATAGCACTAATGCATCATAATATCATATAATAACACTATACAAACCATAGAACCAAACACTATGGGTCTCGAAATTTTTCCAAAAATTATCCAAATAATTTCCTAAAATTCCAATTAAATTATACAAGGCCTAAACTTCATTCTATATCATTAATCTAGCATAATTTCCAACATAATTAAATCCTACATCAATGAATCATTGTTCATAGCTTTCGGTCCTTCCTCAAACATATAATTATATATTTTCTACAAATCCTTGTAAATTCCTATAACACCTACTTTAGGCTCTACAACATTTATGTGTTATAAAATCACTTGAATATAAATTGTACACCAACCTAATATTTCTTCATCATTTTCGGTAGTTTTATAAAATTAAGCAAATGGATTCCAAAAATTCTCAATTTAATACCATGCACTCCTACAACACTATAGATCAACAATCCAACATCTAAATCATCCTAAAAATTTTCGAGCATCATCAAAATGATTTAAATAAATTTCTTAGCTTAGGAAATAAATTATCTATGCACATATTAACATATGTAACATAATTTCTAAGCTTATAACATGCTAGCATGATTTATTACACAATTAATACATGCTAAAATAATAATTTAAACCGTAGCATTATTGAAAGATAGGTTTTATCGAAGCTTGTTCGATATCTAACCTCGTTATCGGAGTCGATCGGTTGTAGGATAAATCAAACTCAAACAAAAGGAGAGAATTGAAGAAGAAAAATGGTTGGTTTTCTTTGAGAAACTTACGACAGAAAAGGAGGAAATGAAAATGAAGGGTGAAGTGTTTTATGTTTCAAGACATATTAATATACTTAGCAAATAAAAGAATGAAATGCACACCACACTTGATACACTCTCGGTCCTCTCAAATTAAACAAGACACAAAAATGAATTGAAGAGTCAAAGCTTAGGTCACAATAAAAATATCTTCTTACAAGCATTAACTTCTTGTAAAAGGTTTTGAAATCAACAAATTAAATTTTGTCTCACATATAGCATTATTGCCGCCAACTTTCATGTGTGTGTGTGAGTGAAAATTCAGATTTTGGCTTGTATTTACAAGTGTATATTTAACGCTCTATCCCAAAATTTTGTGCTCAAGTGTAAAGAAAATCAAGCTTTAATTTGTGTACATAGAATCAACAATATCGGCTATTTCACATAGCAAAATGCTGAGACATAATTCATCTACAAATTTTACTTGGTAAGTGTGTATTAATACTACACTTTAGAAATAACACAAATTGGATGATAAAAAAAAATGAAATTAATCCTACGTTTAAAAACATAGCAACTCACGGCACTTTCAAAATTATAATGCCCAAATTTCATTTTCATGCTATAAGTAGATATATAGCATAATATATATCCTAAATGATAAATTATATCATAGGAAAAATTATTGGAATTAATCCATAGGTAGAAAATCCTAATTCTCGATTTAGGGTTTTCGAGAATCTTAAATAATCAAAAATATAATTCCAAAATTTTCTAGCATTATTTCAATGCTAAATAATATTCTAATAATATAAAATAATCATAGGAATTTAAATATCATAATTCCTTGATCGTTAGACTTGATTCTCAAGTCATCTTAAAAAGTTAACGTTTGAAACGTCTCAAAACGTTAAATATCGACTCATATCAAAATGGTCGAAATAAAGCCGTAATCACTTTATTAAATTATTCCAATAATAATGGAATTAAATTCTAAGCTTAAAAACTTAGAAAACATCACGAGCATTAAAATATCAATACGTATCGACGTAGAAATAATACCGTTGAAATACGTTACATATTCGTATTTCTCAATTCACATTCATTTGTGAATAAAATATAGGAATTTATCATTCCAACAATAATCGAAATCATTATTCGATATATTAATAATCAAATTATCATAATAATTCTCTAATTTACGAAATTAATATCGTAATTAGGCGTTTAAATAATCGGGGTATTACATTCCACCCCCCTTAAAGAAATTTCATCCCGAAATTTACATAAATCAAAAGTATGGGGCATCTTAGCACCATAGCATCTTAAATTTGCTCGTGATTTCCTTTTGTCCATGGTTTCTCCATTGGACTTTCATCAAAGACCCAATTAAATTCTTAATCATTTAATCATACGATCAAATTGTCGTAGATGTTCATCACAACTCGTATTTGAGTTAAAGATCACGTCATTATGATGAATTACGTGATTTGGGTCATATTCACATTTCTTTAGCTGTGACACGTGGAAAATCATTATGTACGTTCTCCAAATTTTGGTGGAAGTACCAATCTATAGGCTACTGGGCCTTTTATTTCTAGGATCCTCGTAAGGTCCTATAAAACGTGATCTCGACATTCCTTGCACTTTAACTTTATAATTTCCCTCTATGGAGAAATCTCAAGGAACTTCATTTTCGCATTCAAAATACGGTTTTGATCTACGCGCACTAGCGTAAGACTTTTGTCTGTACTGAGCTTCTCTCATTCTTTGCTTTATTTGGCAAATATCATAATCATTTCATTTACGTTATCAAGACTTTATACTTTCTCTCACCTACTTTATTACAATAAAGTGGTGGTCGACATTTCTTTCCATATAATGCCACGTGTGGCTATATCTATCGTTGCTTGACAGTTATGGTCGTATAAAACATGTTTCCACTTGCACCTCGATTTAACATTAATGTTCTCATGGTATCCTTAAACATCCATATTGTCCTTTTTATCGTCCATCTGTCCGTGAGGGGACATCTACGATAAGGTTCAATATCGTGCATAACTCTCTTTTTGGTGAGCTAGCTCAAAATCTAGGGGTAAACTTGGAATCTCTATCTGAAATGATAGGTATTGGGACCCCTTGCAAAGATACGATTTCCTTTATGTACGACTGAGATAAATTATCAGATCTCTGAATCACCCCAATAGACAGAGATGAGCATTTTTGGTGAGTCAGATCACTACTACCCATATAGTAGTGTTACATTTTTATGACTTTGGCGAAACCTGTCATAAAATCCATTACTATGTCATTTCATTCTCATTTGTATCTCATTAGAGATTATAACCTCTTATAAGGTCATTGATACAATGTCTTCACCTCTTATAACCGAGACAATGCTCATCAATGAGGTTATAGCTCATTTCATTCTTTACTATCTAATTTTTTTATTTTATTTTTTGTAAATCAATATATATACTTTAATGCTGCTTGGGTGGGCGGTATGAGGAATATCATGAGCTTCATTCATGATTTCATTTCTAAGCTTATCATTGCTTGAAATATATATATAACATTTCCTTAGACAATATGATCTTTGTCGGTAGCCTCTTTAAAACCCTCCAGCCCTTATAGGTGATAGTTTATATCACAATTGGAATCTTTTTCTGATTCGAGCCATCTTTTCTATCTCATTTTTAAGTCTCTTGCTCGAAGAAATAATTCAAACTTTTATGGCTTGTGGAGATCTCACAACTTATTCCATATAGGAAGTGTCTCCAAAATTTTGGTACGTACTACTGCTGCTATTTTAAGTCATGGGTTGGGTAATTCTATTCGTGAGGTCTAAGTCATCGCGGTGCGTTGACTATCATCTTTCTCACTTTAATAAGTGGCCTCATATCCATTTGTCCAGGTAAATTTGGTTCCTTCGGAAGATATCATGTGTCTAAAGAATATTCCTTCTTTAAGCCGAAATTCATATATTAAATTTGGCAAAATTTTGCTCGACTATAAAAGTCGATGTCTGATCCTTGATGTTCTTTAGGTTCTTTCTCGTCCTTCATATGGATAAGAACATCGTTCATAAAGATTTAGACAAAATTGTCTAAGTACATATGGAACACTCGATTTTGAGGTTCATGAATAGGTGGTGTACTAGCTTGTCCGATTGGCATGGCTATAAGCTCATAGCAACCATATCTTATTCGGAAAAATTTTGCTTTCGTACATCGATACCATTTACATAAGCCTCCATTTTCATATGAGTCTCTCATTATCATAGGACTCTGTGTCTCGAGTGGCTTTCGTCGGAATCGTGCCTTTCGCTTAGAAACTTGCCTATTTCAGTGCGTTTTTACCTCATATATCTGACGATCTTTCTCTTTCAAATAGCCAGGGGTCACATTGCTCCCTATTACTTCTTTGATTCCAGAAGTGTGTGTTACTTTCATCAGAAAGTAAGGTTGAGTTGATAGCGGAAATTCCCCTAATTTTCGAGGGTGATAAGATCCCGTCCTTTGCCATTCTCACCTCTTTATGGTATAATAGACGGCACAGGACGTGGGACGGCATTTGGAACATCAGGGTACAACCATTCCTTTATGCCCTGCTGTGTAGCTTGCCGAGGACGAGGACAAGTACCCGTAGGTGCCGTTCCTACGTATTATATGTATACTTGAGCTGTTGACAAATCCTCGATAAGTCGCCCAAGTCTTGGAATTTTCTACTTGGAGAAGATATTATCTTGGTACTTCTTTGCAAGATCCCGCCATTACATTGGCAAGCGATGGATAAGTTATTGGATGTCATCCTCATCTATCTCTCCATAGTTACGAGCATTCATCTATAGGTGTAGAAATTCCTCCAAAAACTGTCCTAAGCCATGCCCAGTTTATAATAAAAGAGTCGATACTTCTGTGTGAGCTTTATACTTGTAGGCCTTGGGGTTAACCTTTTTACTCATCAGACTCCCTTTCTTACCATCTGTAAAGATAGTTCTAGGTGAGCCATCCTTAAATTAAAGCAATTGAGGATCCAAAATCCCGTTGCATAGAATTTCAATGGAGAGGCTATGCCCGTGTTTCTAATCACGTGGTGACATCCATTTTCAAACTTACATTTCTTGAATTATATCTACATTCCACATATATATTATGATCTAACTCATTTGTTAGAACCTGAGGCGATCCTAGGTCCAATTCTAAACTCGAGCAACACCTGCGATGGCCATAATTCTCGTATATGTGAAGAGATTTTCATTTCTCGATTCGTTTACCCTGAATTGGGTTCTATCGTTTCTCGCATACTTGTGCGATGTTAGAAAACGAAGCACCTATATCGAATGAGAGAAAAAAATTATAGGTATTCGAGAAATTTTCTCATATATATCGGGGCTTCTCATTTCGTTAGTCACGTATTCGGTGCGAAGTATAGGCTCGGTCTCGGTGTTCTCGTGCATTCAAATAAACATCTATTTCATACATCATTGTCCTTTCCCTTGGGACATTATGCTTTCTTGCTATGACCTTCTGTTACTTCGTTAATCATATCATTCTCGGTGTCAGTACTATTATGCTTTCATCAATAGCATTCTGTGGGTAGGTTTATATCGACCTATTCTTGATATTAATATCTCGATAACTTAATTTCATCGTAGATATCGTGATGTACCTGACACTATCATTCATTTCTGATCCAGTATGAATGATTCAATTCCCTTTTTCACATTATCAATCTTAGGAATATATATCTCTCATATATCCTTACCTTAAACCTTTTTTTTTTTTTCAAGAGAAATTCTTATACCGGCATTTAGTGCCATCGTTTGTAATATCCCTTTTTGGATATACGTCATTTCTTCTTAATATTTATTGATTCATTATGCAATTCTGCATAGGATAAAATCCTTTGTCCACTGGGGACATATTATACTTTTGCCTTGACGTCAAATATCTTTACCATTTTCTCGACATTCGGTGAATGCTTCATTCTCATGTCAGAGATACTTAATATCTCACTTGATTCCTCGTCACAAAAGTATGAGGGGTAAGATTTACAATTAGATTCACTTTAAGATTCTTCCGGTGAATCTTTTCATTCGCTCTTGAAAACATTTCCTTTGCAAAAGTCTAAAGAAGCTATCGTGCTTGTTAATTTCTAAGACACATAAAACAAGCGTTTTGTGTCAATACAATTTAGAGCACTAAGATCCATTTCAAATAATGAATCATTTCTTACTATGCTTCTTTACTTCAAAGGAATTACTTTACTTATCGAAGTCATGATATCACTGAAACTTATCTCATATTGTGGCTATCTCATAATTGTATAGCTCATAATTTCTTGATTATTTTGGACTTTGTCCTTTTCTTGAGCATGGTGTCGAGAAAGTAATATTACTTTCATTATACTTGATTCTTACTCTCGTGACTAGAACCGTCATTGATGTCATATAGCTTGGTAAGGTAGTACATTTGTACACCATAACTTAGATTCCAAGCATCTCATCACCATGTCTTCATTTGGAGATATTTTCTCCATACTTGATTTACATGCTAGGGCCATCCTAGTCGTTTACACATCTCAATGATTATGATTCCTCAATCTCATTATCATTGGTTTAACCAGTCTCATTTACTTGGAATTGATTATGTTCAAGCATAATCTCATTGATTGAGGTATAAACGAGAGATTTGTTATCCGGGATGCTATCACTTCTACATATATATATTCTTTGAAAAGAATATTGTGCATCTCCATTCTTTAAACATGTCCAACCTACTAAGGAGGTTTTAAGGACAATCAACTATCTTAAAGATAAGTTGTAATCTCTCGTTATGTCATAATAAGGGAAATTATATCTCAAGGATATCATGCACTTCCTTTACTTCAACTCTTGCATTCCATGCTACAGAGTATCTCATTCATAACATTTCATTATCATAACAGTCACATGAAGATATAACTTCACTGTTATCAATATCTGGTAAGCCCATCGGGGTCATTGCATCCATGTGCATCATAGGAAAATATCTCGCCTCATCGAGATCTTATTTACATCATATCTCCTTGATGTCTATCACTCTACTGATCTGAAACTTTTAGGTTATCCAAAAAGTCAACCTACATCATATCTGATGTTTATCACTTTACTAATTCAAAACTTAGGTGACAAGATAAGTCAACCTGCATCTTACCTATTAGTCTTCGGGATTGAAGAAAATTCGTCATATCGACTTTCAAAAGATATGGGTTCATGATTAAGGATAACATATTTTACGATTCGAATCCACATATTCTTTGAACTGAATAATTTGGGATCTAGGGTCCGAAGACCAGAATGACGACTACTGAGATTTCTTTGGTCATATGGGTTGGCGGACCCATCACAAATATTTTCTCGATCACATGAGGATTTGGTTTCGAAAGAACACATTATAAATTCTCGGGTTGAAAATTTTCTTTGAAAAAGTGAGAAACTTATATGATTTCTCAATTCGAACTAGGTCGTAGAGTTAAACTCGATGACGAGAAATTTGAATAGGAATAGGATTGAATCCTTATACACTTAGTAAAAGTCATCAACAAGAGTTCTTATATGCGTCATGGTGCTTCTCGTACTCACGGGAATACTACTTTCTAGTATCATTCTAAGATTCTAATCGCACCGAAAAATTCCCATTCTATATAACTATAAACTAATTTCAACCGACTCTCGTCAATTATGGAGAAGGAATCGAGTTTGGTTCTTCATAAGAAGTATAGTACTACTGTGATAGAAGTGCGTGGTAGCTGTTCATAAATCGGAGCGAAGGAGAGCAGGCCAAAACAAAATCAACTGCTTGTGATGCGGTTCGCCCGGCCGAGGTCTAAGTGCCGAGATACCGAGATGCCGAGGTGCCGAGGTCGTCGCCGAGGTTGAGCTGCCGAGGTGCCGAGGTCATACCGTAAATACCAGTCAAGGTCGAACATGATGCCGAGGTCGAGGATGTAAATGACGGTCGAAGTCATAGTTGTCGATGTCGTTCATATAATTACAAGTCAAAATCGAAATCGAGGTCGAAGGTATTGACGTAGAAGTCGAGGTCGTCTGGGCGATGCGAAGCCAAAGTCATAAACACCGAGGTCAAAGTCAAGGTCGAGGTCATTTGCCAATGCCGAGGTCATTGATGTAAATGACGAAGTCATTAAGGCGGCGTCGAAGTCGAAGTCGAAGAGATCGACATCAAAGTCGAAGTTGAAGACGATGAAGTTATAATCTTGGTTGTCAAGGTCGAGGTCGTAGGTGATGCCGACGCCGAGGTTGTGCATACCGATACCGGTCGTACATGCCGAGGTCGTATTGAAGAGGTCGAATCGAGGTCGTACATGTCGGCCAAGTCGTACATGATAATGCCGATATCAAAGCCAAAGGCGCATGCAATCGACGCCGAGGTTGATTTCCGGTGGAGGTGATCGGACCGAGGTCGAGATAAATTGGCGGTGGATGTCACACCGCCGTGCTCGAGATCATAAGCCGAGCTCGTACCCACCGGCTCGCGTCTGCCGAGCTCGAGCGAGGTGGTGACAGGTCGAACAGCCGAGGTCGACCAACCAAGTCGTCTTGCCAGTCGGACTAGACTTACGAGGTCGGACCGAATCGACCGGCGGTCAAAATTATACTTGTTGGTGCGAGCGCGAGGCGAAGTCGAGTTCAAGGTCGATTGAACATGATCGCGATTCGGTCTTTAGCGACTCTAACGAATTTTTTTTTTTTTTTATCATATCTTTACTTCGTTTTCAACGAAGAGTCAAAGATGATTTGGAGTTCCGTCATGCGTGAACTTCCAAATAAAAGGATCATTCTCGTGTCACTTATTGCATAGTGACATTCATTTTCTTGACATCTTTTCCAATTCTGAGCTTGAATTTTCTTCTCGTCTATCAATTCGAGATTCTCAGGATGGAATAAATTCGAATAATTCATCTTCCTATGTTCTTTCGCAATTGGGATCATGCGTCTTAAACAGTCTACGTTCTTTTGGGATAACATACCCATCATCGTAAACATCTTTGGGATTTGAAATAAACTTTTCAAATATTCATATCAATAAAATTTCTATTGATTTACATGAATTGAACATTTTATCCCAAAAAATTTGTCGATACATTCTCGTATGACATTATCATACGTTGGTGGCGAACCAACGACTTTCTATCAATCCTCATAACTTTCATTTGGGATGACATAATCATTAATCAAAACAATATTGAGAATTGAAGAATAAAATTTCAAATATGACGAACATATTTCGTTTCAAACATACGCATTTCGTGTGAAAAAATTTCAATCAATAATCCATCAATCGATAAATCATGGTTATTTACAACCTTTTCATTTCATTTGTCGATAATGTTCTATCGACAACAAATCAAATTCATAAATCATTTGTCGATAATGTTCTATCGACACCAAATCATTATCGATAATGTTCTATCGACACCAAATCATTGGTCGATAATGTTCTATCGACACAATTCAATTCATAATTTCAAACTTCTCTTTTAAAGATGAAAAATAATTTACCTTTTCCCATTGAGCTTGATGTGATGGTGTCGGCGGTGTCGGTGACCTCTAGAAATCTAGTGACTCAATCTAGACTTAACTCTGAAAAGAGCTTTTGGATTCAAAGAGCGAACTGCTCTGATACCACTTTGTAACAGCCCCTAAATTCTAAGTACGATTTAGCAAGGGCTAATACTTGGAATAATAATCAAAGCTTTAACCAATATATATACAAGAACTCATATGTTTTGGGCGTATTCAACTAACAACATCATAAAATAAATTAATTGATTACAGTGAAAACGTGTGAATACACATATGACGATGTGTATTGAAGGTTTCTAAAGTATATCGTATTCAAAAGGGGTTCAATTGCTCCGACACATCTCCATCCATCATCGCTCAACTGCATATTTAAAACAAATATGCGGTGAGCACAAGATTACACTCGATGGCTCATGCCAAAATAATTTATCAAGTTTAAATTACTACGCCCATCACGGTAACACGAGGTTTTAATTCAAAATACCGTGCTTACTAAATATTTTCTTTCATTTTCCATAAAGATTAATGCGGCGGACATTTTCCATGTATGTATGATCCATATCCACCACAATAATTCACCCAACAATAATTCCTTGTTGGAGAGGAGGCCTCCTCTCACAGACGCTTCGTGACGCCGAAACACCCTTTCGGCTGCACAATACAAAATAATCGGTGCACAAAATCCGAGCCATCTCAAAGACAGGGATACTAATTTTCCATCATCCTTGGGGTACTTTGAAGAATACGAATTCAAGCATGTCGTAAAGTGGGAGCAACCCAACATTATGCATCAACAATCATGGATTGGATACATCATAAAACATAAATATTTTGGGCGGGTAATTAAATAAATCATTTCATAAATATTTGCTTGCAATAAAGCATCATAAATAAATCATTTGGTAAATTCTACCGGTTTGAGTATAGTAAAGCCCACCTTTACTTTTGAACTTTGAATTCGATACGTGTTCTCCTCTCAGTTGCGTGTGAGCCTTCACGTCCAGCTTTACGCAAAATTTTATGTTTAGCACGGCACACTTTTCGAGATTTTCAAAGTTCATTCGACTTTGATAAATAGAATAATAATTGAAGTTCTAATAAACTTTATCGTCGTTTCTACGTATTTCAATAAAAATAATTCTCGTATTCGAGAGAGGCGTAATCGATCTACGGTCTCATTTAGCCTTTTAGGCAAATAATGAGCGATATAATAACGTTATTGAAAACAAGGATTTCAATCATGAAATCTTTTCTCACAATTGAGATATTCAGATAAAAGTGTCGTTTTCACGTATTAACGTATTTAACGAGCGTATTTCGTCGTTAATTTGAAAGTCGACCATTTTGACTTTTCATTAAAAATATTCAATAAAACATATTTTAATCAATATAAATCGATTTTCAATCGATTTCTTTTCATAAAGCTTTAATCTTGATTTTCACGCAAATCGATAAACTTGATTAATATTTTCTTTCAATATTAATCTTTTAAAACTTTAAGCATTATTTATGTTTTTAACGTTATTTAATATAACGTTTCATCGTAAACATAATATTCTATGTTTAATAATTCTCGAAAATTCAATTATGTCTAATATAATTTTTAGACATATAATAAATTATTATACTTGATTAAAAAGAATTAAAATTCCTTAATTCCACAACATAGCTCACTATTATAACACAATATTTTTCAAACTTGTTCCAAAATTTCTCTAAATTCATATAGTGTATTATTCTACACTAAGATCATTAATATGTATTAATATCACTATAGAAAAATTTGGAACTCACCTATATACATAGTATAGGTCACGGTTTTTATAAAATTTTATCGATAAATTTTCAAAATTCTAATAATTATACACAAGTCTCAAATATTAATATATAACATAATTATAACCTAAGTTTAATAAAATCAAACAAAACATCATAGAATCATCATAGGTAGCTCACGGCTACTTTGGTATTTCAAACCAAATAATTTTATAAAATCTATAAAATTACACTATGCTTATATGCTATCATATAGCACTAATACATCATAATATCATATAATAACACTATACAAACCATAGAACCAAACACTATGGGTCTCGAAATTTTTCCAAAATTATCCAAATAATTTCCTAAAATTGAAATTAAATTATCTGAGGCCTAACCTTCATTCTATATCATTAATCTAGCATAATTTCCAACATAATTAAATCTACATCAATGAATCATTGTTCATAGCTTTCGGTCCTTCCTCAAACATATAATTATATATTTTCTACAAATCCTTGTAAATTCCTATAACACCTACTTTAGCTCTACAACATTTATGTGTTATAAAATCACTTGAATATAAATTGTACACCAACCTAATATTTCTTCATCATTTTCGGTAGTTTTATAAAATTAAGCAAATGGATTCCAAAAATTCTCAATTTAATACCATGCACTCCTACCACACTATAGATCAACAATCCAACATCTAAATCATCCTAGCAATTTTCGAGCATCATCAAAATGATTTAAATAAATTTCTTAGCTTAGAAATAAATTATCTATGCACATATTAACATATGTAACATAATTTCTAAGCTTATAACATGCTAGCATGATTTATTACACAATTAATACATGCTAAAATAATAATTTAAACCGTTGGATTATTGAAAAAGATAGGTTTTATCGAAGCTTGTTCGATATCTAACCTCGTTATCGAGTCGATCGGTTGTAGGATAAATCAAACTCAAACAAAAGGAGAATTGATGAAGAAAAATGGTTGGTTTTCTTCGAAACTTACGGCAGAAAGGAGAAATGAAATGAAGGGTGAAGTGTTTTGTGTTTGAAGACATATTAATATACTTAGCAAATAAAAGAATGAAATGCACACCACACTTGATACACTCTCGGTCCTCTCAAATTAAACAAGACACAAAATGAATTGAAGAGTCAAAGCTTAGGTCACAATAAAAATATCTTCTTACAATCATTAACTTTGTAAAAGGTTTTGAAATCAACAAATTAAATTTTGTCTCACATATAGCATTATTGCCGCCAACTTTCATGTGTGTGTGTGAGAGTGAAAATTCAGATTTTTGGCTTGTATTTACAAGTGTATATTTAACACTCTATCCCAAAAATTTTGTGCTCAAGTGTAAAGAAAATCAAGCTTTAATTTGTGTACATAGAATTCAACAATATCGGCTATTTCACATAGCAAAATGCTGACATAATTCATCTACAAATTTTACTTGGTAAGTGTGTATTAATACTACACTGAAATAACACAAATTGGATGATAAAAAAATGAAATTAATCCTACGTTTAAAAACATAGCAACTCACTAGCTTTCAAAATTATAACGCCCAAAATTTCATTTCATGCTATAAGTAGATATATAGCATAATATATATCCTAAATGATAAATTATATCATAGGAAAAATTATTGGAATTAATCCATGGGTAGAAAATCCTAATTCTCGATTTAGGGTTTTCGAGAATCTTAAATAATCAAAATATAATTCCAAAATTTTTAGCATTATTTCAATGCTAAATAATATTCTAATAATATAAAATAATCATAGGAATTTAAATATCATAATTCCTTGATCGTTAGACTTGATTCTCAAGTCATCTTAAAAAGTTAACGTTTGAAACGTCTCAAAACATTAAATATCGACTCATATCAAAATGGTCGAAATAAAGCCGTAATCACTTTATTAAATTATTCCAATAATAATGGAATTAAATTCTAAGCTTAAAAACTTTGAAAACATCACGAGCATTAAAATATCGATACGTAATCGACGAGAAATAATCTGGTTGAAATACGTTACATATTCGTATTTCTCAATTCACATTCATTTGTGAATAAAATATAGGAATTTATCATTCCAACAATAATCGAAATCATTATTCGATATATTAATAATCAAATTATCATAATAATACTCTAATTTACTAAATTAATATCGTAATTAGGCTTTTAAATAATCGGGGTATTACAGTATATGTCCATTCGGGTTGCACAGGGGCTGCGAAGATTCTGGTTCGGGTCCCTCTTGGTGAGATGCTAGTTAGGATTGTGTACACATTAAGCATTTGAGACGTTGGGTCGCTCGTTTGTTTAGACATCGAGTCATTGGGTCGCCATTTGTCGTGCGTCCGGGTGAAGGAGGCCTCCTCTCGGTAGCGTTATCCATAGCCGACTTGGAATATCGTTGAAAGAAAATGCTTGTGCAGCGATGTTTTGAGAAAATGATGAAAATGTTTTAGTAAGCACTGAGGCCTTTTCAAATAAAACCCTTTTGTTTACTATGATAGTGGCGACAATATTTTGTAAAGTTAAAATGTTTCGGCATGTGTCTCGAGTGCATCTTTGTACTCACCGCATGTTTGTTTTAAATGTGCGGGTTGAGCAAGTGATGGAGCAGGCGGGAGTTGAGCGGAATCTTTTGTCGAAAGTATGAAGTATTTTGGTTCACCTTGAGAATGCATCTTAATATGCATGTCTCACACGTTTATTCATTTGCCAAACTCGTGAGACTCTGTTATATTTTTTTACCATGTTAAGCATTGTAAAAGCTACTGTTTTGTCGAACCCTTGAAACCTTTATATATATATATAAGCTATTTTGCTCCATTATGATTCTCGATTCTGTTTGGAACATCTATATTTCTTCATAGATGAAATGAGTTGAAAAACCCTATTCTTTTCATATTCACGAAATCCAAACCCCAAGTCACGGTTCGGTAAGGATTAGCCAAATCGGGTTGTGACAGAACCACAAGTTACTGCACACACCGTTGCCATTGTGCCTGTAGTACCTCGTCATAGTGGGAGGGTTGTTCGTCAACCCGAGCGATTTATGTTCGTGGGAGAATCTTGGTTTAGTCCCGAAACAAGCGAGACAATAATCGACCCATGGACATACATCAAGGTGATACAGGTATTGATACAAGATCATGGAACTTACGCTTTGACAAAGTGGTAAAGTCTATGGATTTACCAGTTGCTAGCGAGTTGTGTGTCGGTTAGATATCAGCGGTGATGTGGTATTTCTTGCACTTTATGTAGATGACATTCTTCTTTGGCAACAATGTGAAGTTGTTATCGGACGTAAAGAGTTGGTTATCGATCGGTTTCAAATGAAAGACTTAGGAGATCGCTACATTCTTGGGATCAAGGTTTACGAGATCGCGAAGAAGAAAATATTGAGCTTATCTCGGGCGTCTTACATTGATATTGTGATTACTCGTTCTAGTATGCGGACCGCCAGAAAGTTGCTACCTTCGACATGGCGTTCCTTTATCTAAAGCGATCACCTATGACGCAAAGGCGATAGAGGAAATGAGACAAGTTCCTACGTTTCCGCCGTGAAGTCTCATGTACGCAATGCTATGCACGAGGCCCGATATCTTCTATGCGGTAGGCATAGTAGCTAGATATCGATCTAACCTGGACAAGCTCATTGGTGCATGGCATATACTCAAGTACCTAAAAAGACTTGAGATTATAGGCTAATTTACTATACGATAGTCTAATGCCTTTAGGTTATTCGGACTCGGTTTCCAAGTGACCGTGATGAGAAAAAGTCTACCTCAGGCTATGTGTTTACCTTGGGAGGTGGAGCCGTAACCTGGCAGAGTGCAAAGCAGCAATGCATTGCAGACTCTACCATGGAATCCGAAAAAGTAGCCACTTCGGAGGATGCTAAGGAGGCTGTATGGTTCAAGAACTACCTCGTGGATCTAGATGTGGTACCTGGTTTGCCCATGAGTAGCATAGTTTACTGTGATAACTCAAGTACAGTGGCAAACTCGAAGGAACCACGGATCCACAAGGCAACCAAACACATAGAGAGAAAGTACCATGTCATACGAGAAATCGTTAGACGAGGGGACGTGCTGAATGCAAAGATTGATACGACGGATGACCTAGCGGATCCATTCACTAAAGCCTGCCGCAATAAGTCTACGTCGGGCACGTTAGAGGACTTGAATTGCGCTAGATGGCACCCACTTAGAAAGGAAACTTTTGTATAAGTGGGAGAAGCAAAGTAAGTAAAGTGATGGTTTTGTTTGTAATACCTAGTAGAGAGACACATTGTATACTAAAAGTTTTCTTTAGTATAACTGGGAGATTGTTGGATTTGTATACTGAAAGCAGTTTTGGTTGAGCTTGTATACAATGTTTCCTGTTACCGCTATTACAATCTCCTATCTGATTTGAATACTTGATTGCATATATATGTGTCCCCTTATCTCATATATAAGTTAGATCATACAGTGTGTAGAAGATCACAGAAGTCTCGTATGATTGGTCAAGCAATGAGATATAAAAGTTTCACAGCTGAGACAACTTGAGGACGAGTTGTCGGTATAGGCTACGGTATAGATAAGAAGTGACTTGACTTGGTTACTTGTCTATGCTGGTACGTCTCTGACGTATTGAAGGATCACAGTGAGATGTGTTCTTCTATCTGACCGTCGTGAAGAACCAAGATCTCGGTGACTTACGATGATCTAAACCTCGATAAGGTATTAGGTGAGTATGAGTTGCTGACCATCACTTTGACTTGTTATGGGTGAGGGTTATATGTTCTAACCCATTATTCTCCGCATCTTGGGTGGTGGCAGTGCTTGTATGTCATGCTAGTTATCTGTATCGAGTCACCATATCCATTTAGGATGATGGCGTCCCTTAAGGAACTCAAAGATTTATTGTACTAAACCTGCGAGGTTGAGTTAGCTCAAGTACAATAATAAGGTTGAGTGGTACTACTTAGGAATTAAAGATATTAATTATTTTAAGCGATCGAATGCTCTAAATAATTAATGGACGTTCGATATCTTAAATACGGGATTCGTTATGTCTAAGTGCAAGCCCGACTCAACTTCGGTAATAAAGGGTAAGTCAAGATTTATTCTCTAGTGGCATGAATAAATGTTTACAAATTAATTTATGTTACAGGTGAACATAAGATAATTAATTTATTTGAGGCCCATCTTTATTCCTTGCATTTGATCCTCAATTTGGCCCATCCGGGCCCGTAAGCTAGGCAAAATCGGTGCCCTATGCTCTACAAGGCAAGGATTTGATTCTCTTTATCCTATAAGGATATTATTATATTTATGGGATATGCATAGATCCTTTCCATATAAGATTATGGTAATAATCCTTTCCATAAAGGTTTATGGTAATTTCCATATGGGATTATGGTAATTTCCATAAAGGATTATAGTAATTTTCATATGGGATTATGGTAATTTCCATATAGGATTATGGTAATGCATTATAAAGATGAGGTAAGAGATTAAATCTAGGTCAATGATTAATAATCATCATCATTATTTTCGAGAATTTGAGGTTCATCCTTTGAGAGATTTTCGAAAATTCTTGAGTGCTGAGGGTGATTTTCGAAGCATTCTCCATAGATCGTCCTCACTCGGCGTTGGAGATTGGGCAATCGGGATACACCCGAGGAAGGTCAAAGCACGAGTCTCGATCCATTCCGCCTCGGCAGTTGAAGGTAAACACGAGAAAACCCCAACGTGTTGCAATTAATTATATAGGTGCATGCTAGGTATATAATCAATGTATGGTGAATTAAACATCCAAGATAGATCCTCGGGAGAGGGCTAAACATAGTTTTTCCCTTCAGGTATGAGGAATATCATGAGCTTCATTCATGATTTTATTTCTAAGCTTATTATTGCTTGAAATATATATATCCTTTTCTTAGACAATATGACATTGTCCAACGCTTCTTTGAAATCCTTCAGCTCTTCATTCCTCTTCTTAGCTCGTGTTCAAGTCTCTTTGCTCGAAGATATATTTCAAACATTTTTAATTTGTGAAGAATCCTCAACTTATTTCATATGGGTGATGTCTCCAAGACTTTGGTATTTATACCATTGCTGCTATTTCAAGTCATGAGTTGGGTCATTCTATTCATGTGGCCTAAGTTATTGTGATGCGTAAGCTATTGTCTTTCTCATATTAATACATGGCCTCACTTTCATTTGTCCATGTAAATGTGATTCCTTTTTGGGGTATCTGTGTTATCGGCCTTGCTATCTTAGAGAATTCTTCATGAATCTCGATAATAGTCAATTTATCTAAGGAATTCTGATCTCATTTTAGGTCGTTAATGACTTCCATTCTTACACACTTTGATTCCTCTGAAGGCACCATGTGCACGAGGAATTGATACGACCAACAAGAACGCTGAAGCAACGGATCGAACTCACGTCAACAGATAGGTTGATTCAAACAAACTTCAAACGACTAAAACCCTTAACAGAAACTCGACTGGAAACTATATCAAATCAACTCGGATTAAGCTCAAATTTTACCATCAATTATAAACTGAAGTCATGAACAATATACCCAAAATTCATCCAATTCGCACGAGTAGTTTAGGATTTGGCTCGATGATAACTTTTCGGACGTTTTAGGGTTAAAGGATGGAAAAACGAGACGTGGGCGTTGGATTGGACGGATGGGCGTGGAGATGACTGGAAGCGAAAAGGAAAGGTGAAGAGCTTGCGAAGCGAACCCCGGTTTACTTGAGTCGAAACACGCCTATGGAACAATCTTCGTGGCTTGTCTAACCCGGATACTACTAGATATCACGAGCGAGATAATTGATTTCAAGATCTAAAGTTGCCAACTCTAGAAATCTACCAAGAACTAGGGTTTGTGCTTGAAGAACACGTGAGACAAGAGAGAAAATAGATTTCTTATTCAAAACTCGTGCATCTCAAAAAACATCCAAAACGAAATTAAATACTAGTCTAAAGCTAATGCGGGCTTATTCTCAAAATTACAAGGCCTTGGGCTTAGTAATTTCGAAAATAGTCAAATTAATAATGAAAAGAAACATCGGCCAAAACACCTAAAAGCGACTTGTGATAAATGGGCTTTATTTAAAGAAACAAATAAAAAGAAACCCACGAAAATAGAAGGGCCTTCATATGCTCGAGCCTCGGTCTGGACAACGGTCAAATTCACCAATTTTCTTGCTTGGAACCAACATCTTCATCTTCCAATTTCCTCCGGATAATGCATCGAAATAGCCTTGCGGTGCTTGGCTCGCAATCGTGTCCTTCGGACCTCTCATTGCAACTCGGGTTCAATTCATCATTCTTTGGATCTCGACTCATCATTCCCCTCTCAAAAGAATTAGATCCTCGACCCGACTCCTCATCGACATCAAAGTCATCTGTGGAAAGGAGACAAGTCAGAAACATTAAAGGTATTGGAACACTTATACTCACCTGGAAGATCAATGCGGTAGGCATTGTCATTGACTCGAGCCACCACGATGGCGGTCCATCTCCGCGAGGCATCAACTTCGACTTCCTCAAGTTAGGGAAGCGCCCTTTACTCAAGTGAACCCAAACCTTATCACCTGGTTTGAACAACACTTGCTTGCGGTGTGCATTAGCCTTGGCGGCGTTTTTCTCACCCTGAAGCTCGATCCTATCCTTGATCTTCTTATGCATCTCTCGAACCTGTTCAGCTCTACGAGAACCTTGCAAACTTGAAAGATGATCAAAAGGCAAAGGAATAAGATCTGTGGGAGTAAGAGGATTAAAACCATACACTACCTCAAATGGAGACATGTTAGTGGAAGAATGCACAACACGGTTATAAGCAAACTCAGCAAAAGGTAAACACTCTTCCCATGACTTCAAATTATTCTTCACTAAAGCACGAAGCAAGGTACTAACGTCCTATTAACTACTTGATCGACCATCGATCGAGGATAACATGCGATAGAACATAAAAGTTTAGTACCTAACTTTCCCAAAGAACACGCCAAAATGTCCCAAGAACTTAGTATCACATCGGACACAATAGTACGAGGCCGCCATGCGGTCTAACCACTTCACGAAAGAATAGGTTAGAAATATTAACAAAGATCATCGGTTTGCGTGCATGCAATGAAATGAGACATTTTGGAAAACCTATCAACAACTACAAACAGAATCATTGCGGACTTAGATCTAGGTAAACCAAGAGCGAAATCCATAGAAATGTCGACCTAAGGTGCGAGATGGTGTAGGTAGTGGGTGTACTGACCAAATGGATTAGAACTAGATTTAGCCTTCCTACCGTAAGACATCCGCAGATTCTCTCAACATCTCTCTTCATGCGAGGCCAATAAAAATGCTCATGCAATAGACTCAAAGTCTTAGCAAAACCAAAATGACCCATCGGACCACCTTCATGAGACTCTAGAACTAGCAAATCTCTCATGGAACAGCGAACACATAACCCGCATCCTTGAACAGAATCCATCGGTCACATAAAAGAATCCACAGATCTAGACCTGGGCGACAATTCGGAAAATATCACCAAAATAAGGATCGGAAGCATAGAAACTCTTCAAATTCTCGAAACCTAAGCCTTTGGGCATGCATCACGTAGTAAAGTATACTGCGGGCAGCGATCAACAACCACGTTCTCCTCACATTTCTTGTACTTAATGACATATAGGAATGATTCAATGAACTCAACCCACAGGCATGTCTCAAATTCAGATTCTCACTGCCGCTTTCAAGTGCTTGGTGATTCGTGATCGGTGAAATCACGAACTCCTTGATCTCGAATAATCTTGCCAAGTCTCAAAGACCTCTTCAACGCATACTCTGACTCCTTATCGTCGTAGAGTACCTAAGGGCTGCTCCATTCAGTTCTCCTTTGAAATATCGACCGGCTTCTATCCCTGCATCAAAACAGCACCAATGCCTATACCGGAGGCATCACACTCAATCTCGAACATCTTAGAAAAATCGGGCAAAACCAACAAAGGAGCATTACACAATTTCGACTTCAGCAGTTAAAAGCATGCTCTTGGGCTTTGCTCCTCAAACTTCTTGTCTTTCCTACTCAACTCGATCGAAGGTGCAGCAATAGAGGAAAATCACGCACAAAGCGGACGATAAAAACCAGCTAAACCATGAAAAGATCTCACATCGAACATGACTTGGCGTAGGCCATTCCTCGATAGCTTTCACGTTAGCTCTATCAACCTCGACACCACGACTACTCACAACAAAACAAAGAAAAATAATCTCATCCATGCAAAAGGTACACTTAGACAAATTAGCATATAGTTCAGCATCACGCAAAGACAACACGAAAACATGCTTAAGATGCCCAACATGCTCATCAACAGAAGTGCTATATATGAGGATATCATCAAAATAGACCACAACATACTTGCCAATCACATCACGTAACACATGGTTCATCCATCGCATAAAAGTACTAGGAGCATTTGTAAGTCCAAAAGCATAACAAGCCATTCATACAAACCATGCTTAGTCTTAAATCTTGTTTTCCACTCGTCCTTCAGCCATTCTAACTTGAAAATATCCGAGCGCAAATCAATTTTGGAAAAGACAGACGCTCGAGACAACTCATCTAGCACAACATCTAACCTGGGAATGGGAAAGCGATATTTCACCGTGATTTTGTTGATGGCATGACAGTCCATACACATCCGCCACTCATTCGATTTCTTTAGAACTAGGATGACGGGAACGACGCACGGGGACAGACTTTCTCGAATCTGTTTCTTCTCCAGCAACTCCTTGACTTGACGGTCTATCTCCTTCGTCTCTTCAGGGTTGGTCCGATATGCGGGCCGATTAGGAAGAACTGGACCCGGCTGAAAGTCGATCTGGTGCTCAATTCCTCGAATTGGCGGTGACCACTGGAATCGCATCCGGGAACACATCCTTGAACTCCTCCATCAAAGGCTGCAAAGCGGTTGGAATGACAACATCGAGTATCATTAGCCTTAAATGTAACTAGAACGATAGACATACCATCTGTGACCGCTTTCTGTACTCCTTTGCACTACTAAATAAGTTCTTGTGCCTTTGGATGCGATTCGGTCTGCTGGGCCTCGGTGGGTAGGCAACATGAGCGAACTTAGAGGTCCCGGGCGTGGAAGATCTTGCCTTGGAAGACTTGGAGGTGGCACGACTCATCGAAGCGCGACCTTGCTCTCGGACTTCCTTTCCGTTCTTCCTGAACTTCTCTTGCATCCTCTTACAGGTCTACGCAGCATCCTTGATGCTAATGGCCACAATCTGGTGGTGCGTCCATCTCTAGTCACGGCATAAGTGTTGGCGAAGCCATCATGTATCGCCTTCTGTCAAACCGCCAGGGCGACCAAAAACATATCGCGCGCGTCCATAGGGATGACGTCACACAAAATAGTATCTCGTATATCTACCAATTGAAAAGGTGGCGTTTACGATAACCGACTACGATCTCACCTCCGTCGATCGACCATTGCAATCGGTGGGGCTTGGCATGCTTCCGGGATCGGGTTGATTTTCCCATCGCATCTTGGTGATAGCGTTCACGGCGCTTCCACTTCATCGATAATGAGCGAGCACGTCTTGTCTTGGATAGAACATCGTGAGTGAAGATGTTCTCGCTTATCTTTCGATCATCTTCACGAATCGGACTCGGGGCTCGGATGGAAACAAGACTCACGTGAGTTTCCTTGTTGCTCATCTTCAATCTCATCGCTAGTGAGGCCATTAAAGGGCTGATCTTCGTCCCTTGCATCAATAGGATCTTGACCTCCTCTTCACTAGCGAGAATCCACTCACCTTGCTCCGTAATGATGAGAACTTCGGCGATTCGGACAATGGGCTTGAAAGGCCCCAACCTTTGCACTTGTGACCTTTGAACATCACATACTCTTCAGAGTACCATTACGAGGTTGTCTGGCGATGCAGTTTGACCCGATTATTCTGTTGGGCGTGGCGAATCGAACTCGGGTCTGCGATGGGTGAGTGCGGACCGCGCCCGAAACGACCGGGGTTGTCCTTGAGGGCGATGTAGGGGCTGTCCTAAGCGTACTAGTCGCCTCGGTATGGGAGCCCTAGCGGTGTCATTGGAAAGATTGACGTCCTCTGTCTAATTGCTCTACAATGGATGCATAATGAATCATTGCCTCAATGCTATCAAAATTCTTGCGACCCGACTTTCAATAAATATACGGATCATATGGATCGTCACTTTGCCCACGGTATGATAAGCGGCTTGGATATAAACATAGCTAATCAAGGCAATCAACCAATCAACTACTTAATAACGCATAGGTAAAAAGGATAAACCATCGAATACCAACTCAAGTCGTAGAAGGACTTGTCGAAAGGGTTCGAGGTTGAACATAACCCGACCTAAAGGGATAAATTTAAAGTCACGAGTCGACCTCCAATTCAATACGAAATAAGCAATTATAACCAAAACATTAATAATATCGAGTTAAGCGGCAAATAAGCGTGTGGACATGCATATGACGATGCATGCCCAGTTCTAGAAACCTTTCTAATTAAGTCACAAAACAACTGCTACTCTGCACCACCGCGCACCCATCATCGATCCTTGCTCAACCTGCACATCAAAAACGAAATGCAGGGCTAAGTACAAAAGTACTCAGTGGACTCGTTGCCAAAAACATTTTCTTTGTCAAAGTTATTAGCGCCCACAATAGCGCATGGGATTTTAGTTAAAAGACTCATGCCTATCAAACATTTTATCGCTTTCCAAAAGCTTCGGCGAACTATTTCATTCACGTTGTTTCCATATCGATCATTCATTCATTCATTCACGCGCACTATGGGTGGCCACCTACACATAGTCGCCATGACCGTTGAGGTAGCTAACCTTAACACACAAATCACATGTACACAATCCGAGTTAGTCCTTAACTAAGTCGGATCCGATCGTTACCCTTTTTAACGTTGGTGGACCAACACATTCACATACCACATTGATATACCAATCTCGGATAGGATAACAACAAAATATAAACATTTGGCGATCGATAACATTTCATGTGATAATATTTCATAAAGCTTTGTAAAACATGATTTGAGATATGCATAACATTTTCGTTTCAAAAAGCCCACCTTAATCGAGCTAGTGGTTCTAAAAGAGGGTGTGATGTTCTTCCTCGCCGACCACGCATGCGATCAAACCCGCGTAAGAAAATAGCGTTTCTTAGATTCTTTCTATTGATCGAAGGTCGTTTATAAACTACGACTTAAAGTTCCCAATTAGGGTTTCTTATGATTTTATGTGATTGTTTTAAGTTAATTTCTATTATCTTACATCCCCAATTCCCAAGCTATATTACCTCATCGTTCATAGGTGAACTTGATTATGAATCATATTTTTCGAGTCTATCCTTGACTCTTAACCTTAGTTTTATTATAACGTTATTACGTTATAGGTTGTCGATAATCAAATTATGATTGGTAAATTAGGATATTCTCAAGCCACTAACTAGACTTAACAATTTTGGTTACGTCTTAGTAGGTTATGCTCGACGACTTGTCGTGTGTACGATAATTAAAGAGGAATATTGACTTACAATTCAGTGGACATATGCTATCATGTAAGTAATTAGAACTTAAGAATAAATGAAGTACTTGGGAATATTAACTCGGCTTTTGAGGCGTAAGGATCGACATCTTATGTTCGAATCGTTGCTTACACATTCGACATTGTGTATTTAACTTAACTCACCGAGGTTACATATGTCGTATAATCGTTATTCATTATCGAGTTGTGTTTACGCCCAACTAATATCGTATTGAGTTATCGTTATTGAATATTAACGTTGTAGCTCGACTTTTGGTTTTTCTAACGTAGAACTCACGTTTGAGTATCATTCATTAATAAAACCCTAATTTGTGTCTAACTTGATTCTCGTTTATTCCGTCTTAAGTTATCGAAATTGGTCAATTTCTTTTGGATTCTCGTTCATATAGTATTATGTTGTTTACGTTCGGGCTTTTGGTTTGTCGGTTCAACATAAACATAAACATTCAACATCAACAAAACCATACACAACATAAACTATACTAAGCATTAGAAAACTCTAATTTCTAATGTAATACACAATCATTGTGTAAGTGTGCATAAGTGTTTCATTCATCAACCATAATCACAACCACTCATTATAAGTTTATAATTAACTATCATAGCATCATTTAACATTAGAATCGAACTCATACTTAGCCATTTTGTTACGTTTTCGATAATTAGCAACAATTAGCATATGTATCCAATAAATTCCAATAAAATCATGTTATACTCCTATCATACTATAGAATTTAATTATCAACTCAATATCATCATATAAAATTTTAAACCATAGGTTAAAATTCTTAAAACTTTCGGCAATTTCAAATCAAAAAGCTTTGGTGTTCAATAAATTCCACAAAAATTATTTCATGCTTATACTATATACTAAACATGAAATATCACTTCATATCATGCATTAAAATTTTAAAACCATGCTTTCTCCCTTAATTAGTTTTCGTAATTCCACATTATATATATACATATTCAATAAATTCCAATCTTGCACAATATGTTTATATATGAATTAAACATGTAATATTAACACCAAACATTAACCAATATTTCATAATATCACACCTCCTATTATTTTTAGCAATAAAATCAAATAAATCATTATATATATATATATATCACGGTTTCATCAAGAAAATAAGATATGTGTTTGAATAAATTTCAAGGTTAATGTATGATGTTCATATCATACCCTAAACACCATATCTCAACTATTTTCCTCAACCAAAAATCAAACTATATATATATATAGTATTCGGCCATTTTGAAATAAAATAGGAGATGTGTTTCAAAAATCCCAATATTTATATATGATGTTCAAATCATATATTAAACACCATATCTCAACTATTTTCAGCAAAAAAAATTAAAATCCAAGCCTTAAAATCTCAAATACCTCACGGTAATTATAAAAAAGATTCCAAAACTATTCTGAAAATTGTGATATTTTACTACATGCTTATAACACCTTATTAAGTAATAATATCAAATAACATTCACAAAATCATGCTTTAACATATTTAAAAATAAATAAAGCATAAATCGAAAAAAAACAAACATGCTCCAAAATTATGAAATTTTACAGTAGCCTTAGAACATTATTCTAAGCATTTTTCATTCATGTCTTAAGAGCATTTGAAGGCTCTAAAGTCACGAAAATAAGTGAGGAGCAAACTAGGGTTTTAAACCCAAAATTCAAAATAAAATTCCACTCCATTAGGATGGAAGAGGATGATGAATAATACCTTCTTATGATCTTATAAGGATTATTTGAGTGTGGGAGAGGTTGGGAGGAGGATTTAGTGTTGGGAGTTTGAAAAGTGTAGAGAATTTGAAAATGAGAAAAATGTGAAATGATGAATGACGTCTGACCTTGAATGTCCCTTACTGATATCCCAGACCTAATGGCTGTCATTGCCCATTTTGGGGTGGTCTTGGTGGTAGTTGGGAGGTGGATTGGTCAAATTACCCGTTTTGGTATGTTAATACCGACTCTTTAAGTTTTAACGCACTTTCGATCGATTTCTCGGAACCTTAAGGTTCTATCTTATTAAATAGACTTTAAAATACTTATTTTAATGTTCATAAAAATTTCACAAAGTTCGGACGTCGTCCGATAAGTCAATTCCGAGTTATCGCGGAAAAAGCAGTTTCGGCGATTAAAATATGCTCATTCAAAATTCTATTGATTTTTTTTGAGCTTTCATAAATAATTTGAGTCTTATAAAGCATATTTTATTGATTTAGACCCTCGGTTCGAGTTTCGGGTCGTTCGGATCAATTTAGGGTTTTCCCGGTATATTTTACTCGGCGTTCGGTTAAGTTCTTCAGGAATTCCTTTCAGAAATTGATTCTTATAATTTCTAAATTCATAATAAATTATTCCTTCATGATTTTGATTGTTATCACCATTTATTACGATTAGCACGGACTGGAAGTTGTTAGGCTCGTAAATAGTGTTTTAAGATTGACCGCAAGTATGTATGCGAAAATTCTCATTCTTTGCATTCTCACATGTTTTCGTGTGAGGATTCTAAAATGAAATCCGTTCATGGAGATTCATTCTCGATCTTTCATTCTATGTTCAGGCTACTCGTAAAACCCTAATCCAGGTGGGGCTAGTTATCGCTTTTTTTCTTTAGTATTCGATCTCCGAATCGATTCTAATTCGTTTCATTGGTTTCCTTAAACATAATTAAGGACTAACTACTACAAATAATTGGTCTAAGCATCACCAATTAAAGTTTTAAATTTTTGGGTTATTACATACCACCCAAAAAATTTAGTCCGAAATTTGCTAACCTTGAAAAGATGGGTATTTCTCCTCTATCTCCCCAGTGTTGCTTCTTCTTGTCCAAGGTGTCTCCATAGAACTTTCACTAGCGGTATTTCTTTGTTCCTTAGCCTTTGGATACGTCGGTCCAAGATTTGGTAAGCGGGTTCTCGTAACTCATATTGTCATCGAGGATAATGTCATCGATGGTATCACATGGTTGGGATCATGTATGTACTTTCTTAGTTGTGAAACGTGGAACACATTGTGCACATTTCCAAAACTTGGCGGCAATGCAAGTCTGTAAGCCGCTGGTCCTATTCTCTCCAGAATTTCATAAGGTCCTATGAAACGTGGTCGCAACTTCCCTTTGATTCCGAATCTCACGATCCCTTTAGATGGAGAAATTTTCAAGAAGACCTTGTCTCCCTCTTCAAAATGTAGCTTTGTGCGACGCTTGTCGGCGTACGACTTCTGTCGGTCCTGGACCTCCTTGATCCGTTGGTGGATCTATCGCACGATCTCAATCATTTCTCCCACAGAGTCAGGTCCTAACACTCTCCTTTCTCCCACTTCATCACAGTAAAGTGGTGACTGACATTTCATACGTAAAGCGCTTCGTGCGGGCCATTCCATAGTCGCTTGGTAGTCATTGTTGTGGGCGAATTCCACAAGTGGTAACACTTGTTCCCAACTTTCTCTCTCTATCGAGGACAACGGTCCTCGACATTTCTTCAACGTTTGAATGGTCCTCTCGGACTGCCCGTCCGTCTGCGGATGGAGCGCGGTACTAAAATGTAGTCGTGTCCCCGTTCCTTTGTAAACTCATCCGTAATGGGCGTAAATTTGAATCTCTATCGACGTGATAGTCTTTGGAATTCCATGTGACGGATAACTTCTCGAGCGCATAACTATCTAGTCTGTCTCGACCCATGTGTTATTGGAATGGGTAGAAATCGCGCTCTTGGTCGGTCGATCAATGATGACCCAAATAATGCGGTATTCCCCTTTGTGATTTGGGTAGCCCGGTAACAAAGTCCATGGCTATATCGTCCATTTCCATTCGGTATGTCTAGCGGTTGTAAGGTCCCATACGGTCTTTGGTGGAGTGCTTTCACTTGTTGTACGTCAAACAACGTTCCACAAATGAAGCCACGTCTCGCTTCATTCCATCCCACCAAAATTTCTCTTTGAAGTCTTGGTACATTTGGTCTTTCTTAGGGATGTGCGGTATAAGAAGTCTCATGGGCTTCCTTCAAGATTTCGCTCTGAAGTTCTTAAATCTTACGGGCACACTCTCCCGTCATACAACAAAACATTATCTGTTGCTACAGAAAAATTCTTGTGGTTATTGTCCTTAATCTTAGTTCGTATTTCCTCTAGCTTCGCTTTTCCTCCGAGCTTCTAAGATTCGGACTCTTAAGTCGGGATTGCAATCAATGTTGCAATCTGACCTCTATCGTCGAGAGACAGTCTCGACTTGATGTTCATCCTCCGAAATTCTTTTATAAGTATTTCCTCATGATCGAGGAGACATCCCAAACTAGGATGGGATTTACGACTCAAGGCATCGGCTACAACATTAGCCTTGCACGGGTGGTAATTGATACCACAGTAGTAATCTTTCACTAGTTCTAACCATCTCTGTTGCCTCATGTTAAGATCCTTCGCTCAAAGAAATATTTCAGGCTCTTATGGTCGGTATAGATCTCACATCTAACTCCATAAAGGTGATGCCTCCATATTTTTAAGGCATGTCGATCTTTGCTATTTCCGTGTCGTGCGTGGGATAGTTCAACTCATGTAGGCGTAATTGCCTTGAGCGTAAGCAAAACCTTACCTTCTTGCATTAGTACACAACCTAGTCCATTTTTGAAGCATCCGTGTAGATTGTGTATTCTTTATACGCCTCGCATCTGCTAGTCAGTCTTTGTCGTCGATAACTCCTTGATCTCGAAACTAGCCTCACACTCGGCGGTCGGTGTACTTGATTCCTTTTCTCAGCGGTTGGGTCATGGGCGGGCTATCGTTGAGAATCCTTGATAAATCTTCAATAGTAGCCGGCCAGTCCTAAGAAACTCCGAATTTCATTCGGGTTCTTTGGTGACTCCCATTCTCGAACTCTATCGATCTTCGAGGGTCTACTTTGATTCCCTCGGCGGACACAATGTGACCTAAAAATGTCACTTCGCCTAACCAAAACTCACACTTGCTAAACTTGGCGAAGAGTTGCTCTTGCCTCAATGTTTGTAGCACAGTTCTCAAGTGCTCTTTGTGTTCTTGGTTATTCTTAGAGTATATTAGGATATCGTCTATGAACACTAAGACGAATTTATCTAGGTATGGGTGGAACACCACTTCATAATATCCATAAACACTTTGCCGGGCATTTGTAAGTCCAAAGGGCATCACGATGAATTCGAAATGACCATACCTTGTATGGAAAGCCGTTTTAGGTACATCCTCTGGTCTAATCCTCAATTGGTGATATCCCGACTTTAGATCTATCTTTGAAAAGACTCGCTCCTTTAAGTTGATCAAGCGGATCGTCGATTCGGGGCGAGGGATACCTATTCTTAAGAGTTATCTTGTTTAACTCTCAATAGTCTATGCACATCCTCGACCATCCTTCTTTTCACGAAAGGGCAGGTGCTCCCATGGAGACACACTGGTCTAATGAATCCTAGCTCCAAGAGTTCTTGTAGTTGGATCTTTAATTCCTCAAGCTCCTTTGGTGCCATCCGGTATGGAGTTTTTGACACCGGGCGTAACTCGGTTCGAGGTCGATCGTGAACTCGATCATCGATTTGGCGGTAATCCGGTGGTTAAATGCGAAACACATCGGGATACTCCTTCACGATCGGGGCGTCTTCTATCCTCCTCTCATTCTCGATCTTCTTCTTGGAGGTAAGCGAGGTAGGCATGGTTCTCGGTCTTGTTCAAAGAACGTCCTTGCTTGTAGTGCGGATATAATTGAGACTCTTCTCCCCATGCTGATCCCGTGAAGGTCGGTAGGTTTCTCTCCGGAATGTTGGAAAGAAATTTTCCTTTCATTACACAGGATGGTCGCACTATGTTCGGTTAACCAATCCATTCCTATGATTATGTCCACATCCATCATAGGTATGACGTGAAGGTTATCTGTCATGACCTTAAGTGAGCCTAGTCCAAGTTCTAGGTTCGAGCATATGTGGGTTACCGTTCTTATGCCTCCTACTGGGGAAGAAATTCTCATAATTTGTTCAGCGCATTTAGGGTCTAATCCTAAGTTCTCTACGCATGCTTCAGCAATAAAGGAATGCGAGGCGCCAGTATCAAACAGTAGGATAACAGGCATTTGGAGGAGTATTCCCATACCTGCCAAGTTTCCTTGGTTCCTTGGCGGCTCTTGCGGGAAGTCTCTTTCCTGGTTGAGGCGTGAGCCCTCGCTTCTTTAGCGGCTATTGTTCTTGATAAAGTTGTTGTGGTTCTTTGCTGTGCTTCTTTGTTGTTGTTGTTATTCTTTGTGGCTACCGTGGTGTTGAAATTGTCATCTGCTAACTTTGCGATTGTAGCCATTGTTGTCTTCGTTGCCGCCGTGGTTGATATGGTCGTTGATTCGGTGATAATCTTGAACCTGGGTCATTGTTGGATCGGTTGAGCTTGGATAGCCGGACCGGTTGGACTTGGTTGGGCACATTCGGACGGTCATTTCCTCATTGGCGTGTCCTGGCGATCCACAGGTAGTGGCCCTTCCGACCACACTTGAAGCATCCGTCATTCGTGAATCGCATGCCCCTTACGACTCCTATGGCACACAGGGCACATGGGGAGCTTCACGAATTTTGGTTTCCCCGCGATCGCGGGTACCATGGGCGTCCATTCCCTGCCTGTGCCTGATGGCATGTTATTTCCTTGCCATGGCCTCACCGGCGGCCGGCGATGTTGATCCTTGCCCTTGGTGGGGTCCTTCCCACTTCCTCTTCCGCGATCTCCTTGGTGAGTCGGGGATGCCTGTGACGACTCTATCTTCAGCGATGCACCTCGATGTCCAATGCCCGATCGAGGGCCTCACGTAAGTCGGATCTCGTGACCAGCCAACGACACCCCGATCTCATGGGAAGTCCCGCCAAATTTCTCGGTCCTCTTCTCGTCGGTGTCGACGGTGAGGTGCATACCGTGACATTTCACGAGCCGCACGGTCGTGTCGGTGACCGTGGTCTTCCTCGCGCAAGTTGTAAAACTCGTGCTCCTTCCTCTTCCGTAACTCTTGGGAATGTACTTCTCTTACACTTCCTCTTTGAATTCCTCCCGGAGAAACTTTCGATTCTTCCTCCATCGGGTTTTTCTCTTGCCTCCCACCAAAAGTCGGCGGCGCCAATATCCGGAAGGCAACGCATGACAAGCGTTCTGTGATGTGCGGTGGAGGAATTGAAGATTCGCTCAGCCGCAGCGAATCCATAGTTCGGCGTCCACGGATTCCCGGTCCCGTTGAAGGTGGGCGGGTTTTGACGAGCAGTTCTCGATCCGTCTCACTTTGTGGTGGTGGTGGTGGTGTGCCTCTCTTTCGGTGTTATCGCACGATTCCTCCTTCTCGGCGGCATCCTATCCTTCATAAACACACGAAATTAGATCTCGTCTTATACCATCCATCGTGGTTAATGTATCTATATATATATCAACTGGGTATTTATATCGTAGCAAAATTTTAAAACAACATCGAATACCACATAACACCATATTAAAACAAAAGGCTCTCAAGAGCTATCATCATATCATATCAATTGCCTCTACGAGGACTTTCATCGATGTTTTAAACTTTACAAAATATCAGTGCAGTATGATGCCCAAAACAAATATCGGCATCACTCAGTATACCTCGTCACGGTGCGTACAAAATCAACACGCCACTTGTGGTCATCAAAATGGGTTCATGTCGGAACGACTCATCGTTTCCGCATGCATCAAAAGATATACAAAGTATATAGACAAAAGACAATCTAGTCCTTAAGAACTAGATCTATGGTCGCCGGAGTGTAGATCGGGCTCCATGCATCGGAGTCGGGGCTCGAAGCATGGGGCCGCCCACCCTCCATCTCGTCATCACCGATATATCGCCTCGGGGTCTTCCTCTCAGGTCTTCCTCGGGGTCCTCCTCCGGATCCTCCTCCGGGTCTTCCTCGGGGTCCTCATCCGGATCTTCCTCCGGGTCCTCCTCTTCAGCGTCGGGCACGGGGACAACGGGCTCTCGGTCTCTAGCGGCCCTGGCTTCCTCCATAGCAGCTAGGTCTCGGTGGATCTCGGCCATGACCTCCTCGTAAACATCATCCGAAAACGGGGCAACCATGGGGCGAACGTCGGTCCCTCTCATCAGATCTCGTAGCTCGCCACGTGGGTCGTCGGTCCCCATAAAGACGTGGCCTAAAGGCTCAGCGGAGGTGGCGGCGGCCGGGCTGGTGGGGGGCCAACCGGTGGAGGTGGATATGGGCATGGCATGACCGGCGGTGATGGTCGGGCGGCGATGCGGGGTGGAATCTGCGGTGGTAGGGCCTGGAAGGTGAGCTGTCGGGGCGGGAAGGTCTGCCTCGAACATGCTCCTGCTGCCGCCAGTAAGAACACCGTCCATCACCGCTAAGCGAGGCACCTCTGATGGAGTCACTCCTAATCTCGTCACACCAAGTGTATTCCCGTGCGGGGAGATACGGTCTGCGTGGTGCAGCCCGTGCACCGTGAACACATAGCTCAGTGGCTAGCAAAGCGGCGCATCCGCCTCGTGTCAAAGCTCTCGACGCCGGTAAATGTAGTCCGCCGATATTTCACGGGCGTAACCACGCGATCGGATGGCGATCTCATGATCGGCGGAGTACACCGTCATAAAGCGATGTACCGGGCATGTGTTGCAGCCATCGACGTGTGAAGTGCACCAAAAACTCGCCAAGGTCGTCTCCGTGGCACATCCGGTAGGAGCGGTACAAGCGTATAACCTCCTCGGGGTGGCCCTAGAGGACAAAGGCGTCTAGTCGTGAACACAACCGAGCCATCCGAAAAGAAAAGTATCACTATGGTCGACACGGTAAACATAATCTGTATCTAGAAGAGATGCGTACAATAAACATCTATACAAAGAAGGTTATAGCAATCTACATTCTTCTATGACCTACATGCTCAAATCCTTATGGCATTACTTTCTTGGTTTGGTCTCCGGGAAGAGACGGTATGGTTTCTTAGGGTATAGTAGCGATCGAGGCCTAGCCTTCGGGTAAAGGCTAAGTGGTCACCTTATCTTATCGGGTCTTGGATTTCTTATTTCTATTCACGTTATAGGATCATATCGTATCCGTTCTCATTATGCGCTTACAAATCATTATTTCCTTTTATGCTTCCCTATAGTTATACTTGATTCATTTCATTATTGTTACGATAGAGGCGACACGTATGACTTTCAGAATTCCTTCGCGTAGAGCAGTTGGAACTCATAACAGTACGAATTTCCAGTTAAGCAGTCGCTTCGTCATTGTAGATTCATCGCGTTCTCATCATCGAATCCGTTCGGATTGTGATTCTTAAGATTTCTATGTTCTCGTTCTTTCTTAGTATTTCGTTCAATTGGGGTACTTATGTTCTCATACTAAGTTCGGTGCAAAGGGATCATGCATCTTAAGAGTCTATGTTCTCATGGGGAAACATACTCATTTGTATCATGCTTCTATCATGCTTCGCATACAACAGTAAACACAAATCGCGACACCTTGTGCGATAATCAAGCATTCTCATTTACTCACTTACCAAGCTCCTAAAGCTTGTAACTATCATTCAAGCTAATGACTAGTCAATTGAAACAACTTTTCAATTTCAAAAATTTCCATTTTCCAAATATTTTTCAATTTCCCAACAAGACAATATTGAAATTCCAATTCACATTTCATATACTTCAATCATTTCAAAACAACCTTTAGTTGAAATAGCTACCTTCTTCCTCGTTGAAAGGTGACGGCGATGGAGTGCGATCGATGTGATCGAAACCTAAATAATTTCTAGACTCAACTTTCAACTCGGGATTCGAGGAAAGGGTTTCTGGGTTCGAGCGAACAAGTGCTCGATACCACTTTGTGACGACCGACTTTCCAATGAAGTACGGATCATATGGATCGTCACCGATGATAAAGCGGCGGATATAAACATAGCTAATCAAGGCAATCAACCAATCAACTACTTAATAACGCATAGGTAAAAAGGATAAACCATCCATACCAACTCAAGTCGTAGAAAGACTTGTCAAAAGGGTTCGAGGTTCAACATAACCCAACCAGGTAGAATTTAAAGTACGAGGTACGACCTCCAATTCAATACGGAAATAAGCAATTATAACCAAAACATTAATAATATCAGAGCTAGGCAGCAAATAAGCGTGTGGACATGCATATGACGATGCATGCCCAAGGTTCTAGAAACCTTTCTAATTAAGTCACAAAACAATCGCTACTCGCACCACCGCACCCCATCATCGATCCTTGCTCAACCTCGCACATCAAAAGCGAAATGCAGGCTAAGTATAAAAGTACTCAGTGGACTCGTTGCCAAAAACATTTTCTTTGTCAAAATTTATTAACTGCCCACAATAGCGCATGAGGATTTTAGTTAAAAGACTCATGCCTATCAAACATTTTATCGTTTTCCAAAAGCGTTCGGCCGAACTATTTCATTCACGTTGTTTCCATATCTGATCATTCATTCATTCATACGTGCACTATGGAGGTGGCCACCTACACATAGTCGCCGTGATCGGTCGAGGTAGCTAACCTTAACACACAGTCACATGTGTACACAATCCGAGTTAGTCCTTAACTAAGTCGGATCCGATCGTTACCCTTTTTTAACGTTGGTGGACCAACACATTCACATACCACATTGATATACCAATCTCAGATAGGATAACAAGAAAACATAAACATTTGGCAGTCAATAACATTTCATGTGATAATATTTCATAAAGCTTTGTAAACATTCTTTGAGATATGCATAACATTTTCGTTTGAAAGTCCACCGCTAATCCAAGCTAGTGGTTCTAAAAGAGCGGTGTGATGTTCTTCCTCACGACTACGCATGCGATCAAACCCTTCATAAGAAAATAGCGTTTCTTAGATTCTTTCTATTGATCGAAGGTCGTTTATAAACTACGACTTAAAGTTCCCAATTAGGGTTTCTTATGATTTTATGTGATTGTTTTAAGTTAATTTCTATTATCTTACATCCCCATTCCCAAGCTATATTACCTCATCGCTCATAGCGAACTTCAATTATGAATCATATTTTCCGAGTCTATCCTTGACTCTTAACCTTAGTTTTATTATAACGTTATTACGTTATAGGTTGTCGATAATCAAATTATGATTGGTAAATTAGGATATTCTCAAGCCACCAACTAGACTTAACAATTTTGGTTACGTCTTAGTAGGTTATGCTCGACGACTTGTCGTATTAGCACGATAATTAAAGAGGAATATTGACTTACAATTCAGTGGACATATGCTATCATGTAAGTAATTAGTACTTAAGAATAAATGAAGTACTTCGGAATATTAACTTTCGGCTTTTGAGGCGTAAGGATCGACATCTTATGTTCGAATCGTTGCTTACACATTACGACATTGTGTATTTAGCTTAACTCACGGAGGTTACATATGTCGATAATCGTTATTCATTATCGAGTTGTGTTTACGCCCAACTAATATCGTATTGAGTTGTCGTTATTGAATATTAACGTTGTAGCTCGACTTTTGGTTTTTCTAACGTAGGAACTCACATTTGAGTATCCTTTCATTAATAAAACCCTAATTTGTGTCTAACTTCGATTCTCGCTTATTCCATCTTAAGTTATCGAAATTGGTCGATTTCTTTTGGATTCTCGCTCATATAGTATTAGGTTGTTTACGTTCGGGGTTTTGGTTTGTCGGTTCAACATAAACATAAACATTCAACATCAACAAAACCATACACAACATAAACTATACTAAGCATTAGAAACCCTAATTTCTAATGTAATACACAATCATTGTGTAAGTGTGCATAAGTGTTCCATTCATCCACCCTAATCACAACCACTCATTTTAAGTTTATAATTAACTATCATAGCATCATTTAACATTAGAATCGAACTCATACTTAGCCATTTTGTTACGTTTTCGATAATTAGCAACAATTAGCATATGTATCCAATAAATTCCAATAAAATCATGTTATACTCCTATCATACTATAGAATTTAATTATCAACTCAATATCATCATATAAAATTTTAAACCATAGGTTAAAATTCTTAAAACTTTCGGCAATTTCAAATCAACAAGCTTTGGTGTTCAATAAATTCCACAAAAATTATTTCATGCTTATACTATATACTAAACATGAAATATCACTTCATATCATGCATTAAAATTTTAAAACCATGCTTTCTCCCTTAATTAGTTTTCGGTAATTCCACATTCTATATATACATATTCAATAAATTCTAATCTTGCACAATATGTTTATATATGAATTAAACATGTAATATTAACACCAAACATTAACCACTATTTCATAATATCACACCTCCTATTATTTTTAGCAATAAAATCAAATAAATCATTATATATATATATATATATATGTATGTCACTTTTTCATCAAGAAAATATGAGATGTGTTTGAATAAATTTCAAGGTTAATGTATGATGTTCATATCATACCCTAAACACCATATCTCAACTATTTTCCTCAACCAAAAATCAAACAATATATATATATATATATATATATATATATATATATATATATATATATATATATATATATA
Organism: Salvia rosmarinus; assembly: GCA_036937905.1. Lineage (NCBI taxonomy): Eukaryota > Viridiplantae > Streptophyta > Magnoliopsida > Lamiales > Lamiaceae > Salvia > Salvia rosmarinus. Next base: position 34,122,386 of record CM072820.1, on the reverse strand, counting down.
TATTGTATTCGCCATTTAGAAATAAAATAGGAGATGTGTTTCAAAAATCCCAAGATTTATATATGATGTTCACATCATATATTAAACACTATATCTCAACTATTTTCAACAAAAAAAATTAAAATCCAAGCCTTAAAATCTCAAATACCTCACGGTAATTATAAAAAAAATTCCAAAACTATTCTGAAAATTGTGATATTTTTACTACATGCTTATAACACCTTAGCAAGTAATAATATCAAATAACATTCACAAAATCATGCTTTAACATATTTAAAAATAAAAAAAGCATAAATCGAAAAAAAATAAACATGCTCCAAAAATTATGAAATTTTTACAGTAGCCTTAGAACATTATTATAAGCATTTTGTATTCATGGCTTAAGAGCATTTGAAGGCTCTAAAGTCACGAAAATAAATGAGGAGCAAACTAGGGTTTTTAAACCCAAAAATTCAAAATAAAAATTCCACACCATTAGGATGGAAGAGGATGATGAATAATACCTTATTATGGTCTTAGAAGGATTATTTGAGTGTGGGAGAGGTTGGGAGGAGGATTTAGTGTTGGGAGTTTGAAAAGTGTAGAGAAATTTGAAAATAGAGAAAATGTGAAAGGATGAATGAGGTCTGACCTTGAACGTCCTTACTGATATCCCAGACCTAGTGGCTGTCATTGCCCATTTGGGGTGGTCTTGGTGGTAGTTGGGAGGTGGATTTTTCAAATTACCCGTTTTGGTATGTTAATCTGACTCTTTAAGTTTTAACGCACTTTCGATCGATTTCTTGGAACCTTAAGGTTCTATCTTATTAAATAGCCTTTAAAAGACTTATTTTAATGTTCATAAAAATTTTACGAAGTTCGGACGTCGTCCGATAAGTCAATTCCGAGTTATCGCGGAAAAACGGCGTTCGGCGATTAAAAATATGCCCATTCAAAATTCTATTGAATTTTTTTGAGCTTTCATAAATAATTTGAGTCTTCTAAAGCATATTTTATTGATTTAGACCCTTGGTTCGAGTTTCGGGTCGTTCGGATCAATTTAGGGTTTGCCCGGTATATTTTACCCGACGTTCGGTTAAGTTCTTCAGGAATTCCTTTCAGAAATTGATTCTTATAATTTCTAAATTCATAATAAATTATTCCTTCATGATTTTGGTTGTTATCACCATTTATTACGATTAGCACGGATTTGGAAGTTGTTCCGCTCGTAAATAGTGTTTTTAAGATCGACTGGTAAGTATGCCTAAAAATTCTCATTCTTTGCATTCTCACATGTTTTCGTGTGAGGATTCTAAAATGAAATCCGCTCGTGGAGATTCATTCTCGATCTTTTATTCTATGTTCAGCTACTCGAAAACCCTAATCCTAGAGGACTAGTTATCGATTTTGATTTCTTTAGTATTCGATCTCCGAATCGATTCTAATTCGTTTCATTGATTTCCTTAAACATAATTAAGGACTAACTACTACAAATAATTGATCTAAGCATCACCAATTAAAGTTTTAAATTTTTCGGGTTATTACAAATTCAAGGCTTGTCTGTTGATTACTTGATATATATATTTATTAATTATCATACCCTTTTAATCATGGCTTGTCTGTTGATATTTGATCTAACCAATTCTGTAGGTCACCAGACAAATTGGAGCCATCGCCAACTGTATTAATGTGCAACACTATCACTTTCTTCTACACATTAAAATAAAATTCAGCATCTTTTCTTGTTGTTGTTGTTGCTCTATAATTAATTTAAAATCATCTGATTCTATAACAACCCAATTAAATTTCTTCCTTCTTGTTATTAAATATTTTTTGTGGGCGCGAGGTAATGATTAGAAGCTCATGAAGACTGACAAAATAATACAAGTTTAAGAGTTTGATGCATGTGGCGATGTGGAGAAGTAGAGACAGTTTGCAAGATTTAGGTTTATTAGAGTTGAGATTATTCATTGGGTTTGTTATAATTATGTTTATGTGATTATTATGTTTAAGTTCAAACAATAAATTTAACGTGATACATTGCACCTGGAGCAAGATAATGTTTTTCCACTTCAACTGTTACCAATCTCATAATTGTGCATGAATTTGGTTTGTTTTTTTATTAATAGTTGTTGGAGTATAATGAAATCCAAGATTTCAAATCACAGCTTTTAGGCCTCTTCGTGTTGATTTGTAGCCAATCAAGTGTTTTTCCTGATAAGCTTTTATTTTTAAAAGTGTTGATGAAGTATGAAATTTATATTGATTGGAATTAAATTTTATATAAATCCAAATTCAATGTTGGTGATCACTCTCGTCAATCTGGACTTTTCCAAATAGTTTTTGCAGAAAAAACCACATTGAATCTCCAACCCATGGAACTTTAGTGTAATATCTCATCTGACAAATTTGATAGAACATGTCGATATACTACACTCATATCTCATATAGTAATATTTTATTAATATATTTATATTAATAAAATATTATTATATGAGAGGGGATGATATTCATACATGTTCTATGTAAATTTTCCATCTCATTTTTTTATTTACGGGAACCCACGGCTACTACTTTCGTTGTACATTGGATAAACCCTATATTTACATACGAATAGACGCAAACCATACAAGATGGATAAATCATATTTGGAAAAGTAGGTGTGACGTCTTCCGGCTTATAGAGGCGTTAGTAAAATTCAAACATACGACCTTTTAGCCACCGGAATCCATTTTACCATTATACTATCACAAAGGACTAATATCTCATTTTATTACATTAAAGTTAAAATTCTCTCTACGTCAATGTTATAATATATAATATTACGTAGAATGCAAAACTAACTAAATAGAACAATAAATATTTTCGAATTACTCATGTTGTGGTTGTGACGAAATGAATCTGGAACAAATGAATGCACAAAGTCTTCAAATTCCAAATTTGAATGTAATGCGAGATGTAATGGGAGCTTCATTGCTGCTAGAGTTTTGTCTCCAAGTCCAAGGTTTGTTTCGATAGATGAAGGTGAATCAATCGACATGTATAAAGTGCAATTTTGTATCAAAAGTATAATCTTTTCTTATTTTATTTTTTGTTAAACAGACCAAATTAGGTTTTGTACATGTTTTTAAAGTGATAAAAAGATTGGTCAGGGTTCAAGAGAAATATCTATAATTGTCACGCCTTACTTCAATTCAATCCGAAATTTTGATTAATTTTATTTCTAGAGATGGTAATGTTGTGGCACATGCTAGAGCATCTAATGATTTTCCTAGCTCTCATTAGTGGGATGGACCTCCATATTTTGTGGAAGGTCTTCTCACTTCTTATTGTTCTTGTTAATGCATCAATCTCCTATTTTTCATGTTAATTCTTAATAGAATTATGATAATTTTACACATAATAGTAATAATATAACATGATACTGGAAAAGAGGATCTCGTCCATAAGAAATAAAAAAAAATAGATAGGAAAAGTGTATAAGAATAATTTAAGGATGACAGATGGGGTAAAATGAAGAAACAGAGGTTTAGAGGAAGCGCATTTGGACACATAATATCATATGTCAATTTCATTTATATACCAATAACAGACATTGTGGTATGTCTGGATATAAATGCCTACATATCTGTGGCACATGCACCTTACTCTCAAGGTCCTACAATTTTGCAAATTTATCAAAACTTGTCTTCGAATGAAATATTGGAAATTATGTAGTGACAAACTAATAATGTAGGGGGGGCCCCCAAATAAATAAATAAATAAACTCCTTTCCATAGAGTATAGAGTCTACCGATTCTGAAAATACAATGTTGAACCTATAAAAGCATGGCTTAAAAATAGTGATGTGAAATTTCAACGTTTGACCTAAATTTTTGACATGATTGAGTTTGATTTGATCGTTTTATGTAGAATACTTATGCTATGTATTTATAAAGTTCAGTATGAATATTGTATCATGACCTTGATTAAAGAAGATTGAGCTCAAACGTGATCTCTAAGCTTAGCAGTAAATTTTGCTAAAACGTGAAAAAAAAATCGAATACAGAATATTCAAGATAATATTTTTGTAAAATTGTGAAAAAAGAGAGATTAAATGTACTTTGTATGGATACGGACAATTTAATTTAAGCAAGATTAGAATTAGAAAGAAAAAATCGCAAACATTGCAGAACCAATTAACTTATTTTTGGATCAATTTAATATAGAAATTTAAAAGTCGCGTCATGGTGGACTCGAACCCGAAACCTTTTGGCTCGAGATTAACCATTCTATCACTAGATGTTGGAAATCGGTAGCTAATCGGTGCTTATATATATATATATATATATATATATATATATATATTTTATATATGTGATCAAGTTCTGCGAAGCTACTTTGATCAAGATTTTGAGGACGAACGCTTAATTTTGTGAAATTAAACGGCATAGGATCGATCTACGCCCGAGTAGATGATCGTGGTGTATTCACATTCTCAAACCGATTTCCGTGAGTGAGAAATAATGGATCAAAGTTGGTCACTTAAACATGGAGTTATGTGATTAAGAGGATAAGCATGGATTAATTAATCATTATCTCACATTGATTAATATATCTTCATTAATTGTCTATATAAGTGGTTCATCAATACTTAGTATAATTATGTGCACAAGTGATGGGTCGAAAGCCCACGCCGCGCCGCGCCGGCCGCCGCCGCCGCGCCCCGCCCGGCTCGGCCTAGCTCTAGCTCGGTTCGGTTCCGGTTCCGATTCCGTGGTCCGTGGATCGTGGATCGTGGATCTTGCAATTGGTCTTTGGTCTTTGGGGCGCTTCTTTGGGCGTTCGCGAGCTTGCTTCGTGGGCACGGGTTCCGCGGCCCATCGCCTTATATTTTGGATCAATGTTTGATCGAGCCCAAAGATGAAGTTGGTCCGAGGCCCAACTCGTAGCCCAACCGTTGGGCTGCCAGCGATGGAGTTGGTCCGAGGCCCAACTCGTAAGCCCAACCGTTGGGCTGCTTGTGCACTCAAGAGACGCCCGGATACGCCCAACGAACACGACGCACGCGTTGTCCAGATTCGTCGAATCGCTTAACGCTCGGACATGAAGGCTCTGCGGGAAACGTGGGCACGTTGTCTCCGTAAACCGCCACAGAACCCTCTCGCACCCAATGGGGACATAACTCCGTAACACCCGACATCAATGCGGTGTTGACTCCAAAGATGCTCCTCATGAGGGGCGACGCCTATAAATAGGACATGTCTCCCCAAAGATAAGCCACCCATCGCACATCTCGCATTCCAAAGATTCCAAACTCTCGCATACTTAGCTCGTGTCCAAGCTTTGTCCTCCCTCCGCCCGCGGGAGCTCGTTGGTCTGCATGGTCTTTGCCACCTTCGAGACGCTGTCGCTTTATCTTTGGAGACGATACGCCGTAACCGAGAGCACTACGGGCATATCTCGCCTTCGGAAAGAGGACTCCTCGACTCGGTATTAGAATACTGTTAGGGTGAGCATTCAAGGCTGTTCGTTCAAAACCGAACCGAACCCAAAAATCAAAACCGAATTTTTAAAAACCCAAACCGAACCGAACTGAATTATTGTACAAACCGAATAGAAACCGAACCGAAATATTCGGTTTGGTTCGATTCGATTCGGTTTTTTCCGAATTAAAATTAAAATTAATATAAATATTATAATATATATAATATAATATATAAATATAATTATATATATATATAAATATAAATATATATAATATTAACCAATTTAAATATTAATAATATAAATAACACACATATATATATATATATATATATATATATATATATAAAATAAAATAAAATATAACAACAATTAATTCAAGCGGTTCGGTTTAAAACCAAATTTTTAACCAAACCAACCCGAACCAATTAATTTCGGTTTGAAAATTTGAAACCGAACCGAACCGAATTATCGTTTAAAACCAACCAAACCGTCCATTTCGATTCGGTCCGGTTCGGTTTTTCGTCGGTTCGGTTTTTGCTCACCCCTAAATACGGTTATCTGTAATTTTTTTTCTGTTTTCTTGTTTTAAGTTTATTGTTAGTTTTGATCTCCTACTTCTACCTTTCTGTTTCGAGTTGTAATACGCCCGGTAAGTTCTGTACTGTTCGTACACATTTTCTAACAATCGCAAGACGAGATATCACTTGCCACGAAGGAGTTGAGACATTAATTAACTTAAAACTTTCGAAACTAATACCTTTGCTTGGAGATGTCGACTGTTCCTGCCACCGACTCCGCCTCCGCCGCCGCCGCCGCTTCGCGCCTGCCTCTCGCCATCGCCACATTCGAGCACAATGGCTACGGCCATGTTTGGTTTGATGCCTTGGTCAACCATTGACCCTTTCGTCGATCGTTGGTTCCACTTTTAGTGGTTCAACAATTGGTTCCACTTTAGTGGTTCCAGTGGTTCGACGATCGCACTTTTCAGGTGGGTCGATTGTTGGATCCATGGGATCTAACACTCGGTGGTTCTCATTCGAGTTCCATGTTCCAAGACACTTCAAGTGGTGTTGGGATCCGATTTTGAATCGATCTCGGCGCTGCTCATACCGCGAGGATGATGCCGCCCGAGAAGCCGCCAAGTTTAGAGGATCCGACTTCAAGAGATGCCAACAAAGATGTTGTTCTACCACGACGTTGGGCTTCGCCAACTTCTTGGTGGAAGATGAGCCCGCCGCCCGGGTCAAGTGACGGACTTTCACGTCCGAGCAAAGATATGATAATTGGCGCCGGCGACTATCTTTGTAAAAACTTCATACTTGGTAGTTTAGAAGATAGCTTGTATAGTGTATATGTTTGTTGTAACGACATCCAAATGTATGTGGGATGCGCTAGAAAAGAAGTACCGTAGTGATGATGCGGTACTAAGAAGTTCATGGTAGCCAATATTTGACTACAAGATGGTCGATTCAGGCCGATCATGGACCAAGTACAAGAGTTTCAACTCATTGTACACGGTTCAAGTCAAGGGCACACTGCTTCGACGGCTTTGTCGCCGCCATGTTGATTGAGAAGCTACCCCGGTGGAGAGACTTCAAGGTCTACCTTAAGCACAAGCGAAAGGATACGACGCTGAAGACTTGATCGTCAAACCGCGATCGAGTCCGACGTGAAGCAAGATCTAAAAGCGAAAGGCTTGCTCGATGCGAAGGCTAACCTGTTGGAGGAGGCGGTCCTCCAACAAACGTGTTCATCCCAAGGTCAATGACAAAGGCAAAGGGAAGGTGGTTGCCCGTAAGTTTGACGGGGGCATATAATTGTGGCAAGCATGGCCACAGTGAGGCTGCCGACGAAGAAGAAGAAGAAGGCTAAATAAATTGCCAACGTTGTCGAGAAGGACTTCACAAATGGGACAAGGATGACTTGGCTGCTGTGGTGACCGAAGAAGTCAACCACGCCGAGAATCAAGGTGGATGGTTCATCGACATCGGGCGCAACTGCCAGCATCGCCTCAACCGAAAAGATGCGCTTCTCCACCTACAAGCCTGCTGAGGGAGGAAGCTTAACATGGGAAACCAAGCTTCGTCCGAGGTTGCCGGAGTTGGTGATGTGGTGCTCAAGATGTCATCCGCATTGAGATCACGTTGAAGGATGTCTTGCGTGTCCCGACATTCGTAAGAATTTAGTGTCGTGCTCGATTCTAGTTAACAAGGGTTTAGACTAGTTTTGGAGTCGGACAAGTTTGTCTTGACTAAGTTTGGGAAGTTCCTTGGTAGGGGTTATCTCACCGGGGTCTTTTCTAATCGAATGTAATGGTACGTAAGTCAGGTACCCAAGATTGTTATGAATGAAAATGCATCTACTTCCTCTTACTTGACTGAGTGCTCTGATTTATGGCATTGTAGATTAGGACATGTTAATCTAAATGCAATAAAAAGATTAATAAATTTAGATTTACTAAAGTTAAATGAAGTTAATACACAAACGAAATGTGAGGTTTGTGTAGAAGCTAAAATGGCTAAGTTACCGTTTCATTCGGTAGAACGAAGCACTAAGCCTCTAGAACTTATTCACACTGATGTGTGTGATTTAAAATTTGTACAAACTAGAGGTGGTAAAAAGTACTTCATCACGTTTATTGATGATTGTACAAGATATTGTTATCTTTACCTTCTAAGAAGTAAAGACGAGGCTATTGAAGCTTTTAAAAACTTCAAGAACAAAGCCGAGAATCAACTAAGTCGTCGAATTAAGACCGCTCAAGTGATAGGGGAGAATATGTAGTCCGCTTGAGGCATTATGCAACGAAAGTGGTATAATACATCAAACGACGCCCCTTATTCACCTCGATCTAATAAGCGCTCTTGAACGTAAAAATCGAACACTTAAGGAGATGATGAATGCTTTGTTGATTAGTTCGTGGTTGCCCTTAACTTGTGGGGAAGTCGCTTTGATAGCGAACTACATCTTGAACAAAATTCCACCAAGTGTAAGGATGTCACCTCACGAGTTGTGGAAAGGAAGAAAGCCATCGTCATAAATTTCTCAAAGTGTGGGGTGTTTGGCGAAGGTTGAGGTGCTCTTCCTAAACAAGTTACAATTGGACCTAAAGCGATCGATTGTATCTTTATTGGTATGCATCAACAGCAGCGCCTATCGCTTTCGATCCATATGTCGAGGTACCGGATATGACCTGGGGACGACGATTGAATCAAGGAATGCTATATTCTTTGAAAGTGTTTATCCTCAGAAGACAAGGATAAAAGTGAAGCCACCCAACAATAGAGTCGATGGTGAAGCTCGAGTTCTAAATCTTTGGAGGAAGAACCGATATCGCATAAGCGATCGAGGTCCGATCCGCAGAGGTCGGAACCGAGACGAGGCAAGAGAGTCGAATGCCAAAGGATTTTGGTCCCGATTATATTGCATTCATGTTGGACGAAGAACCAACTTCGATTAAAGTAGCCTATGCTCGGCCGACGGAATGCTCGCGAGAGGTCGCTCAAAGCGAGATTGATTCCATTCGCAAAACCACACTGGGGTCGTTGATTTGCCAAAAGGTTGTAAGCCCTTAGATGCAAATGGATCCTTAAAAGAAAGTACAAGCGGATGGATCAATTGAAAATATAAGGCCCGCTTGGTTGTCAAAGGGTTTAAACAAAGAGAGGGTACGATTTCTTCGATACCTATTCACCGTGACGAGGATTATGTCTATTAGGTGCTTCTCGCAATTGCTTTGCTGCACAATCTTGAGATTCATCAAATGGACGTTAAGACTCGCTTTTTGAATGGTGACCTCGAGGATGAAGTATATATAGAGCAACCCGGCGGTTTGTAGCACCGGTCAAGAGGCAAGGTATGCAAACTCGTGAAGTCTCTATATGGTTTGAAATAAGCGCCGTTGCAATGGCACTTGAAATTTGACAATGTAATGTTGGCAAATGGTTTCAAGATCAACGAGTGTGACAAATGTGTCTACGTTAAGAACACTGATAGTGGTTATGTTATAGTGTGTCTGTATGTAGATGACATGTTGATCATGGGTAGTAATACTCAAGTCATTAATAACACAAAGCGCATGTTAAATAGAAATTTTGACATGAAGGACATGGGTTTAGCTGATGTGATTCTTGGAATCAAGATTCTAAGAAGATCGACGAATTGTCTTGACACAATCTCACCACGCCGAGAAAGTGCTTAAGAAATTCAACGCGCTTGATAGTTTGCCCGCTAAGACCCCATTGGAGCTCAATGTTCACTGAGTAAGAACAGGGTGAACCTATTGGACAAGAAGACTATGCTAAGGTCATCGGGTGTTTGATGTATCTTACAAATTGCACCCGACCTCTACATAGCTCAAGGCGTGAATAAATTGAGTCGTTACACGAGCAATCCAAGTAATGAGCATTGAAGGCTCTAGTGAGAGTTTTGAGGTACTTAAAGTATACTCAAAATCATGGGCTGCATTTCACGAGATATCCCCCAGCATTGAAGGGTACGTGATGCCAATTGATATCGACACGAAAGATTCACTTTCACAAGTGAGTACGTGTTCACGATATGGGAGGTGTTGTTTCTTGAGATCCACGAAACAGACGTGTATAGCCCGATCCACCATGGAATCGTAATTCATAGCTTTGATAAAGTCGGTGAGGAAGCCGAGTGGCTCCGTAATTTTTGGAAGATATTCCATGTTGGTTCAAACCCGTGCCACCGGTGATGATTCACCGTGATAGCCAAGTCGCTATTGGAAGGGCGAAAAGTGGTTTCAGATAATGGTAAGTCTCGACATATCGCCGCGACATAATACCGTGAGGTATTTGATCTCGTTGGGGTTATATCAATCGACTATGTCAAGTCAATAGATAATCTGCGGATCCGCTAACCAAAGGGTCGAACCGGATCAAATGATCAAGTTGTTAGAGGAATGGGATTAAAATCCACATCTTAAGAACAATCATAGTGGTAACCCAACCATGATGACCGAGATCCCAAGAACTTGGTTCAATGGGAGAACTAAGATATAGGAGTTCGTGTGTAAACACTCGTTAGTCTGCTCCTAGAAAGCAAACGAGTGTTGAAAACTTGCCTAGTGGTGAGGTTGAGTCGCTCACTCTTAATGATTCCTAAGATACCGGAGGAGGTTGAGTATGGCAAGATACTGGGAAAGAATCACCTATGTAAGTGCGGTGGGGCCGCTTCAAACAAAACACTTATGAATCCAAAGTGGATGTCCATGGCCAAATGGAATCAAACGTGAGAACGGATGAGGTTGAGGTGTTAAAGTGTTAATACCATTGTCTTAGTGCACGCTGGGAGAATAGTTCAAGGCATCGTGTCCACTAATCCGCCTGTACTGATGGTACTAACTATGGAAGGTTCAAGGCCATAAACCACCGTCCAAATATTTTAACATCTCTTGAGGATCGAGTTGTGTCTGCATACATGCATATGGCTATTTCCACTCATGTGGGGATTGTTGGAAATCGGCGCTAATCGGTGATATATATATATTTTATATATGTGGTCAAGTTGCCGTGAAGCTACTTTGACCAAGATTTTGAGTGACGAACGCTTAATTTTTGAAATTAAACAAAGATAGGATCGATCTACGCTAGAGTAGATGATCGTGGTGTATTCACATTCTCAAATCCGATTTCGGTGAGTGAGAAATAATGGATCAAAGTTGTTCACTTAAACGTGAGTTATGTGATTAAGGGATAAGCATGGATTAATTAATCCTTATCCCACATTGATTAATGTACCTTCATTAATTGTCATATAAGTGGTTCATGAACACTTAGTATAATTATGTGCACAAGTGATGGGTCGGAAAGCCCACGCGGCAGCCGCCTCCGCCGCCCGCCGCCCTGCCCGGTGCCCGCCGCCTGTTCCCGCCCGGCCCGACTCCGACTCCGTTCCGTTTCGATTCCGTGGTCCGTGGATCGTGGACCTTGGATCTTGGATCTTGGCAATTGGTCTTTGGGCTGTTCTTTGGGCCTGCTCGTGGGCTTGCTTCGGGGCTCGGTTCCGTGGCCCATCGCCTATATTTTGGATCAATGTTTGATCGAGCCCAGATGGAGTTGGTCCGAGGCCCAACTAGTGTAGCCCAACCGTTGGGCTCGCCAGGCGACGGAGTTGGTCCGAGGCCCAACTCGTAAGCCCAACCGCTGGGCCACCGTGCACTTCAAGAGACGCCCGATACGCATAATGAACCCGACGCGCGCTGTCCAGATTCGTCAGAATCGCGATAACGCTCGACATGAATGCTCACTGAAACGTGGGCACGTTGTCTCCGTAAACCGCCAGAACCCTCTCGCACTCAATGGGGACATAACTCAGAACACCCGACATCAATGCGGGTGTTGACACCAAAGATGCTTCCTCATGAGGGACGCCGCCTATAAATAGGACACGCCTCCCAAAGATAAGCCACCCATCGCACATCTCGCATTCCAAAGATTCCAAACTCTCTTCATACTTAGCTCGTGTCCAAGCTTTGTCCTCCCTCCGCCCGCTCACGGAGCTTCGTTGGTCTCATGGTCGCCACCTTCGAGATGTTGTCGTTTATCTTTGGAGACGATACGCCCGGGCGAGAGCACTATCGGGCGATCTCGCCTCATGGAAAGAGGACCTCGACTCGACATTAGAATACGCTTATCCGTAATTTTATTCTGCTTTCTTGTTTTAAGTTTATCGTTAGTTTCGATCTCCTACTTCTACCTTCGCTTCGAGTTTGTAATACGCCCGCAAGTTCTGCATCGCTCGTATAATTTTTCTAACACTAGACTAATACACGCACACACATAACCAATTGACTGCCAAAGCATGATGTTGCCAATTTAAATTATGTCTCACAAGAGAATTTATGATTGCTTTTTTTTACTCTACATTACAATGACTAACTATGTATAATAAGGGAATAAATCCAAACCGATTCAAAGTTGAGACACACTTCAATGCATTCGATGTAAGGTGCATTCGTATAATTAAATACTAATTGTGATAAATAAATCTTAATTAAGATGTAGGTACTGTACATCTGGGCTACATATGTTTTTTCTTTCAAACTTTAGTTCAATTTGAATTTGACTATATATTCCAAATACTTTCACAAAATTGGAATAGTTGATATCATAACCGTACACAATACTTATTAGGTTTAATAATCCACCAATCCAAATACTTTCAAAGTTTGTGTGCATGTATTGATCTAATGGTAGAATGATTAGTGTCTGAGACCAAAAGTCTCAGATTCGAGTCCACGTGACCTTTAAAATTCCTTTATTATTTGACCAAACCAAAAAAAAAAAAAGATTTGAAAAGTTGTTTCCACAGGCAAAAAAGAGCTCAACACAAGTTAAAGAATACGCGATCTGAATCTTCACCTCACGAGCACGTGCCAAATTACTTTCTCATACTTGCTTATTAGAGAATATGTTAATATTAGGTTGTTAATGAATATGCTGCTGATAGGTAGCATTGAGCTACTGTTGATAGAAGCAGTTATTAGTTTATTACGAAGCTGTTAGAGCAGTTATTAGTTTGTTTAGATGCTACTCTTTTCTATAAATACTCCATGTAATTGTCATTTGGATACAACATGAAAGTAATAATAAAAATTCTTCACAATGTAGTCAATTAGTTTTCACATTTCTTCTCCAACTTCTTCATTTCCTTGCTTCAGTTTTCTTCCAGGTCTTATCTTCTTCATTATTCTACAAATTCAACATGGCATCGAGCTTAAAACTCCATATTTAGGAGGCCACTTTAACAGATCGATACAACATCGTACATTCAATTTTCTCGATGCAATGCCTTTTGTAGATCGGCTTAGAGTCTTCGCACAGGCTTCAGCAGACAAAAATCTATAAGACTCATCCCCACCGACTTCCTCAACTGTTGAATGAGGTGTTACTGGATCTGCTTTTTCACTTTTTAATTCTTCATACTCTTCAAGATTCTTCCTATCAAAATCAGTCTTCTCGTCGGCCCAGATCTAGCTCGATTATGAGCTTTGATTGTGTTTGTTCTTCTGTTTTCATCGATTATTTCTAAGTTTGGTATGGTTTCTGATCTCTTAATCTACTCTCAAATGCACTTGATTCAGCTGTGAATTCCTTCATTCTTCTGGTAATTTCAGTCTAAGGTAACAATAATTGATGAATTTGTTTTCATTCTGATCTTTTCTCGCCAATTCTGTTGTCTCCAATTTTCTTTAATTCCTCTCTGTTTCTCCCGTTTAAAATCACAGTCCTCTATCTAATGAAATCGGATTCTACTGATTGTATATCAATTGATTTTCTTAGATCTACGATTGTATGTGGTTTTATACCGATTGTAGTTCGATTTCTAGATCTAACCTTCTATACCTCTACCGATTGTATATCGGCTTCTAGGCCTTCTATCCTATGTCTGGTTTATCTGCTAGGATGATGGTGATCTTAGCTATTTCTCTCCAGGCTTTGTTTGAATATGTTGGAGTTGAGTTGAGATTTCTATCTTCGGTTTAAAGTATTTCTAGAACTGTGTAATTCTTCATTTTTTTCTCTCTGTTCGGATCGGTGTAGATCTGTGAGAGTTGCTAAGTTTGTGATACATGATATGTGCTTGCAAAGATGTGAGTGGTGGCATGGAGCTATTGTTGTGTGAAAGTTTGGTGGATATTTGCTTCTTTGCTCTGTTTGGAGGCTGTTCGGAGTATTTTGTGGATGCTAATGGTTTAGTATAGCTTCTGATTGGAGATGTTTCTGGTCCGTATTCATGGTGTTCATCATCGGTGTGAATTCAGCTAAATCAAGTGTGCGAATAATATCTTGTATCGTGCTCTTTGAGGTAGTGGCATGGCCATCTTTGCTCTCTTTTGCCTTCATGACGGGGAAGTGAGGTTCATGATTACTTACGACAGTGGTTTTCAACAGCAAGCAATGATCAGGTCGACTTTTTAACAATGGCTCATCAGAAGGATACATAGTAGCACATGTTTTAGGAGGTGAGCCAATCCAATTTGGTGTATCTTCTGCCTCCATTTCCTTATGTCCAAGCTTGGGCTGATGGATCTTCACCATCTCCAGCTTGCGGGGGTGTAGAGAATAGTTAATAATAGGTTGTTAATGAATATGATGCTGATAGATAGCATTGAGAGACTGCTAATAGAAGTAGTTATTAGTTTGTTATGAAGTTGTTAGAGCAGTTATTAGTTTGTTTAGATGCTACTCTTTTCAATAAATACTCCATATAATTGTCATTTGGATACAACATGAAAGTAATAATAAAAATTCTTCACAATGTAGTCAATTAGTTTTCACATTTCTTCTTTGCAACTTCTTCATTTCCTTGCTTCAGTTTTCTTCTAGATCTTCTATTCTTCAATATTATATAAATTCGACACTTATATTATCATATTTGTTAGTAGATTGTGATTTTAATACGAATTTGGATTAATAATATTTTTGTAACTTATCGTAAAATGATGTTACATGATCTTTCTACAAATAAATGAGTAAAATTTCCGCAAAAGTTTTGTACATTTGCGGTTTTATATCTAAATTGTCGTTATAATTTGCTTTAAAGTATGTGTCAATAGGAAAAACTACACAAATCTCATAAAGGATATGGGCATATACCCAAATGTTATAAAAACATACGAAATCAGGAAGGGATACCCCAAATAACCTTAAAAAAAACATTGTCAGATCGATGAATGACTAAAAGCTGAGAAAGAAGTTGACTTAAAGCTGAATATATTCCCGTTGGAATCTTGTCCGAGCGTGGAATCCGATCGGCGATTGGATTCGATCGGATTCTTCACTAACGATCGGATCCGATCGGATTCCTACCCCATTATATATCATACTATTCTCTTCACTCGGATAGCTCTTTCCCTCTCGGATTTTCATTCACTCCCTCTCGGATTTCACTCTCTCCCTCTTCGATCGCACTCTCCCTCTCGGATTTCACTCTCTCCCTCTCGGATCGCTCGCTCTCTCCCTCTTGAATTTCACTCTCCTCCTGATCGCCGCCTCTCCTCTCGGATCGCCTCTCCTCTCTGCCACATACGCAGCCGCTCTCTCGTCGGAAATCTCATACCATGGCTTCTCAGGTACGTCGCTCTCTCTCTCTCGCCGAAATTCGATCGGTGTTTAAGGAATCCGATCGAACCGACCGGTCGAATTCCTTAAATCGACCGATCGGGTTCCTTAAACCGACCGATCGGATTCTTGTGTTATTATTAAACATGCGATTATTATGCTATTTAGTTTCAGTTATATAGTTTAGTTAGTTAAACGTGCTTATCATATTATATAGTTTCAGTTAGTTATCATATTATTATATAGTTTCAGTTAGTTATCATATTATTATATAATTTAAGTTAGTTATCATATTATTATATAGTTTCAGTTAGTTATCATATTAGTTAGTTAAACATGCGTTTATCATGCGATTATGATTTAATAAGCTAAACGTGTATGATATGTTAATTATGCATATTTGTATAATTCGTATGGTTTTTAATATGCTATTATGTATTTAATATGCTAAAATGATATTATGATTTATTATGCTATCTAATTATGCTAAACGTGTTATTATGCTTTATTATGCTATCTAATTATTGTTTTTATAATTAAATATGTTTTGTATGATTTATAATTATGTCATTATTATATGTTTTATTTTTATGATATTTATACATTTTATTGTTTTTATTGTTAGGGTGATGTTAATTATTTGAGACCCGAGATGATAAATGTTGTGGTCCAGATTATCACATATTATAGGATTAATTACTTAGATATCATTAAGACTAGATTATTGGAGATTGGTGGTGAAGAATTACTGGATAGGTTTACTAATGGATGCTTCGGTCACTTACTTAGATGGGAAGCCTGGGGCCAAAAATATCATGGCTTTGCACCACGTGATTTCCCGACAGATTATGACAGATGATGATCTACTATGGTTTCATATGAACGGACGGAGACTTTGTTTTACTGTTCATAACTATGCACTAGTCACTGGTTTAAGTTTTGGAAGCTCGTCATTCAATCTTAGTAGAGAGCACCAGTTGCAACATGTTTGGGTGTTTAGAGCTTTCTGTCGTTATGACCATATATCTGTTGGGGATTTAGTAGCACGTTTTTGTGATCGGAGCGTGCATATAGATGATGCGGATGGTAGTTTATATCTTCGTGCTGCGTTTATTATTATGCTATATGAGATGCTATTATCTCAGAGATCCCAGTGGTGGTGGACTTGTGGGCCCGGCATTGGTGGATGATTTGGATTTATTCGCTAGATTTCGTGGGTGCATATTCATTATCGTTGTATGCGCCACTACTTATATCGATTCTGCCAAGAGAAATATCATTTCTATGGACCACTGGGCATCGTTGTTTGGTCGCCGAGGTCATACCGGTCCAGGTGGGTCATTGAAAATATGTGACTACCGCCTACCCTAGATGCTTGAGATGGAGATTCAAGAGCAAGTCCTCAATCGATGATTTATCGATTTTATTTGAATCTCGTGTACTACTTTTACATATCCTTAAATTTATGTTATAATTGATTATTTTAATTTTGATTATCTCTTGTTTATTTGAATTGTATATAGGACGATCAACATATTCAGATCATACTGGCCACGAAAGAAGAAATGGCTACATCCTACTAGATATCACTTTAATACACGACGAGGGCGTTTGGTGTACCGTATATAGAGCCCCGAAATCCGTTGAGGGATGGGGAACAATTTTTCCCACGAGCACGAGTCATTAGTGGTGACAATGGGGGATTCTCGTGCCTCCGAGTAGGGATAGCAATGGACCGATCTTGCTAGGTCCGCATCCGCATCCGTAATTTTTACTGGGTCCGGATCCGTCCGCATCCATTGGGTCAAAAAATTAGATCCGCACCCGCATCCATAAGATCCGCAGGTCCGTGGTCTGAATTCGATCCATATTTTCTCTTCTAAAATAAATCTCAAATCAAATATATTTCACAGTAAGACCATAATAATAATAATCTAAATACATATAACACTATAATAATTATTTATAAATTCTACAATCATCACAATGTAAGAAAACTTTTGCTTTCATGACAACAAATAATATTGCAATAGTAATAGAAGAAGTAACACATATATCTTAGTAAATAGACCACTCATATACCAAATTTTCACAAATACAATGTGCAAGTTTCTAATATTATTGATATATTATCCAATTTCGTAACCTAGTTTATCCAACTTCGAGTAGAAAGCAAAATAATATAATACACTTATAAATATAAATAAAAATTATGTATACATATATATTATATGGATCCATGGATCGGATCTGGATCTCAGAAATCGAGATCCAGATCCAGATCCGAATTTTAAAAGAATGGTTTGGATCCGGTCTAGATCCGTCAGATCCTATTTTTTAAAGATCCAGATCCTAAAAAATGGATCTGGATCTACGGATTTGGACCGGGTCTGAGATCCACTGACATCCCTACCTCCGAGGGTACTTCACATTCGCATCCGAGATGTGGTACGAGACGGCATATTATTGAGGAGTCACAGCACATCGCACATGGTATTGAGGGCTCCAATCGGAGATCACGTTCCACATCTCGTCAGACAGAGAGACAGAAACGGGCCCATACTTCGACTTCTTTCTCGAGCAGCAGCGATCACCTACGACCTAGTGATCGTCAGTTCTTAGAGGACCTTTCAGAGAGGCATGCTCAGAGGGTGGCTGAGCTATCGAGGAAGCACCTTGAGGAGGTTGAGGTACGGATTACGACCAAGTTGAAGAATTGGTTTACGGAGTTGATTGATGTCGTCCGTTGTGGTAGTTCACGACGTATACCGGCATATTCTCCATCCGATCGTCATACTCATCCCGTGGCACGACAATCAGTTGATGAGACACGACAATCAGGTGATGTAGACGTACCTTCTCGAGAGGGACCGACAGATGGCAGACATGCAGACGCGCTAGCTCGACATTCTATGCACGAGTTTGGTAGGACTGATGCCATGCCATCCTATCAAGAGCCACCTCGTGCCTATCCGGAGCCACCTCATACTTCCTATCAGCAGCCACCTCCTGCTTCTTATTAGCAGCCACCTCCTGCTTCCTTGGCTGATATGTTTGATATTTTTAGTGATTTTGGACAAATAAATTCAATTTAATTAAATAATTTAAATATTTTGTGTTTATTTAAATATTTTAAATCAAATGATATGTTCTACAGTTGTGAGAGATGATTTGGCACGATCGATGGGATGACCTCCAAGTCCCGCAGTGATCCACTACTATAGGAATGTCCGATTATGGACACCATGGATGACTTTAGGATACCCGATCTGTGGATCACATCGGGGATGACGTAAGGGATGACATCGGGATAATGAGAGGATAGATTTAACATCTTGTGGTGACACCGCGTTCGTAGCTGTGAAGAGTGGTCGACAACGATTCCCATCGACGGCCCTATCATCTCCATATGTTGTTATCGGCAAACCGTGAACTTGATCCGACTTTAGTGTTGAACTTCAATTCCTTCATTGAAGCCACCCCTCGACGTAAGATGATGATTTCTGAGAGTGGTGAAATTCTTAGTCGATCATTTTTCATGGATATTCGTAAACCGACCAGCTTATTATCTGCAGACATAAGTACTTTGATTTCTAAGTATTAAGAATTTATTTTAGTTGAATTAATTAATTAATACGTATTATTTCAATCGTTCTTATTGTAGACGATTGATCTGTTCATGATGAGCTGTAGAGTGAGGCTGATCAGTGGCGATAATTGTGTTGTCCACCATGAACAATGCAAACACGATTATATTGGACACCGACTTCTATGTAAGTATTTATTTCCTAATAATTTACATTCATTTATTTATTGCTTTGCTCAATTCAATGTCCGATTAAATTATTTGAATGTCTCAACAAATAATCCTTCAAGTTGGTTGGGAATCTTGTTCAAGTGGTTGGAAGGTCCCCGAGTATTATTTCCTCATCGAGGGCACGACGGATTATCCACTTTGAACGATTGGTCCAAGATGCATCGGTGATTTTTGTAATTCAATATCATGTTATATATTTAAATTTTAATACATTTGATTTTAATTTTAATTTATATATTTTGTAATAATTGTGTTATATAGGTGATTATGCCTATCCTTATCGATGGATACTACGTCGTCATTTGTTATCGTAGTGTTTGACTGGACGCTTGATCTATATGATTCGATATATTTTCGATTAGAAGATCATGCGAAGAGAAACCGCGCCCATCGATGGCTCCCATATTACATTTATTTGGACACATCTTGGATGAAGCTGATTATTGGAGCTTCAACGATACGTGCATATCGAAAAAACCGTGCCACTTGAATTATGTATCCGTCACCGATAACCGGTTCGCCCAAAGAGAAGGCCACTTGTGGTCCATATGCATGCATGTACGCTGAGCGTTTGATATCCGGATCGCGAGTATTAATTGGGGACTACTCATATATCAAGATATAGGAAAATTATAGCTACTTCTATTTTTGAGTTGTGTGGCGCTTAGATTATTTATGAATTTTTATTTTTGTAAATATTTTTTATGATTGTTTATTTATGAATTTTGTAAATTATTTCGAATTGATTATTTATCAAAATTATTGTATTCAATAACAATTGCTTAGTATTCGTCGTCTATATTAAAAATATTTATAAGACCAATTATGAACATATTAAGTCGGTGAATATTTTCATCATAAGATAACAGAAATTTGGATGATATAAAGAATAATAACAATAAAAGGTGCCAAACACAATAACTTCGAAATATTAAAAAAAATACAACAACTTTAATTAATCGCTTATGCCTTCATCCATTCGATTTGGACATGTCCTTCGTGTGTGTCCTGGTTCCCTACAATGGCTCCATTTCTTTGGTGCTCGGCGTTCTCCCATATGGTTTGTAGGCACTCTTCTTGTAGACCTTTCACCACCGGATGAAATCCGACTTGTTCTAAGTCGTCCAGCCTGTCTTGTCACAATAGGAGGCAATACATTCGCTTGAGCTACCTCATTTGGAACCATCCACTCATCAGATTGAGGACATGATTCACCGCACCACTAATGTCTCAATTAAAGTGTTGGTCCAGTATGATTCGACGTAATTGTGGATGGATTCTCC
Source organism: Salvia rosmarinus (assembly GCA_036937905.1). Taxonomy (NCBI): domain Eukaryota; kingdom Viridiplantae; phylum Streptophyta; class Magnoliopsida; order Lamiales; family Lamiaceae; genus Salvia; species Salvia rosmarinus. Next base: position 34,101,747 of record CM072820.1, on the reverse strand, counting down.
TACCACCGCCAATGAAAATATTAGTATGAGTTACATGAAAAATATCCGACATGTAGTATTAGTATTAAAACATACTTAATGACAAAGAATTGCGTGTGAACACGGCATCCCGTCTTGGTTAAATTCTCGACAATCACACGATTTGAGTTGAAGATCAACCAGGAAGTTCCTAACGCCAGACTGCACCCTATATTTTGCATTTGTAGAACTCGTCGTAGAGTAACGATGACTTTTCGACACCGCTGCTGTAAGCTTTTTTACTGTCTCCTCAGTGAGATAATTATCCTATCTACGTGTTGCTGCTCGTCTATCGTTGAACCACTGCTCAATTACAAGTCTGATTGCCTCCAACATTGAGCATATTGGGATACGTCTCGCCCATAATAATCGAGAGTTAAATGACTCCGCTGCATTTGATGTTAAGAAACTATAACGGCTCACATGGGACTTTGAACGAGCCCATTTTTCTGGTCCTACACGGAGCAATTTTTGGTATGCTTTATTATTTATGCTCTCGATAGCAGACATAGCACGTTGGTATTGTCTCGCTCGTATGCATAAGCGCTTCTTGGAACATTTCCACCACAAGGTCACCGCAAAATTGTTGATCTTGTTCACTAAGTGGTAGAAGCATAATGCGTGATGAGCTTGTGGAAATACTCTCGATGACGTTAGCTATGGACACGCAGCGTCCCGAGACAATTAAGAGGTTTTCAGATTTCCAACAACCGTTGGATCCGTGAGATAAACCATGACCAAGATTCATCATTCTCAATCGCCCAACACCATATGCCAACGGAACATCGCTCGTTAGCATCCTTTGTTACTGCAACAAATAAAATTTCCTTATTCTTTCCCTTGAGGTGAGTACCATCTACGACGATCACTAGTCTCAAACAAAAGTAGAAGGGAGCAATAGATGTAGCGAGAACAATGAATAGATGCCAGAATCGACCATCACCATCGACCTCATAATCGGTAAATATACCGGGATTCGTCTGTCTCAACATCTGCAGATAACCCGGCAAGATTTGAACGACTCATCATGCCGACCGTATATCAACTCAATCATTGTATTTCGGACTCAACGCCACATCATAACTGATGCGACACCAAAATCATGTTTCAACTCGCCATAATTGATTTAGGCTTCATGATTTCACCTATTGTGTGCATTTTTCGAGCATAATATCAGAACTATCTTTGAATGAACCTTCAATGACCAACACAACCCAAATCACGGTGGCATTTGTGTTCGATATAAACTTATAAACTTTTCAAATATTACCTCATTGGGCAGCTCAGAACTCAAAATTACACCTCTCACAAAGTGCTTGCATTTAAATGTCGATCGTGTTGTATCCGAACGATCAACCACGTATTCCGCCCCGCCCATATGCCACATACCAACAAAGAAGATAGAGATCATCTTTGCTATAGAAATATGAATTACTACTCATTTCTCCATCCCTTGTCGGTCCATTTCACGAGCAACAAGTGAGGCTACGTTAAGCGGAATGACCTAACTAACCGATTAGTTAGTTCTTCAAGATTGAGTTGGTTGACATCTTCCGGATAAGTGCTCGATTAATCAAAGATAATAGTTTGGGAAGTCCTCCTCTCTTCGAATCCATCCCGCAAAATCAATAAACGATTATTTAAAATTGATTGTTCGGGATTGTCATCGGAGGCATTTGAGTCGGTCTCTTCAAGATCTTCGGTCTCGGTACATATTCTTCTTCTTCGCCTTCTCCATCAACATCATCATTATAAATAAGAGTTGTTGGCCTTGTTGTCCCAAAGACCGTGCGTACTACGCTCCGTAGCGAGCCTTTGGGATTCAAAATCAATCACCGTAAAGCATACTTGAACATCTTGTAAAGACTCTCCTCAGATCTCCGTGTGGATCGAATGATTGGGCTCTCCTGTTTGATCCACTCGCAATATTTGTAGTGTTGTGAACTACATAAGCGCTGGATATTCTTCGAACATGCACAATCGAGCAAATATTTCATCATCGCTTAACAATGATTTTATTATCCGACCATATCGAGATGTTGATAAATAAAATAATTGATAATTCGTGCTCAATTCATCGCCCGCAATACGTGATTGATATAGTATATGAGGTCAGAAGATAACGATCTAGAATTTGGCAATTTGTTGACACCCGCCAATATACATACAATCACTATCAAACTCTCCACCATAATTCACTGTAATGAATTTCCAATTGTCCATCTACATAAAGAAAGAATAAATAAAAAAAATTAAAACAAAGTTCTCAATCAAAATATAATTTCAAATCACAAGGAGATTGAAAAATTACCTATGATATTGGAAAATGCTTGAATTCTCCGTGGTTTTCCTTCAAATACTCTGCTTCAACTTCAATTGGAAAGATTATGATATTGGAAAATGAAGTTATGAGATGTGAATGAATGAATTCAAAATTTTATAGAAGGTAAACAACAACAAATGGTGGGTGTCTCAGTAGCATTCACGTGAAATTTATTCACCATCGTAATAATAGAGGATTCGATCAGAAAATTACAGTAGCTACAGTGAATTCAGGCTAATTATTATACAAAGTTATCAGAATAACAATAAAATCAGACCTATTATTGTACTAAATTACTATAGCAATACACGATTCAGTACATTTATATCAGTTTCACGTGAATGAATTGAATGATACAATAATTTGAGAGAAAATTCAAAGCGCACGCTATATTGAAATAATTAAAAAAAATAAAAATAGAATCCGATCGGATCCAGTCGGTGTGTATATCTCGGATTCCTTACACATGACAGAATCCGATCGGTATATAAAAAGAATCCGAGCTGTGCAATGAATCCGATGAGGAATCAGATTGAAATTCGATTGGTATTATATCGGAAAGCTCTCTATCGGAATCCGATCGAATCCGAGTACAAATCTTTCGGATTTCGGGCGTAGTTCGTTATTTTACATATAAAACAAAGATAGATTTGTCAACATTTAAGGGTATATTTATCCATACAATATAAATCTATATGATTTCGTATATTTTTATCCCATCGAATACTTACACATATAACTTATGAAATATGGATATTTGGCCGGCCACCCTTAAAATATCTTGTGCAGAATGATACACATATATCCGAAACGTGAATTTATTTTAAAAATTTGAAGTGTGGTCCCTGATGTTTACCACGTGGCAAGCAGCATCGTCTGGTATTCCATTGGGTCAAGCTCAAGTCAACATGGCGGTTAAATGTGGCCCATCCTCGGGGGCCCACTACTTAAAAACTTTCTATATTGTGGGCCCTATCTAACTTTTTTTCTTAATATAAAAAAGTTAAATTATCTATATTTGTAGTTCAGGTCGGCCAATAGGGCCGCTGCCATCGGCTGCGGAAACTTTCGGCTTTGGTTTTTTTGTTCAATACTACGAGTAAAATATAAAGATTAAAAGAAATTCTATAAATTTATATTCTTTGGTAAAAGATTTTAGCAAAATAATACAAATAAGTGTCTGAATTAGTATATTGTGTTCAGTGCTTATTCTCTGGAGAGGAATCCCAGTAACGTGGTGTAGAAATTATGTCTTACACATTAATAAAGTACTAATGATGCAGTTTTAATTGATTAATAAGGAAACAAGTACATATGAAACATATAAAAAAGGGTCATAACTGTGGTAAGACACATAAATTGATCTTCTTAGATTCAAATTATAACAATCTATACTGATGTTTGTATTAAATTATTAATATAGGTAGATGCTGTTTATATATAGCATTTGTAATATTAGTATACATTTCAAGAGTCTCTGATCCATAATATATACTCCAAATCATTTTGAAATATAAAATTTGAATCAGTGGATATACATTAATTTCGATATAAGATTTCTCTTATAATTTCAAGATTTCTAGCTAAACACGGAAATAGTGATTGTGGACTTGGAGATTTATGACTCTTAATAAACCGGAATATTATATTTAGTAGAATAATCGGATGCAGGTTAATTAGCAACATGGTCATCGATTTTCTTTTTCCAATATAACTATTATATATTCAACTGTAAATATCATGTAATACTAAAATATTTCGTGTCAATAATTTCTAACTTTTTTGCGGTGGAAAATTGCGTGTGTGTCTATGTTTTTTTTTCTTTTTCTTTTTCTTTTTGGTATTATCTTTTATAAGATGACAAATAACTCATTAAAATTTTATATTTATATAGAGTAACATATTCTATATCAAAGTATGAATCTGACTTCATTTTTCAAGAGAGTCACGAACTCGAATATCATAAATATATTTTAGGCGAGATATACTAGATGTATGATGTATCTATATGCACTTTCAGAGATAAGGGTTGTAGGTATTCTTGAAAAGAAAAACGAGAACTGTTTTTGACATGGACTATTATATATTATGCATTAGTATTAGGTAGGTCAATGAGTAATTCAATGCTCAATAATAGAGGTGAAGTTTTACGACTTTGTCATTATTCTGCTAATCGAGCCACCGTCTCTAGCTAGCTTACAGCTACTCACATTTTTCTTATCAAAAACAAACATCGGCAACCTTAATTTATTGCCCAATATATATTCTATGTTTTTAATTGCATCATTTAAAATAAAAAATAATAATTTAAATAATTTCACTATTAAAAGTAATAATTTAGTTCTTTACTAAATACGCATATTTTATAATAGATCCACCCGGCCCTATATATTTATTTATTTATGATCCACATTGACACGACTTTGAATATGCAATTATTTTCATATCTGCCACTCAAAAAAAATTATATTTATGCAAAAAAGTAGCTAGACATTTTTATCTATAAAAATATCTATAGAAAACCCAAGTAGCATTTAATGATGCAATATATAAATGTGCATTGGAAAAAGATGATAAAAAACTGTCATTAGCAATGATATCTATATAGTGAAACCGTGCAAGAACTTGAAGCAGAGAGATAACGAGGACTGGACCAGATAGAGGCTCATGCATGTCTATTCTTTTTTGTATTCGTCCATTAAAAATTTGTATTTAATTTTTTTTGGGACGTCTATTAAAAACTTATATTTTATATTTTTTAAAAATATCAACTACCATCAATCTACCATTTATTTACAAAAAAAAAATATATAACCTACCTTTTTACTCCTATTACTTATTAATATATTCATATATTATCTCCACTCACTTTACACTAATTATAATTTATTAAAACATATGTCACCAAAAACAATACAAACTTTTGATTAACGGATGAGTAGGGGTGACTATTTGGGTATCGGTAATCGAAGACCGATATCCTACCGAAATTTCTCGGTATCGGTAACCGACACCAAAATCGGGTGTAGGGGTCGGGTTCGGGTAGGTTATTTAGGTGAGATCGGGTATCGGGTATACCAGACTACCAAATTAAATCAAAGGGTTTAGGGATCTAGTATGCGGATTATTGTGCGATACTAGATCCCTTCTATGCTATCTCAGAACGAAAGATGTGCTAAACTAATATATTTAGCATATGTGTTACAAATGGATGAAATTTGTGCTAAACCAACATGTGTAATATAGTAATTCTGATTGTGCTACACAAATATGAAATATGTGCTACTATTTCTATTTCCTACAAACACACCCTATATATATATATATATATATATATATATATATATATATAGGGGAGGGTTAACGTAGAACCAATTTTATTGTGAGAACTTGAGAACCAAAAATAATGAATTCAATGTGAAACTTGATGAATCCATTGAAACTTAATGAATCCAAAAAATTGAATTTTAAATCTCATGGGATTCAACCACGGGTGAAAATTCTGAATTTTGGATTCAAGAACTTCTGTGATTCATTAACTTTCATAGAAATTCATTTTGTTCAGTAAGAATTTTCGTGGTTCTTGGTTCACGTTAAAATTGGTTCTTATTTCAACCTCACTCTATATATATATATATATATATATATATAGATATATATATATATATTTGGAAAATAAATTAATTCCACACAATTTTTTACCATGCCCTCATTCAATTCATTCCTTCAAAACATATATTCAAAGTTCGTAATATTATCAAATAATAACATGTTAAGAAGAGAGAAAAAGGTAATATATATATATAGAGCCCCTTTAATAAAATATAAATATTGTAATTTTAACACAGAAAATAATAGTTAGTATACATCAGTTTTTGGAGTATTCATAAAAACAACTTCTCTCCGCTACAGTACTGCAGCGGACAGGTGGTAATAAATTATAGAAATTAGGATTCAGAGAATGCATTTAAGTTGGTTCATAGGAATCAGTCAATTTATATATATTTATATCGTTATGTATCACCACTGCGGAGTGGCATCGCTGAAGTGGACAATTTCTGCAAAAACGAAATCTTCAATTCAACTCCTGCCCAGTGCCGACCACCCATCAATGAACCCCATTGCCTGGAAAGTTGACTCATAGATACAAAAAATATATTGATCAATCTTATTTTCGTAAGGGAATTAAATACGCAAGAACATCAAGAATTTACGTGGTTCGATCTATGAATAAGATCTACGTCCACGGAGAGAGAGAGAGAGAGTTCGTGTATTGATAATATGAGGAGTGATTACAAAGAGTGGAGATCAAGTGATCGATCTGAGAGTAGATGCTCTTTCTCTTCTATTCTAGCCTCTATTTATAAACCATCGTTGAGTTCGACTCGATTCAAATTGAGTTTGACTTAATACAAATAGAGTTTGACTCTAATACAAAGTCTTCTCTCATAAGGATTCTTTAGATATGCATCCAATCTTCTACGCTCCAATTGCGATTAGAGTTGTAGTTGGTCGAGGTGTCTTCGGGCGAACTCACATGGGCCGAGCTAATGTCGGGGCCCATTTATATTGGGCTTGATGTTAGCATATCCCCCAAAAGACGTAGAAGTGAGGTCGTGATGGAGGGGACGGTGGTTGACGCCGCCGCCGGAATTGTAGTCCGCAAGGTGGGCGCGTCTGACCGCCGAGTTGAATGTCGCCGCTTCCCGCCAAGTCGTATGTCGCTGGCTTCGCCCCGCCGAGGCGCGTCGCCGTTGTATGTCACCGGCTTTGCTTGTAGAGGCGTCGGCCGAGGTCATGTCTTGCTGTTTGTATATCTTGCCGAGGCGCTTTGTCGAAGTCTTGGTGCTCGACTTCACCTGACGAGGTGTTATGCCGAGGTCTTTGGCCGGCTTCACCGACGGGCGTTATGCCGAGGTCTTTGAGTAACTTCACCGACGCAGGCGCTATGCCGAGGTCTTTGGTAACTTTCACTTGTCGGCGTTATGCCGAGGTCTTTGGCCAGCTTTCACCGTCGAGGCGCATCTTTGAGGTCTTTGGGCCGCTTCACCGACGAGGCGTTATGTCAAGTCTTTGACCGGCTTCACCGACGAGGCGTTATCTCAAGTCTTACGCCGCTGGTCTTTACCTTGCCGGTCTCATTTTACTCGCATCACCGACGAGGCGTTATGCCGAAATCGCATGTTGCTCGCTTCACCTTATCGAGGCGTTATGCCGAAATCGCATGTTGCTCGCTTCACTGCCAGCGCTCGCCGAAGTCGAATGTCGCCGGCTCCACCGTCAAGTCGAATCACGCGTCGCCCGCCAAGTCGAATATGTAACCGCGCCGAGGCGAAGGCTCGGGATGCGGCGAAGGCGGAGGCCGGCTCACGGCGGCCGAGGCGGCGAAGGCCGAGGGCGAAGGCCGAGGCGGTCGACTGTGGAGGCCGAGGTGAGACCTGTGAAGGCCGAGGTGGAGACGACGAATGCCGAGGTGAGGTCGGCTCACGGAGGCCGAGGCGAAGGCGAGGCGAGGCTGTGGAAGGCCGAGACGGAGGCGCTGTGGTCGAGGCGACGAAGGCCGAGGCGAGGCTCATGAAGGCCGAGACGGCGGCGTCGAGGCGAGGCCGACCTCAGACAAACGAAGGTAGGGTTCTTTTTTGGCAAGAAGTATTGCTAGGGTGGTCCCTCTTCCCAAGTGAACGGAGGTATAGGTTCCTTTTGGCAAGAAATATTGCTAGGGGTGGTCCTCTTCCCGAAATGAATGGAGGTATAGGTTCCTTTTCGCAAGAAATATTGCTAGGGTGGTCCTCTTCCTAAATGAACGGAGGTATAGGTTCCTTTTTGGTAAGTTTTATCGCTCGGGTGGTCCCCTTCCCGAAATAAACGGAGGTATAGGTTCCTTATTTGCAAGTTTTATCGCTAGGGATGGTCCCTCACGCGTGTTTGAGTTCGCCCTCGATTAAACGAAGGTAGTCCGTCTCCGTCGGGGTATTTCGCCCTCCTTGGAGGGTATAGTTCGCCTCCAAAGAGGTATAGTTCGCCTCCAAGAGGGTATTGTTCGTCCTCCGTGAGGGTATTGTTCATCCTCCGTAGAGGTATCAGTATATTGGGGAGATGCAGTATGCATAAGTGACAAATGAAATATGCAAGACTCAACTCAAGTACGTAAAGAAAAGATTTCATTAATGAAAACGACGAATAAAAGTACCTCAACTCAAGTGCGAGGTTGCCTACTTGGAATTGTCGGGATTTGGCACGGGGTTATAATACCGAGCTACTTTGTATCGAGCTTCTAATATAGGCGAGGTCTCCTTCTTCGATTTCACCGGATTACCGCCTCGGTTTCTCGATCATCCTCTTTCTTCTTCGCCGAGGTTCCACCTTGTCGACCAAGCTTTCTCTTGTCCGCTTGCGTCGCCTTGGCGAACCGATCCGCTATGCGCCACAGCTCCGACGCAGCGGGGCTCGTGTAACGATCTCCTTATATAGGCCCCGTAAGATGCCGCTTTGGAAAGCCGAGATGATGAGGAGGTCGCCTACATCCTCGACTTTTAGCTCTCCTTATCGAACCTCGCCATGAAGTCGCTAATGGACCGTCTCGGCTTTGCCTCACGGTGAGGAGGTGTGCCGACGACGTTTTAACTCGACCTTCCGGAAGAACCTTCGATGGAAGGCCGCCATCGTCGCGGTAGGAACCAATGCTTCCGGAGGTAGATCGTCAAACCACCGCGGGCGTTGTCGACTAGTAACTCGGGAAGAGTTTGCACATGTGAATTGTGCCGAGGCGTTGGTTGATCATATTATACCGAACCGCGAGAGGAAGTTCAAGGGTCCCTTAGTCCGTCATAGGGATGCTCGGCACCGGTATTTGTCGTGAGTGGAGTGTCGAGTATTTCGTTTGAGAACGGGTGACTATATTTCCATACCCGGAAGCCGCCCGGAGAGGTGGGGCGGAGTTCGCCGACCGAACTCGCTTTGATGGCTGTGACCGACCTCGCGGCGGTCACGACGTCCTTTCCCGCGCTGTTCGTCCCTTGCGCGGTTGGTTTGGGCCCCAACTCGTGCAGAGGTATGAGCGCCCATGACTTGAATGCTGGGGGATCCACCTCGTTGCGGTGCCTCGTGTTTAGATGAGGCTTCGGCGCTCCTTTCTTCGGGATGCGGCCGACCTTGTGCTTCGCTGAGGTATTGGAGAAAGCTCTCCTTGTTTTTCTCAAGAAACCCCTCGACGACGCCGCCAAGGTTCATCTCGCGAGTGGAGGTTCTTCTTGGTTGCCGCTGCGACCTCCCCGCTATGGTATTCTCGCTTCTTCATGCGGGATGGGATGGCCTTGCTCACGAGACTTTGGACATGCCCTTCGTGGGTCGGTTCTCGACCGGCTCTTCCTGCCGAGCTCGGCGCCCCGCCGCCATTGTTGCCGATTTACGACCCCGGATGTATAACTTCGGTATTCATTCATGGAGCTGGAGGTTCTTCGTTCTTTGTTGCGACCTCCCTCGCTATGGTATTCTGCTTCTTCATGCAGGATGGGATGGCCTTGCTCGTCGAGACTTTGGACATGCCCTTCGGGGGTCGGTTCTCTGACCGGGCTCTTCCCAAGCCGAGCTCGGCGCGTCCTGCCGTCGTTGTTGCCGGCGACGACCCTGGATGTATAACTTCTGGTATTTATCGTTGTGATCGATTCCTCAAACAAAGTTGATCGAAAACACGAATTTCGCTTCCATGCATTTCGCCGCGGTGATCGATCTTATTTTCGTAAGGAATTAAATACACAAGAACACCATGATTTACGTGGTTCGATCTATGAATAAGATCTACGCCCACGGGAGAGAGAAAGAGTTCGTATTGATAATATGAGGAGTGATTACAAAGAGTGTAGATCAAGTGATCGATCCGAGTAGATGATCTTTCTTCTATTCTAGCCTCTATTTATAAACCATCAAGTTGAGTTCGACTCGATTCAAATTGAGTTCGACTCTAATACAAATAGAGTTTGACTCTAATACAAAGTCTTCTCTCATAAGGATTCTTTAGATATGCATCCAATCTTCTACGCTCCAATTGCGATTAGAGTTGTGGTTGGTCGATGAGTCTTCGGGGCGAACTCACATGGGCCGAGCTTAATGTCGGCCTATTTATATTGGGCCCGATGCTTTGGCCTAGTAGTTGGGCACGTATCCTATCATATATATTTATCCATTATATATAAATAGATATTTACATATATATAATAATTTAAGGGTAAATATATCAAACTACACACATTTGTAAAAGTGTGTACAACTCATACCCATTTTCCAAAATGAATATACCACATACCCATTTATATTTTTAATATATATCTAGTGCGCTTTAAATCGGTGAAATGATTTGCCACCGACCAAACAAGAATATTTTTGTCCGTTAACATGTGAATCAAGAATATTTATGTTTGTTGACAACACGTGAATCGATAAATGATTTCAAATTATAATCGCTATTCTTTAAATTACTTTATAGTTATAGAGAAAAGTGTGAGAAAATCATGAAAAATATAATTAAATCTCTCGAATCATGTTTTTTTTAAAAGGAATTGTCGATCGGAATTTTCGATTTTAGGTGTTAATTAATTTTTAATTCATTTTTTTAAACATGAAAATCGAAAATTTCGATCGACATTCCTTGATTCCTATCGAATTGAATCAAGGAATTGTCGATCGAATTTTCAAGCAAGAAATGATGAAATTTCCCATTTTAATTAATGATGTTTCCTATCGACCGGAAACATCAAATTGGTCGACCGAATCAGCTTTTTTCGAATCGAAACAAGGATAAATCTAATGAATTGAATACTAATTATTAATTGAGGTCTCCTATTGACCGAAACAAGGATTATCGACCGGAATCAGCTATGTGAATGTGTTAATTAATTGCGGCATTCAATTATATTTTATTTTTAAAAAAAAATATGATTCAATGATTTAATTAAAACTATATAAATAAACAAAATAATTTCGCACATATGCTAAATATATCGACCGGAATCAGGTAGTTATATAAATATATAAATTAACAAAACGGAATAAAAAATCGACCGGAATCAGAGAATTATAAATTATAAAAAAACAACTTAATTAACGAAGATTCCGGTCGACCGGAATTATAAATTATAAAAAAACAACTTAATTAATCATGTTTCCGGTCGACCGGAATCTTCGAAAAATTCGACCGGAAACAAGGATTATCGAAGAATTATAGTATAAAAAACAACTTATTTAATCATGATCGACCGGAATCTTCGAATTATCAAATGAATTGAGCCTATTTTCGATCGGAATCTTCGAATTATCAAATGAATTTAATACTAATTATTAATTGATGTCTCCGGTCGATCGGAAACAAGAAAATGTCGACCGGAGACATCAAACCGGCGACCGGAGAGAGAGCTTTTTTGTTTTAGAAATTAATTTTAAATGAACTTATGATATAATTCCACTTTAAATTAAGGAAAGCAAATTAAAAACAGAGGAATCTCTGGAAAAAAGACTGAAAAATAAGAGAAATACTACTGCAAAAAAGCAAAAGCTTACAATAAATACTACTGACCACCAATAATTCAATTTTGAATTCTGGAAAAAAGACTGAAAAATAAGAGAAATACGACTGCAAAAAAGCAAAAGCTTACAATAAATACTACTGACCACCAATAATTCAATTTTGAATTTTTTACAATTCTCTCTCCATAAATACTACAACCGATCGATCATATATCACAAATCCAAGCCTTTCGGTTTTAGCATTCAAAATTTGCTCTCGATCCTTTTAGCATTCAAATTACCCATTTCGGTTTTATATTCAACATTTTCAAATTCCTTTCTTCAATCCGATCCAAATTATCTCTCAACAAGTAAGTTATTCGAATTTTGATTTGTTTAGGTTGATTAAATTTTGATTTAGAAATTTTTATGTGTTTAGGTTGATTAAATTTTGATTTAGATTTATTATTGTTAATTTTGTTTAGTATTATTGTTAATTTGGATTTAGATTTATTATTGTTAATTTTGTTTAGATTTAGTTTTTTTAAGATTCAACATGGACGATCGAGTATTAGTTAAGAATTATAGTTTACATTTCAATAAATAAATAAAATATTAAATACATGTTTAGCGAGAAGATCTTAGTTTTTAAATACATATTATTGTTAATTTGTTTAGTATTATTGCTTTCCTTAGTTTTTAAAAATTGATGTTATTAGCTTTAAGCAAGAACGTGAACTTATGAAAAATACATGTTTAGCGAGAAGATCTTATTGACAGAGACCTAAATAAAATAACATTACAGTTTATGTTGATGTAAAATTTATATGCAATTATAATTAAAATAAATTACTTTTCAATATAGTAATTAATTATGATGTAAATGACTAATTAATTGATCCTTAATTATGTTTACATTTATTATTATTAATTTTGTTTAGATTTATTTTGTTAATTTGTTTAGATAATTCGATTGTTTCGCTATTTATAATTATTGTATAATTCGCTTAGATAATTGGATATAATTATTGGATAATTAGTTTAGATTCACATGACATAATTCGCTTAGATTAGTCCATTTTAATTAATTTATTGTAAGAGACTTTAATTATTTATAGTTGAGACTTTAATTATTTAATTAGACTTTGATTAGATTGCTATTTTTTCTTAAGTTATCTTAGTTTTAAGAAATTAAGTTTTTCAATTAGGATAATTTTAGTGCGCTTATCTTAGTTTTAAGAAATTAAGTCTTTTCAATTAGGATGAATATAGTAATTAATTATAATGTAAATGACTAATTAATTCATGCTAATTATTATTGTTTATGATATTTATGTTGTTTAGATTTATTATTGTTAGTTTTGTTTAGATTTATTATTGTTAAATTTTTAGATTTATTATGTTTATTTTGTTTAGTATTATTGTTAATTTTGTTTAGATTTATTTTGTTTATTTTGTTTAGATAATTCAATTGTTTCGCAATTTGTAATTATTGGATAATTCGCTTAGATAAATCCCTTTAATTAATTTATTGTAAGAGACTTTAATTATTTATAGTAGAGACTTTAATTATTTAATTAGACTTTGATTAGATTGCTATTTTTTTCTTATTGTAGCGATAATTTTAGTCTAAACATTAAGAACGTATATTTGTTTTATACATTAGAAAATCATATTAAGATCAGATATTTCATTAATGTAATCTTGTTGTTGTTATAGATGTCGGGATGGAAGAACATTATTGTTAGATATGGAGGCAATCGATCCTTCTTTATGTTACATGGGCGGTATCACCAAATGCCTTTGTTCGAATGGACAATGTAATTATCTCGAGTTCATAGAGATGATTGATCAAATTATGTCGACAAATTCGTTGATTACAACCTACCAACTGCATTATCTATCGAGATCTCGGAGTGGTAGAATTATCAAATTACTTTTGAGTAATGATGATCAACTTTTTCGATTGGCTCATGATGCCCAAGCAGAGGTCTATGTGACTCACGATGCCGACACATCCCAATCGGAGCAAGAACTATATAGACCTTCGTTTGAGATACCATCCTCGCCAACATATGACTACACTTCCCAACACATATCGCTCGATCGTCGTTGACACAACAATTTACATCATCCGATTGGTTTGATGTCGATACATCTCAATATATGCCGCAACACATGGATCCATCCAGAATTTCATTTCCAACATATGCCGCAACCACAACCGTGGGCTGATACACTTGTTGAGGACAATGATGACGACTACTACGTTGAAGAAGAAGAAGATGAAACAGTCGTCGATGAAGAGGAAGAAGATCGCGAGTTCGCTTTGGTGAGCTATGGCTCATTTGTAGAGTTTGACGATGGATCCGCCGAGAGGTGGATTCGGAAGCTTCTATCTACGATTATGCAGAGTAACACGCAAGCGCACGAGGAGGCCCAGAGCCGTAAGAAGTTGAGGAGATGAGCAACCGGCTAGTCCTCGTTATTCCTCATGATGCTTCGCTTAATCTCTTTGCTCGCCCTCCGACTCGATTCCGCACTCACGAGCCGAGCGAAGGTTCCATCTTCGATGACAGCGGTGAATCAAGATATCCGGGCTATGGCATTTGGAACGTCGAGTAGAATTTGTTATTCCTCGATCCGATAATTCGAGGATTACATTCAAATGTCGATATCATAATCGCGTCCTTTTCTACCACGCATCGCAGAAAGGTGGATTTTGGTTTGTCCGCAAGTTTGATGCTATACATACTGCGCACGTAACCCAGTGAATATCGGAGTAAGGAAGGTTAATGCCCGTAATTGCAGCATACATATCACGAAAAATACGCCAAGACGGTGAAGTGCTAAAGCCGAGGTCCATTATGGCCGATTTGCGGTAGTACGGTGTACACGTTACATACAAGTAGCAATGCGAGCCCGTAATAGGGCGATCGAGATGATATACGGTGGACATGAAGAATCATTTCACTACTACCGAAGTTATCTCGCATATGTTACGGATGAGCAATCCCGTTCGATGACCGACTTGGATATTGGATCGATGGTCGGTTCCGCCACCTCTTTGTCGCGCTTCGGTTCATGCAGATTAGGCGTACACATTGTGCCTCCGACCCGTGATTGTAGTCGACGGCACGCACTTGAAGGGCCGCAATAAAGGCGTATTATTCGCTGCGTGACAAAGGACGGCAACGAGCAAGTTTTTCCATTAGCTTATGGAATTGGTCCGATCGAGAATGATGTCTCATGGACTTGGTTTCGCCTCGACTACAAGTCGCTTATGGATCAAATCCAGATGTTGATTGTTTCGATGCCCATGTCAAGATAATGAACGCGGTCAAGTGTGTCTACCCCGATGCAACACACGGATTATGCTACTACCATCTCGCTGAAAAAATCACCCGCTTGGGCAACCATCCGCAGTTATTCCGAAAGCCGCTTATGCGTGCAAGATGCACACTTTGAAAAGCGATGGCTATGTTAAAGTCTCGTGAAGGCCGATGGTAGTGGCGCATATACCAAGTTGGTGGAGGTTGGAGTGCGGTGGGCTAGATCACGGTGCCTGTTAGGCGCTACGCTTTATGACATCGAACATTGCCGAATCATTCAATTCTCGAATATTGTGGGCTGACGATTGCCAATTTGCTCAATGATTGAGGCAATCCGTCACATTACGTAAAAATGGTTCGATGAGAGACATGAAGCGGCAAAGAGGTACGCGGCTGAATTGACCCTCAAGCAACGCTGTAGATGATGGTATCAATGGAACTATCACGCAGATACGATGTAGTGCCCTCATCGACTCCACTTTCAAAGTCAAGCACGGAAGCAAAACATTCGAGTCAATCTCAATACGCAATCGTGTGCGTGTTTGGAGTGGGACATGGATATGATACCGTGTTCTCATGTCGTTGCAAATATATGGTACAATTTAAGTTTAATTATGTTAATTTTTTAATCAAATTGATTTCTCTTACATATAATTGATTATATAAATTTTTAGTCATAAAGGTCACCATATATCTAACTATGTGGGAGTACTACCATTCCGCAAAGCTAGCCAAGCATACTCAGATCGGATCAATCCTGCTCACCACGCCTAGTTGGACTGCTCCTCCGCATGTTGCCGGAATTACGCTTATGCCTCCTAATAGAGTCCGTCAGTCGGGCCCGAAAGTGGGTCGATATCGCCATCCAAATGTAAGGGATCGAGTAGTAGAAGTCATGCACTACGGACATGTAGCTTGTGTGGTAATGAATCTCATACGCGTCGGAAGTGTCCTTACTTATCCAGAGACGAGTGACATTGTAATGAAAGAAAACATTCATGTAAAGATATTATTAACATTATTATTATTTTAACTTAATCAAATTGAATTGAATTGAATTGAATTGAATTGAATTGAATTGAAATTGGAATTGGAATTGGAATTGGAATTGGAATTGAAATTGAAATTGAAGTTGAAGATCATATTAAAATTAATCCATTGTCGATAAGATAATGTAACTAAGAATCTATTACAAGAGATAAAATAAATAAAATCATTACATAGTACATGCTAATTTCTACCTCTTCCTCTTCCTCTTCCTCTTCCTCTCGGCTTCTTATATGGATCACATATCTCATATATATTTCCACCTACTTTATGTCTATATGCTACAACATTAGACGTACCCCATTCGATGCTCGGTGAACCAGAAATAAGACGTTCCACAGTCATGCACGCAAATGGACCATCATCAAATCGCCTTCCGGTCAAATACCTCAAGAGGCAGCTGTAATAATCGCATCATTATTCCATGGTGGTATCCGTGGGAGTTAGCCTCGAACCATCTAGTGAATATCGAACCGCCGCAATAATCTAGTCAGCACACGAAGTCCATCATCCTCGCATCCACTTGATCCCGGTCCATCCGCCAAATACGCGAGTCAAACAAGCACGCAATGACCAGAGTGCATATCCACGCGTACTATCGCGAAACGCCGCTCGATGACGCAAGGGATGATGATCTATAAAAATTAATATTTAGATAAAATAAACAAGGAAAATTTTAATTTTTGCAATTTATTGTATTAAATAAGGTTACCTGCGTGGCACGTAACCATGATGTATAACCCGTCATGCCGAGGACAACTGCTATCCAATGCGCTGGTGGCTGCCATGTAGAAGCAATGCTCTCAGGGGTCATGATCAATGGTGCCTCACGCGGGTCTTGAATGTAGGACGAAAGCGTTGCGTGTACCTCGGACCATGAATTTTGCAGAAACATCTATTCAACATTGAAAATTAAGTAATTAGAGATACTACACATATATACTATATATTGATTGTATTAAAGACTTACGAAAAACCAAGATCAAGGATGATTGTGTTTTGATAATCCACCCCATCCAATACGCCGATCCCGCATCGAGTCTCATCCTCAAATACATCATGAATAGATCGACGACCGCAAAATTATTTTAGGATACATATCAATATAAGTAGATGTACTTAAAAAACGAAGCATATTGTATAAAACGCACCCAAACATCAAAACGCCTCTCGGCATTTCGATATTCACGAAAATGCAACCCGGACTTGTCGATCAAGACCGAACAACCACCATTGCTTTATTTGTGTTCAAGAAACGCTGGTAATTTATCACAATATCACCGGATAATGGACGTGGCATCGGGCTATTCACGATGGTGACCTCATTACTGGTACCAAGGTCTCCGTGCCTGCTTACCTCTCCGGATCCCGAACTACAAACATTTAATTTAGAGAAATGAAAACATAACAAATATAATGAAATATTATAAACCGCCAAATATGAGACTTAATAGTTACCGTTGCTCCAACCGCTGCAGACGGGCTCGAAAGTCCGCCTCACGACGTCTGAGGCGTCGATCACTAATAGGTCCAATCCCATCATGGAATGATGAGATGTAGTTCAGGATCGTACCATGGATCCGGTGAGAGTAGCGGGAGGGTATCACTGGCCGATGCAAAGGTCGCCTCACCGGCTCAATATGTCCACCGCCTCGGGGACATCCGGATCGGGCGGTGATGTGGTCTCCGATCTTCACCTCGCCGCCATCGCCGGATGACGTGGGACATGAGGTGCATGTGTAGTCAGATCATCCCTATGTGTGCAACCACATCGAGTCTTCTAAGAGGTTTTCAAACCACTTTTTATCTTTGGAATAAATTTGTCTTCGATAGACCTCTCAATGCGTTGCACCGCTCGTCCTCACTCTCCGGACAGATTCTCGAATAGATTCCTCGGATCCAACGACGATCGACGGAACTAAGACGCCTGGTGCTCACCACCACCGCCGATGAAGCCGCCTCCCGTATGTCTTCCGTATCCCGCCTCTCAACGGATGGACGGCTATCCACATATGGCGCTGCAGCTCATCAACAACCGGAACCTCAACGAACCCAACCGACGATGTCCTCTGGCTGGGTCTCGAAGGTGAAGGCTCTGAGGCCTGCTCTGATGGAGACCCTGAAAGATCAGGATCCTCAACAAACTGTGGAGCCCTCCTCGAAACTCGACGTCTACGTCGAGGCTCATCCACCGGATGAGACACACCACGACGAGAAGGGAATTGTCGCCCCCTCAAAGGATTTGACGGTATAACAAAATTCACACCGAGTGGAGAGGGGTGTGAGACAGACACCCAAGAACGGTGCTAACCTCGAATGAGTCGCTCGATCGATGTGAGATGATAATCGACCTACAATAAATTGAAAGATGTTATTTAATATTCTAATAAATACAATACCTCATACATGATTTAAAATTATAATAAAATTCAGTACCTCTTGCTCAAAAAGAGACTGTAAAGCTGCCGGTGAGAGCCTACTCTTGAACTTCCACCTCAACACTCTTGACACGCCGGGATTGATGTCGTCCCACCTATACTTCCCAAGCCTGGTATGATCTCGAGTGACCAAGCATATAGTGCCCAGATCGTCCGTAAAAGTGGTATTGAGCATTAGGTTGACATCTGCGTCGTATAATATCTCAATATCCGTAACCGTAGGCCCCCACGGATATCGCAAAACGCCCGGATCGTCAACCAATGCCCAAACCCAATCAGCTATTATCTTCCCGTATCGCACTCCAAATACGAATCCATAGAGGGTAATAACGCCAATACACACGTAAATAGTGACGAAGATCTACATCATCACTAAAATCACTACTACAAAATCTATCTACTAGATTACGATCGTAATGTGCCCCGCAAAAAGGCTATAGACCTCAACGTCGCCAAGTCGTAGTCTTGTGTGGGATCAAATGATGATGACCCAAATTGCAGGCCGGTGACTAGAGCATAATCTCTAATGGAAAAACATATATATCTTCCATTGATGAAAAAATACATCTCCGGATGCGTAGGTTCTATCTGACGGGAGACTAAATGGTGCAAAGATAAACTAGACTTAGGCCCGGGAGTCCAATCAATCAGATGACCAAAGCAACCCCCCCTAAACATATCTACCAACTCTTCGCCGCCCTTATCTAGCAAGACATTCTTAATATACTTAAAATAATCAGTCCTATAATAAGTCTTTACATCCGTCATCACATTTATCGTGGTAGGCCTCAAGAAAACAGGATCGACCTACAATTATATCAATGTCACATATTACACAACGTACAACAAACCAACAAACTACTACAATAATTATTTCATTTGTCTATAATTCGCATCAATAAACATCCTATCATACAAATATAAAAATAATTAGAACTCAATCTCTACAAATCACCTATCAAAACCTGGCCATAATTAAGTAATACAATTTAACCATTCTAAACCATAAACACTATTTTTCTAGTTCAATATGACTAACTTTTTTCTATGACTAACTTTTTCTATGACTAACAATATGATGCTATGACTAACTTTTTCTAGTTCAATATGACTAACTTTTTTCTAGTCGTAAAAGAATCAGGAGAGCTAGCAGGTTAGAGTAATAGCAACTCAAGACAATGCTATGACTAACTATATTTCTTTATATTAGTAACAGTTCAACAAATAACAAATAACAAAACATGAACAATAAAATAAATACATTGGTAACAGTTCAACAATGAAATAAATCAGAATATACATTTATAGTTCAATTCTAGCTTTAGGAGGAAATAATAGAGCCAATTAACATTGAAAAAACTATTTATCCTTGCCATCCATGGAGTCAAAATCATCGGATTTTAGTTAAGTCATCTAGAAGGATTAGCGTGTGCGTAAGTATGTGTAAGTTATTTTGAATTTCTTCTAATAATAATATATTTGTAAAACAAAAAAGTAAATATATAGTTTTTATTATTCGAACCGTAGCGTGTATATATGTTCATTCCTAATATGTTTGAGACATATCCACCCATTGCATGCAATATATTTGTATACAAGATCCAAAATTAGCATAACTGTCGATTGCGCGATCCCACACAATATATATCTACCCATTGCATTAATCTTTTGCATATAATTATATAATATTAATATAATTAACTATAGTGGCCCAAAGATCAACTTCATCATTTATATCAACAATTTTGAAGGCACTTATATCAACAACTATGCTAAAATGCTAAAATAATATATACGAGAACAACCCATATCATAATATGCTAAAATGCATAGCTAAATAAGGAAAACTAATTAAACAACCGACTCATATTCAATCATATTATTCAATCACATTTAGCAATATTTATCCAAAATATCATAATCGCATAAATATATTGTTTCAAGAGGAATATATACGAGAACATACTGTAATTCCATATTATCACTGTGCAAATATGGTTTCGCTTAAAATATGGTTTCCCCGCATTTTATTACAAAATTCAATTAATAACTAATTATTAGAAAATTAAATAAATTGTTTCCGATCGAATAAAGCTTCTTTCCCACGATCGGAGAGAGGCTTCGTCGACCGGAAAGATAGTGCATTCGATCGAAAACAACTAATTGTTTCAATATATACGCACTAATCGTTGTTTCGGTCGAATGCACCTTCTTCGATCGACGAAAGCCTTCTCTCCGGCCGACCGGAGAGAAGGCTTCACGACCGGAAAGAAGGTGCATTCGACCGAAACAACGATTAGTACGTATATATTGAAACAATTCGTTATTTTCGTAAGGGAAATTAGAGAATTACCTCCGAAATGATTCAGATGGTAACACTTCACGCTTCGCTTCACCACCGAACGGAATGGGTTCTTCACTTCACTGAATGGGTTTTTCAGCTAAGCCAAACTTCTAAAAATTTTGAAATTTTTACGTATGAAAGTGAAATTTTTACGCACAAATTTTTGTTTTATGAAAGAAACCGTGAAAACTATTAAATGCCAACCAAATTTTCAAGTCAAAAGACTGCACTATTTTGTTTGAATGCATGATTCTAATGAATGAAAAAGACCATCTCTCACATCAACCAACGTCCTTTTGCAGAAAAATTACAATAAATAAATAAAATGGATATATTTGGTAGCAAAATTTTCAAATGGATATTGATGGTACACTTTTATTCATAATTGAGCATTTAAGTTGCGATCCCATAATTTAAATATATACACATGTACAGTATGTTTGTGTAACAGTTTATGTCAGTGTGTGTATTGGATCCATGCATATATGTGGGAAAGTAGTTGGTCCCCTATAAGGAAATTCATAGCCTGTTCAAATGACTTTCTGACTAGAGATAGATAATCATTATATTGAACATGTCTTCAATTATTAACTTTCAACGTGATAGTTAGGTATTATAGCATTACTCTACATGAACTAATTACTAGCTAATGAGTCATTAAGGTGTATATATATATTTTTTAACGGATTAGGATTATTGAGCAATTAATAAACAGAAAACGTAAAAAGCACACACAAATTTATGTGGTTCACCAATAATGAGTTGGTTATGTCGAGGGGTTAGAAAATGAAAACAGATTTTATTATACGGCTAGGGTTTCAGAATTACAATTACAGCTCTCAAAGACTATATATATAGTACTAAGAGAATAAACTAGTTGGGCTCAGCCCAATACGAGTATTAAGGCCCAATACAAGTATTAAGACCCAACCTCCGACTAACTATTCGAAACGGGAGATAGTTTCAAGGCATATAAACATACACACACACATATATATATATATATATATATATATGAGAATTAAATACAAATACGAAATTAAATGGACTAGCCATATTTACACATAACATTTCTTAACATGCATGTGAATGAATATCTATAAATCTATTGTGAGATGGAAAGAGAGTAATATACATTAAGCATGTCGATAATTAAATCCTCTTTACGTACATTAATCTGCACTAATAAAATGAAAAACAGAACTGAAACATGCAGGACAATATAATCTTTTTCCCCCAAAAATTGCATCTAATTTTGTGATATATAGTGGAGTTTTAGAGGGCGTTTGTCGATTTAGAGCTTATTGGACACACACACATACATATATTATATCTTATTTTTCAAACTAAACTGGTGCTTAGATAATTGAGTACATAAGAATAGTAATCACCAAGATGCATGCATTCTCACTCTTAAAATATGGATATCGTATGGCTTGCGGACGCAAGACTTCTCGTTCACCGATCTATGCAAAGCTCAAGTTAGTATTTATTTATTTTTAATTTGAAGTAGTACGTACGTTTAAAAGTTTTAATATTGTTCAAAACCCAAGTAAATGTGGACGCGAGTTCTTTTTCTTCTAATTTTGTGTGTGCAAGTATATGTTTTTCTTTTTATTTTTCTCCCTTATCTCTATCTTAAGATGAGTGAGTGACTTTCAAAGATAGAAAGCCGTTTGATTAGAAGATGAAGTAATTAATTTATTAGCATAGGATTTCCTCAGAGACAAAGTAATTAGCATAGGAAACCTCATTAATTGAGTTTCACAGCTCCCAACGTAATGACGCGGTTGGATGAGTTTCGCAGCAGTAGCTAATTATCGTCTACTGCTTAATTCTTATTAATATAATCATTTTCTCATCACTTATAGTCAACCTCACTAAACCTAACTTATCACCCTCTCTCTCTATCACTCCTGCGTCAACCAATTACGCAACAATTGTTAATTACATGATTACCCTCCACCCGCACTGCCTATATAAAGCAACACACAACGCCAAAGAATGAAACCTAGCCAACACAAATATGGATCAAGAAGACTCCATCTACAACAGCTACTACTTAGCTGCTGACTCTGATTTAGACTTGAGCTTCACCTCCGTCACCACCGCAACCACCGACCGCACCTCTCCGCCCGAAGCAGCTTGGCCCGGAGCAGCCTCACCCTCAGCTTCAACGACCGCCTCTCCACCGCCACCCCTCCACCGCCGTCCGCAACGTCCACCACCGCCCCCACCGCCGCCACCACAACCCCAACTGGGCCGCCGTCAACGCCGCCACCACGCTATCCGCCCACGGTGCCTCCACCTGCGCCACCTCAAGCTCCTCCGCCTCGTGGGCGCCGGAAACCTCGGCCGCGTCTTCCTCTGCCGCCTCCGCGACTACGACCACGCCAACTTCGCCCTCAAAGTCGTCGACCGCGATTCCCTCAGCTCCAAAAAAATCTCTCATGTTCAAACGGAGGCGCAGATCCTCTCCTCCCTCGACCACCCTTTCCTCCCCACGCTCTACGCTCACATTGAGGTGTCGCATTACATTTGCCTTCTCATGGACTACTGCCCCAACGGAGATCTCCACGCCTTGCTCCGCAAACAACCCTACAACCGGCTACCGCTTCAGGCAGTTAGATTCTTCGCCGCTGAGGTTCTCCTAGCTCTCGAGTACCTCCACGCGCAGGGCATCGTCTACCGCGATCTGAAGCCGGAAAATATCCTAATCCGCGAAGACGGTCACATCATGCTCTCAGATTTCGATTTATGCTTCAACTCTGACATCTCGCCGAAATTGGAAAGCCGCCGGCGACAGATCAAGGCGAACTCCGGTTGCTTCAGTGACCGGCAACGGGAGGAGCAGGTCACCGAATTCGTCGCCGAGCCGACGACGGCTTTTTCAAAGTCGTGCGTGGGGACACACGAGTATTTAGCGCCGGAGTTGGTTAGCGGCAACGGCCACGGAAACGGCGTGGACTGGTGGGCATTCGGCGTTTTGATCTACGAGCTTTTGCACGGAACCACACCGTTTAAAGGAACGAGCAAAGAGTCCACCCTGCGCAATATAGCGTCGACGAGAGGGGTGAGGTTCCACGTAGCGGAAGGGGAGTGGAGGAGCCCGGATGGCTGACGCGAGATTTGATCGAGAAGTTGTTGGTGAAGGACCCTAGAAGGAGGCTAGGTGCGCCAGGGGCGACGGATATTAAACGGCACCCGTTTTTGACGGGATAAAGTGGCCGTTGATCCGGACGTACCGGCCGCCGGAGATCCGCGGGCTGGTTGTGAAACGGAGTAAGAGCAAGACGCACGTGAGCCATCACGGGACTGGAGCTTCGTCGCCGAGGCGACGGCGATGCTTCTGGAAGAAGCTGAGCAATTTAATGAGGGTTAGGAGGTCTAAGTACAGATTAAATTGCAATTCCAACTATTACTCTTACGTTGATTACGAGTCACGAAGTTAGGGAATCTGCTTAAGGTTTTGGAAGAGGTGTTTATTGTTGATTTTGGTTTAGATTTAGTTATTATCTTGTAAAATTTGTGTGGAATTAGGTCGCCAGAAAATACATCAATTTTGGAGAGGCTTGTAAATCACGGAGGAAAAGAGGGCATGGAAATACACAGTTTGTATATTGGTCATTTTTTTTTTTTTTTTCATTAAGTCCTTCTTGGATATTCATTAAATTCTTTACATTATCTGCGAGCCAAATGATGATTTATTGAGTTTTAATAACTAGATATCCTATAAAAATAATAATTTATTATAACAAATTCCTCTTGAAAAGCTCATGATATTTTTTGTCAAAAAGACGTCTTCAGACATAAATGATCGGTTGCAATATAAAACTCGATATAGGTAGCACTAATTATAAGGTATAATTTCACCATTTGTGCATTAATATCTTCGTTGCCGTGAAAATTTTAAGGTTTTGACTTTGCTTATTATGTAAGTATACTTTTCAAATTTCTCGAAAAAGGGTGGTGTTCTATCGTGGCCAACAGAATTTAGATGAAAATATCTTCAGAAGTCTATAATAAAAAAAATTATTAATATTAAGTCGAAATTAATGTTGAATCAAAATAATAATTGAATACAGTGTATAAAAAAGTTCTCATATCATTCAGTGCAAACTTATAGATTAATGTGAACATATGGCTGCATGTGTGAGCAACATGGGTCCTAGTTTTACGGGTGAGAGAGGGGATTTGACTTTTGATTATCAAATTAATACTCCTACATGATTAATATTAATTAAGCTGATTCTTCTCGAGAAAAAAAAATTAATTAGACTGATTACCTAACAATTTTAATGGGTTTCTACTTCTACTTTTCATTTGTCAATCCACAGCTCATGTACATTACTACAACCGACCATTTCAAGTAATTGAAAATAAGAGATTCCACAACTTGCTATTAATTTCCTGTCGTGGCGCCAAACACTTGTTATACCATTCGTTATACCCTTTTAAATTTCAATTTGCTAATTATTATATGTAATCGAAATGCACTACATTATACATAAATATGCTTGAATATATATGTATATATATGTTAACAAAAAATATAAAAGGAATTATGAAATTGCAAGTGGTCATCCGTTCAAAATCAATTTTAAGCAATAGATCGATCTCAACAATTTGGATGGCTACAGAAAGCGAGAAAGAATAATACCTTCCTTACGAGCGAAAGCCTCAGCCAACTACAGCGGATAATAAAAACAGCCAACTTGTAAGTTTACGTTAGACTCACAATTTTTATTTATATATGATATTCCTTGTAATAATACTCCCTCCGTCCCACCCAAGACGACTCATTTTTTTTCGGCACGATTATTTAGGAGAATGATATAAAATGATTAAAGTGATTCCGTGTTATTAATCACTTTCGAATAGTAGATGTTATAACATATGAGATGGGGCATAAAAGTGTATTTTATTCAATGAAGAGTACACCTATATATACAAATGTTACCAAGCTAATTAAGGTAAAGGCTAACCCTAATTGTGCATCTACCATATATACTTTATAACACTCCCCCTCAAGCTGGAGCATAGATGTTAATCATGCCAAGCTTGTTACAAAGATAATCAACTCTAACCCCATTAAGGGCCTTAGTAAAGAGATCCCTAACTCGATCTTCGGTCTTCATATATCCAAGAGATGAGGCCACGCTGAATCTTCTCACGAATAAAGTGACAATCAATTTCAATATGTTTGGTTCGCTCATGAAAGACGGAATTGATGCAATGTGAAGTGCACCGATTATCACACCATAACTTGGTGGAATAGGAACAGGTAGACCCACTTCATGTAAAATTGATGTATATACATGATCTCATCGATCGATTGAGCCATAGCTCTATACTCCGACTCTGCACTTGATCGTGAAACCACTGCTTTCTTGCTTTTCCACGAAACCAAGTTTCCTCCAAGAACACACAAAACTCAAGTAGATCTTCTATCTTCCTTCGACCGCCCAATCAAAGATCGAGAAGCACTCGATCCTATCATGAGCATGATCACCATACAAAATTCCACGTCCGGTGCTCCTTTCAAATAACACAAAATCCGCCCATCGCTCTCCAATGATCAACCGCTGGCGAAGACATATAATCGACTCACCACACCGATCGGATAAGCTATATCGGTCGTGTCACCTCGATAATTCAACTTTCCAACCACTCTTCTATACCTCTAGGGATCATCACATAACACACCATCTTTAGTAAGGTGTAAATTAGGAACCATTGAGTGCTACATGGTTTAGCTCCCAACTTTCCGCTCTCGAGCGTAAATCGACACATATTTCCTTTGAATCAAAAGAATTCATTTCTTACTTCTCATTACCTCAACACCTAAAAATACTTAAGCTCTCCCAAATCTTTAGTATTAAACCGAGTAGGAGAAAAGCTCTCGGAGAAGCAATGCCTTGAATCACTACCAAGAATCACAATATCATCAACATATACGACCAACAAAATAATACCGATTGAGACGCTTTGTAGAAAATGTAATCATCGATTTACTCGCTCATACCAAATGTCTCAATAGTACGAGCAAAAGTACCAAACCATGCACGAGGACTCTGCTTCAAACCATACAGAGATTTACGAAGATAACATACCTTCAGACTCCCGAGCAACAAAGCGGGCGGTTGCTCCATATAAACCTCCTCACCAAATCACCATGAAGAAAAGCATTTTGATATCAAGTGGTGGAAAGGCCAAAGATAACGGGTCGCCAACGAAATAAGAAGTCAATAGAGGTGAGCTTGGCCATAGGAGAGAATGTCTCACAATAATCAATACCATAACCGAGCATAGCCTTTAGCAACAAGGCGAGCTCAAACGATCAATAGTCCCATCAGATTGATCTTAATCAGAAACACCCATTTACAACCAATTGGTCGTTTACCTTCGTGAAGGTCCACCAAAATCCAAGTGCCATTAGCATACAAAGCGTCATTTCTCAATCATAGCTTTGCGCCATTCGTGATGGGCCCAAGCTTCAAGAATGCCTTAGGAATGACTCGAGAGACGCAATAAACGAGCGAGACCAGGAGATAAATGATGGTAAGACACAAAAGCGTAAATGAGATAAGTACATGAACGCTTACCTTTTCGGAGGCAATAGGAAGATCATCACTTGGAGTAGGATCGACGACGCAATTGGATCATCGTGAATGTAATCGCACGGAGAAGGACCAAGTCGCAGTGAGTGCGAGCAGGATCACGGTAGAGATAGGGGCGCGAGTGTAGTGATGTAGGATAGGAGGATCGGGCATATCGGAGATAGACGGGTCGGAGGAGACGATGTAATCCAGATATACCAAGAACTCGCCTCC